>CAJQZP010001427.1:3877500-4070000 GCA_907164705.1 Parnassius apollo | reverse complement strand
GGTTACAATCTGTGAGAGTTAATTTAACAGGGGTAAAAAATATAACTTTAAATATGTATAAATAGATAAATCTACTTTAGGCAAGGTAACGGTCTAATTTATTAATGTCAATTATTATTTTCTTAAAATTGTTATTGTTAATATAATACTACTTACTTTATTACAAAAGACTACAATGGAGTGTACTATTTAATCCCCTGCACTCGGCTAAAAGCACAATAAGCTCCGATTTAATCCGTTAGGTCGAAACGCAATTATATAAATTTAATCCTGTCTGTCTCAATTATATACACTTTTTATAGAATAAAAGTGGTAAAAAGGGCACACAGTCCACCTAATGGTAAGTAGATGCTGTTTCCATAGACATCTACATTTATCCTTGATTAAAGCTCAAAATGCGGATGGGTTATCACCCCTGAGAACTAAGATAGAATGCCTCGTTTCCAGTTAAAAGAGTCTCCGGTTCTATACGCTCACCATACGAAACACAGCAGCATTAAGCTGCAATCTTACGTTAGTATTATGTGGGAGCATGGTTAGGATATTATATAATGTAGCTGCAGTATGGCTCTACAACGTTAAAATATAAACTTTTCTAAAGAGAAGACAAACAACTAATAAAAAAAGAAACTAATATAGAAAATACATTACAGTAATATATATATATATATATATATATATATATATATATATATATATATATATATATTAAAGGTTTTTTTAAAGTTCATCCCTTTGTTAAATAAATACAAACGTTTGCGCTAGTCAATTCTAAACGATACAACAAAAAAGAATGTATTTTTCCTTAACTTTATATATATATTGTTGTTCCTTCATTTAATAATCCCTCACATAATAAGTTAAATATTTCATCGTACCTTGTTATCTTTCTGCCAGGAGCAGATACCTCTCTTGTCGGATATCCGGCACGTGAGCAAGGCGTCCGTACCTGGGTTCACCTCCGTGTACCTAGGCACCTCGGTGAACTGCTGCACGCCACCTTAAACGAAATAAAAACCATATTATTCGTTTGATTGCTCGTGATGCATACTCGGAGTGGAGTAATTTGCCAGCATCTTTGTATTTGAATAGACTGATGTTTATTTTATTTACAAAATTCTATCAATTTTTGTTTTGTCTTTTAGAGGGTCCTATGGGGAGTTAATAATTACATTTCTTATGAACCAAAACGATCTAGTAGTGAATATATTTTTTTTTAAATTGTTCAAAATTGATGTCGTTTGATAAAATGGAAACTACTTAACATGAGTAGACAATTTCAAAAGTTATAGTGGTTTTTCTAGAAAGTTATTAATTTCGATTCTAAACATTATTTAGGTCTCTTGTTAAATAACCACCTCTAAAGGAAAACAGTAAATGTGTTCTAGTGTTTTTTTATAGAAGTAAGTTTGGCAAACGAGTATACAGTTTTCCAAACTGTAAATGGATATTGTGGTCTGTAGACAGATGAACAGGCGATCTGTCCTCAATTAGCAATGAAGAGGATCTGCCACCCTTGAGCTAACATAAATGTCTCGTTGTTAGTAAAAAGGGTCTTCAGCCCTCGTCACTCCATACATAATCACATCACATCCATTTTTCATTCCACGATGGTTTTCTAAGCTCGGTCCTTTCCCAATCCAGCCGGCCCTATCGTGCTGCAGCCGTAATAAAGCTGCATCGTATCTCTATCACATCTTAAAATAGTGTAGAGTCCTTTACAGCATGTATATATTTTTAATTGATTTGTTCGTTGTATCTGCAAAAGTGAAATATCTACAACCGAACAATGGAATAGGTGACCAAGTATTTCAAATCACTATGTTATGTATGTATACAGACTGATAAATGACAAACACCCAGATCCGCAATAATTATTTGAAGGCTATACAAAAACTTTTACTGTGATCAGATTCGAACCCGCGAACCGCAATGTTACCGTGCTACTGAATTAAGTCACTGTGCTACTGATCCGTCATTTGTCGGCGTATTGTAAATATTTATGCAAATTCCTATAAGTTCACAAATTCGCAGTTCGAAAAAAGAGCTTCAAAAAGAGCTAAGTTTATGGAACTTTCAGTTCCATAAACTTATTTTACAAATTATCTCTCTCATCTCTCCAAGACTCTTTTCATCATTGGACAACCGAAGCCGATATTCCATGCATGCGAACTAAACCGAACGGTTTGCTTCATCTTTTGTATGGCGCACTACGCTACGGAATGGGAGTGCAATAATAATTTGCCGACGTCTGCCTTTCCATTCCAATTCGATTACAATCAGCCTTCAAAGCAAGAGGGGATAGTCTTTTTTTAAGCTAAGACAGAACGGATTGCCATTTAGGGCATCATCACCGCTAACCACCACGTGGAATTATAAAACAAAGAAGTTTTAATATTTTTCTAGTAATAGCCTATTTTTTTACTAGGTACTAACTATTACCCGTGGTCCTACTCGCATGTAGTAACATTATTTAATGTTTTGCATTCATCTGGGTTAACTAACATCAATATTATTGCATGCCAAAATTAGTGAAACAGAGCAATAATGGCTTCACGTTGTTTATCTGTATGTGGCAAACGTTTTCTTCATAAACTATTTCTTATAAGTGATTGAAATTAGGCATAGTTATATTTTGTTTATACAAATACGGTCGTAAGGATAAACACGAAACTAAAAAAATAACTTTTAATCAAAACGATTGTTGCGTTATCTTTAATTTAAATTAAATAAATAGTATACCTAGCTAGCAGCTACACTGTTTGTTGTAAAAAAACATTGACTTATTTATTACGTAAAAAATTACAATATTTTATTTATTACACGAGTGAACAAAATGTTGTAGATCTATACTTCCTCTTTAAAATTTAAACTCGGTTCTAAGACATAGTCTATCGCAGAAGTACAACCCGGGTTTCAATAGTAAATTGTTACAAGAAAAACTTTATTCCCTATTTATACGTGGTACAGCCACGCCGCAGCTATATTACGGTTGTATCACGAATCCGTCTGCGAGAAGGACTAAGCTTTCACAGAGAGTGTATAGAACCGGAGACCCTTTTTACTGGAAACGAAGCATTCCATCGTAGTCCTCAGGATCGACAACGCATCTGAATTTTGATTCTTAAATCGAGGGTAAAAACCAGGTGGACTGTGTGCTTGTTTGTCGCCCTATCTTATAAAAAAAATAATTTATCCACGCTTGTGGTATATCGGCTAACTATTTTAATGAAAAATAATCATTTAAATCGGTTCTATCACGAGAAATCGGTGGACATACATGGAAAAGATGGGTAACATAACTATTTTAATTTACCGTTTTAAGCTATTTTTGCATAAAAAAATAATTACGTAAACAATAATATTTTGCTTTTACCGTTTTAACATTTTCAACGTGATTGATAATCCAGTCGCTGTTGACGAAGACATAAATTATATTATATTTATTACGATACACACAGAACAGAGTTTATTCATAGAATAAATAATAGTTAAAAGTAATATTTACATTATCATTAGATATGTCGGAAAGTACAACACGATAAGCCAACTGTGTGGGAAATAACAGGATAGTGTTAATTATTAAAAATGGTAAAAGTTTAAAAGCTGATGTTCAACTTGCTCTCTTGCTTGCAGAATTTATCATTATCAATAATAGGACAGCGAAACGCACTATACATTCAGCATAGAGTAATTACATAATGATTTCTTATATTTACGCGAACACTACACATTGAAATAATACTAGTTTTTTACGGAATTTATCGCGTATATTTAACTTTTTTACCCGACGTTTCGAGAGCTTTACAGCACCCATGGTCACGGGAAGGACTGAGATGTTCAACGTCCAGCTGTCATAGTTAACCGCGGTTACCATAGATTAAAATTTAACTTTTGTTCCGATCTACACAGTATGAACTTATGGTATCATGGAGTCTTGCAGTTGTATGCTTGGGTTGGGATTTAATTTTATTTATTATAGGATCCCAAGCAGATGGTAGCACCCAACCATCTTCTCTATTGAAATTAGGATGTTTTTTGATTTCAATAGCCTCGCGAATCATCCTTGGAAGGAATCGGTGTTCTTTAGCGAGGATTTGTGGTCTATCAAATCTGATGTAGTGACGGGGGCGATCCTGTACATGTTCACAGACTGCAGACTTCCCGGAGCGTCGATTCTTCACATCAGCTATATGTTCTTTGACGCGGGTTTTAATTGATCTTTTAGTTTGTCCTATGTAGGAGAGACCACATTCACAATCAAGCTTGTACACTCCTGCATCTTGCAGAGGGACGTTACACTTGACTGATGGTAAAAACTGACCAATCTTCTTCGGCGGCTTGAAGTATGTTTTGATGGAAGCGCGCTTCAAGATGTAGCCAATCTTGTCAGTGACTCCTCTAACATATGGCAGTACAGCAGATACACGCTCGACTGTGGCCGGCTTCACTCGTTCTCTGTGACGTAGGCGCGGGACCCGAAGCTTGTTGTCATGCAAAACTTGCTTGACATGTTGGAGCTCGGCAGCCAGGTGTTTACTGTCACAGATCCCTCGTGCTCTCTGAAACACATCTGTGACAGTAAACACCTGGCTGCCGAGCTCCAACATGTCAAGCAAGTTTTGCATGACAACAAGCTTCGGGTCCCGCGCCTACGTCACAGAGAACGAGTGAAGCCGGCCACAGTCGAGCGTGTACCTGCTGTACTGCCATATGTTAGAGGAGTCACTGATAAGATTGGCTACATCTTGAAGCGCGCTTCCATCAAAACATACTTCAAGCCGCCGAAGAAGATTGGTCAGTTTTTACCATCAGTCAAGTGTAACGTCCCTCTGCAAGATGCAGGAGTGTACAAGCTTGATTGTGAATGTGGTCTCTCCTACATAGGACAAACTAAAAGATCAATTAAAACCCGCGTCAAAGAACATATAGCTGATGTGAAGAATCGACGCTCCGGGAAGTCTGCAGTCTGTGAACATGTACAGGATCGCCCCGTCACTACATCAGATTTGATAGACCACAAATCCTCGCTAAAGAACACCGATTCCTTCCAAGGATGATTCGCGAGGCTATTGAAATCAAAAAACATCCTAATTTCAATAGAGAAGATGGCTGGGTGCTACCATCTGCTTGGGATCCTATAATAAATAAAATTAAATCCCAACCCAAGCATACAACTGCAAGACTCCATGATACCATAAGTTCATACTGTGTAGATCGGAACAAAAGTTAAATTTTAATCTATGGTAACCGCGGTTAACTATGACAGCTGGACGTTGAACATCTCAGTCCTTCCCGTGACCATGGGTGCTGTAAAGCTCTCGAAACGTCGGGTAAAAAAGTTAAATATACGCGATAAATTCCGATAAAAATTAGTATTATTTCAATGAGTAATTACAGTTTGACCATACCGCAGTATGTCCCCATCACAATTACATCCCAGTGCAATTTGAAAGACACAATTACATGGTAACACCAAATTATGCAAACCAACAGCAACCTTTCCCAACTCACCGTAACACAGCACAGCCTCTCAACAACACCATCTTCCTTGCCTGCACCAGAAGAATCACCACAATGGGCAGAACAACGACTATCTTAGCACGCGTAGAATGACTTCACTCATGAAACGACTCAAGCGGAATCTCTTGCGCTCTGCACCAACACTGAACTTTATACTGCACAAACAAGTGGGAGGGTTTCTCGATATACCCTCAATTCCACCTAGTCACGAGATTCAACCGACATTTTATAGATCCGCCTACAGATATAATGAAAATAATAATGAACATTGTCATTAAAAACAAAGAGATATTTTTAGCTATTATAAGAAGTTGTGATGCATTATGAAACAGGTAATTTAAAAAAAACGTTACCCCCACACTAGGATTTTCTTCTGCATCGTGGAGGCAGCTTACAAACATAAATTGCACAAGGACAGACATCCAGACCTGGAACAATTATTTGTGGGCCTTAAAAATACTTGTTTCGTGCGGAATTCGAACACACGGCCTCCAGCGTTGCAAAACATTGCTAAGCCCCTGCGCCAAGAAGCCGTCATTAAAATTTTACACGTTAGATCATTAAATGCGTGTTAATTGTGGTTATGTTATAGACCACTGCCCTAGTTTTGAGCTTCGGGCTTAATTGATAATAGCAATAAGATTTTAAAGCAAAAATACGTTGTAATAATAAATAGTATTATTTTTACCACGCTTTTATTTTTTATATAGGACTTTAACTATGAACTTTATTTATTCTGTGGTACTGGCCATTTCCAATCAAAATAATTTTTGTTTGACTAAGAATTCTAATTTCAAATTTATTTTATTTTAATAAGATGGAATTCCTTTATTTTAAATTAATCATTTGTTTTTTGATTAGCGTTATGTTCCATCATTTTAATCTTTTTCGTTATCAGGGATGCGTTAAAAAGTGCAATATTTTTTTTAATAGAAGTGGTGGCAAGCGATCATGCGATTCACCTGATGGTAAGCGACTACCGCCGCCCATGAACAACCGCAACACCAAGGCAATTGCAGGTGCGTTGCCAGCCCTTTAGGAAGGAGTAGCTCTTCTCGTGAAGGTAAGTCGTATCGGTCCAGAAAAGTCGCCGGTGTTAAACAATTCCACAGAGAAGTTGAGCGAGGAAGAAAACTCCTAGTAAAACGCATAATGGTGGACCGCTAAGCATCCAGGTGGTGTCGATGGTATCGTGAATTTTGATGCGATATGCGTTCGTGAAATTTGGCGGTTGGAACTAATCCGAACAATTCCTCAGAACACTCCCCGTGGTAGATACGATATAAAACGCAAAGGGATGCAACATCCCTACGCAGCGTCAGTGAATCGAGCCGATCAGAAATAACTCTCTTGTCGACAATTTGAATCGCTTCTCGCTGAATGCGGTCAAGTGGAAGGAGCTGGCACTGAAGTGCCCCAGCCCGGAGGTTAGAACAGTATTCCATGTGAGGCCGAACTTGCGCTTTATAAAGTTGCAAACGATGTGCCGGCATGAAATACTGTCTCGCTCTGCTGAGCATGCCAAGCTTTTTAGAAGCCAATTTAGACTTCCCCTCCAAGTGACCACGAAACTGCACACTATTCGGTATGTCGACGCCGAGGATTCCAATGCTAGCTGAGACAGAAAGGGGAGTGCCTTCGAACTGAGGAGATACTACAAAGGGGTTCTTTTTAGCGGTAAACGCGCAAACTTGTGTCTTCTGGGGATTGAATTGGACTAGATTTAGTCACCGAAATCCCAATCCAAATGAAAAAATTCAAAAGACTTTGTTCAACAAAGACTCGACTTGAGACACAAGTTCGTCCTGGTACTTGACGACGTTTCCCCGATAAATATTAGCACGACTGATGTATAAGGCATCACCAGTGCTGTCGTTTGCAAAGCAATTAATGTTACCAGTTTGCAACATATCATTGATATGCAGATAAACAGCGTTGGTGATAGCACGCATCCTTGTGGAACACCAGCGTTAATAGGTCTGTAATCAGAGCGTGCACCGTCGACTACGACTTTGATGCTCCGATTAGCAAGGAAACTAGTAATCTAATTGCACAATTTCTCGGGAAGCCCATAAGAAGGGAGCTTCAAAAAAAGCGTTTTGTCCCAGAGCTGATCGAAGGACTTCGCTTTGTCCACATTAACGGCCAATGAACGGCCTTGGAATCTACTGCCTTCACCCATCTATGAGTCAGGTAGACCAGATCACCAGCTGATCGACCACTACGAAAACCGTATTGGCGGTCACTAATCAGCTGGTGGTCCTCAAGGTACCTAATTAGCTGGCAGTTTACGATGGACTCCATTATTTTGGAAAACAAGAAGGTGATGGCGATAGGCCTGTAATTGGACGGGTCTGACCGGCGCCTTTTTTAGGTATCTGGTAGACCAAAACTGTCTTCCATGTATTCGGAACTGCGCCTTGGGAGTAGAAATACCGGAAAAGACGTGTTTAGCACAATGGGAGGTATCTCATCAGGCCCACTCGACTTGCTGACGTCCAGGGACAGGAGTGCTTTGCGAACCGAGTGCTGTGTAAACCACAACTCCGCCATCGAACACTCACACCGTGGTATGGTCGGCGATGTGCTCTCCCGTCATCGAGAGTCGAGTTGGACGCAAAGAGAGAGTCTAACAGATCGCCTTTCTCCTTTGCAGCATGGGCCGGTGAGTCATCCTCCCTGTGCCTTGACATCCTTGGCGAGAGACGGGTGCACAGGTTCCCGAAGGAAGGCGAACTATGATGGCGTATTATGGAATATGAGTACCGTCGTAGCAGCAACGCGGCCCAAGCGGCACTCAACATCTACGACATTTACGGAGAGGCGGTTGGCCCACAGCTGATTTCTTCAAGAAGGGTATTAGTAAACTGCCACTGGCAAAGATGCATCTATTGCATGGGTGATTACTTTAGTAATAGAAATAAAAATAATATAGAAAAAATGTTACGTTACTTATTTCATATAACCGCAACTTCATAGGTAAAGACCTAATATCAGCTTGACCTGTACATATATATTAATTCAATTTTCACCCAATTCCCGACGTCTGAATAATCCGAAATTTTGCAGTTGTATTATGACCATGACCTAAGTATTTTCAATAGAATCACATCTCATGATCATTTCCTGTTGTTTTAATTTTTTTAATACAGTTTTATTTACGAGTATTGCTAATATAATAATAATAATAGTACCGAGTTTTCACCAAAGTTTTTCAGTAAAGAAACCTAGTAATGTTGATAAAATGGGTAGTATATTTTTTTCTTTTTTTTTTTTTTTAAACGTTACCTCCACACTAGGATTTTCTCCTGCATCGTAAATCAAGTTTACATACATAAATTTCACGAGGACAAACATCCAGACCCGGCACAATTACTTGTAGGCCATACAAATACATGTTCCGTGCGGGATTCAAACCCGCGGCCCTTAGCGCTGTAACTCATTTCTAAGCCACTGCGCCACGAAGCCGTCTGTATAACTCAAAGGCCTTCATATAATAACTAACCAGTACAAAATTAAAATGCCTGCTGAAATATAACAGAATTTATTTAAAATAGTTGTAGCAAAGGCCGTAGGCTGTAGAGCCACAGACGTAGCAAAGATTACATTTTGTGATTGAGAAATCCCCCGTCTTATCTTTTTAGCGGACTGCAAAACAAAGGATGAGAAAGAGGAAAGGAAGAGACTTACAAATTATTCATCCATTACAGCCTATAAAAGTTCGCTGATGGCCTCTCCCATAGATTGCCTCATAGGAGGGCTTTTGCCGTGTTTTGACGCTTGGCAAGCAGGTTGGCAACCGCAGTTTTTTATAATTTATAGTTGTTGCCAAGAAGATGCTGTTGCCGCCACTACACTGTCATAGTGTAAGTTTTTTAAATATTACGATGTCTTCATTATTTGTGAACCACTGTTTTTAATTTTGTAATTCCAAACCTAAGGGTGACAAAATAGAGGTGTTGATCAATATCATATTTTTATATATAATAATACGACATTAACACTTAAGGACTCGCCTCCTAATTTGTAGTACAAGTACTCGCTACCGGGTCCACTGGACCCAGTATAATATCATAAGCTTATTCCAAAACTGCTTTATAAACGTAAATAGTTACTTTCTAATAAGAATTTAATATGTGTAAAGAAAAATGCAATTGAATCAATTACTAATATTAATTGTACTTACATAAACAATAGCTGTTACAAAAATATACCAAATTTCTTCTTAGTATTGTGACACGTTTTAATAATAATGTTGGCTAATCGGAATCGTAATTTATAGAATTACTTATTTTGAACAAAATCTTCCCTCCCTCCCTCTATAAGGCACAGTACTTTTTTTCGAATGATGTTTTATTTCCTGATATTTTACGTGGTAGAGCCATGCTGCATTTATATTAGTAGTATAGTTGTAGCACGAATGGGTCGGCTCGACCGGGGAAGAACCACGCTCTCACAGAATACCAGCGTCAAATAGTAGCTTAATGCTGTTGTGTTTCGTATGGTGAGTATAAAGAACCGGAGACCCTTTTTACTGGAAACGAGGCATTCCATCTTAGTCCTCACGAGTGACAACGCATCTGCATTTTGATTCATAATCAAGTTAGATGTAGATGTCTATGGGCCGCAGCAACCACTTACCATCAGGCGGACTGTGTGCTCGTTTCTCATCCTATCCTATAAAAAAACAACCTCAAAAATAACAAAAAACTGCGGTTGCCAACCCGCCTTCTAGGCGAGATGATTAAGCCAAACCCCCCCCCCTCCTCCTATGAAGCAATCTATGGGGGAGGCCTATGTTCAGCAGTGGACTTTTATAAACTGTAATGCTTGAATAAAAAATAAAGACCAAAAAAATGTACGACAATTTTCGATGATAGTAATATTTTTTAGATTTATTTGTATTATACAGTAGCTAATATCTTTAGTATTTATAAATCGATTTTATGAAGTGGATTGTAAACACCTGTCTCAGTTTTTCAAATCATCCAGTTGGTTGACTGGTAGAGAATACCTCATGGCATTAAGTCCAACGCTTTACATAAGGAATGTAAAGCGTTGGACTTATATTTGTTGGACTCTTTATTATATGTACACCTTATAAGTTTATTAGGTGTATAAGAAATTTAAATAAATAAAACAATAATTATATTATAATAATTATTATTTGGAATTGACGGGTCGGTAGATCAGTGGTTAAGCAGTGGTTGCAGCGCTGCAGTTCGGGTCGTGGGTTCAAATCTCGCAGATAACGAGTATTTGTATGGCGTACCACGCAATATACATCCATTACTTACAAATATAAATCCCGTATAAAATTAATCAACCAATCATATATAAAACAGAAAACGCGAAAAATACTTACCAACTGCAGTAATGTATAAAATAGTTAATTGTATAATATTTTTGTGTTTTTGCATAATTTTATTTATTAAAATATTTATCAACACAATATCTTGATCATAATATTAAAATTTATCGTATTAACCACTGTTGCCAAATTATAAGAAAAAAATTGTTTTCGTGTTTTTGTAGAGTTTTGTCCCGTAAATAAAATTTATGTAGAAATCAAATTTATTGATTGTATCCTTAGCACTGCATTTTTAAAATGTACTACAAATAGACTTAAAGCTTTATTTTTTCAAAAGATTTAACTTCGTTCCGGCTTGTTCAAAAGAAAGTAGAAGCCGCGCTATAATAACCCTACCGGAACGACAGACGATGGGCTACCGACTGACGTTTTCATGTGCATCACATATAGAAAAACGAGCCGCGCATCGACCTAAATATTATATAAACCCTATAGCTCACCGTAGTAACTTCAATATAAAGCGTCAAATAAATCGGAAATGACTAAAGCATTGGGCCTTAATAAATATTACGCTGCACTGATTCTGGCCTTTTTCATTTGTGAATATTCGTTAGTAGGAACTTCCACGAAAGTTAAGAATGAGTCATAAATTAGCAGATGTTAAATTAGTAATTTGTTTTGTCATTTGTTACTGTGTGTGTATCTTTTACGTATGTATGTATTTTTATTGTAGCTATAGTTCCTCCTAAATAATATAAATAAACAAAGCTCGACTGTCGCTTATAGTGGTATAGATAAGCAGCAGTCTCACTTACGGAGGTCCGTGAGGGAAAAACGACTCTCTCTTACAGAGGTTTCTGTTTCTCGCTAATAGAGGTTTTGGGAGCTTAAAATGATGGGTCCTGGCTATTACTCCCACTTATAGAGTTTTCTCAGTTATCCTTATATATATATATATATATATATATATATATATATATATATATATATATATATATATATATATATATATTATATAAAAGAGTCGTTTTTCCCTCACGGACCTCCGTAAGTGAGACTGCTACTTATCTATATCTCTATAAGCGACAGTCGAGCTTTATTTATTTATATTATTTAGGAGGAACTATAGCTACAATAAAAATACATACATACGTAAAAGATACACACATACAGTAACAAATGACAAAACAAATTACTAATTTAACATCTGCTAATTTATGACTCATTCTTAACTTTCGTGGAACTTCCTACCATTGTTTTTGTATTATTTTATCGTCAATATTGTACCTATTCTATTTTGTGGAACTAAATAACGTTGTTATTTTATCGTATTCTTTTCGAACGGACACGTGTGTCTGTGTACCGTCCTGTTTGTCGGACTTACTCAGTTTATAGTTAATCAATTGCGAAGGAAAGTTCTGTTCTGCATCATGTCAAAACGGAAAATTAAAGTACTGCCATTAAGGCGGTACCCTGAACAAACCTTGCAAAAGTGCGTTTTTTTTTAACTCCGCACATTTTTGTTCGATTCTATCATCACATTCCCAGTTTTAATTTGTCTTTATGTGTTATGAATACATTTAAAATCTACTTTTAAAAAAATTATTAAAATTATTGATTACATGCATCTGTTGCTAAAGTAAACGCAATAATCAATAAATAATTAATTGGGGATTACTTTAATGGATGTGTGTGACTGTAATTTACGTAGTTTTAATTATTTTTGGGATAAAAAATTACCTATATTAAAAATGATAGGAATCGATTCAGTAAACGATTCTGAACAAACTACTTTGTTTTTATATATATATATATATATATATATATATATAGTGTTTGTGATACCTATAGTCATATTTTCTTATGCATATAGTGTATGCATGTATATTTATTTTGTCTTTTTTACCTACCAACTATTTTGTCCTCCCGGGTTGCTGTGGAGAATGCATAAGGATTAATTCCCATTTAACCTAGATTAAGTGTCGAATCAATTATTAATATACGTAAATTATATAGAACTGTTAAGACAACTTTATGAGCGAAAATTGGTTTAACAAGACATCATCATCGTAACACTCCTTCACAAGCCCAATGCCGAACAAAGGCCTAGCCCAGGGAATGTCACAAAACACCACCCCGAGTTACTTCCATCCATCGACTTCCTGCATATTTTACCTAGTCGTCACTCTACTAAGTGGGAGAGAGGGCGCCTTACACTTCGCTTACCGGTACTAGACTACTGTGTTTTATAACGTGCACATTTCTGCATGATTTTTTGATTAAAACAGTCAGGGCAGCCCTAACTGCTCAAAACCAGCGTCATTATATACTGGGCTATATAATGATTCAAAAACTTACTGCAATAAAAATGTTTTCTCACACACTTTATTTATCACGAAAGTATTGATCATCATAATTGAAATACGCGCGATTTCCATAGTGATAATCTACAACTTCTACATAAATATTATACGGAGGTGAAATTTGTTTATTTGTGGGATGTAAAGTCAGGAACGTCCCGGGAAAATTATTTTATTGTTGAACAACTTGACCACATCATGAGTAAAGAAATTGGCAACGGTCATAAGCTTTGTCTTTTTTAATACATCTATTTGTAATTAGGATTCCGTACGAAATTTCCATAATATTTAATCAAGTCGTAGAAAAATGTATTTATATTTATATTTTTATGACCAAACCATTTCATTTCCCACGTCTCCAGAAGAGACACTAAATTTCCACACGTACGAAATCGCCAAAAGCCGCTAGTGAATAATAAAAACGACAGGAATTTTACAATTAAATGTTGCAATAAACATATCCGAGATTGAAAGTTTAGATAAAATACAAGATACATACAGCAGCATTAAGCTGTTATTTTACGCTGGTGTTCTATGAGAGTGTGACAACGTGATCCTTTGAGGTTGAATGATGTGCATTTTTAGAATAGCATTCCCACTGTTGATATCAATAGGTATTCTTTTATTTGAAGCTTTTAAAACTAATCAATAAAATCAACTATGGGGTGTAGTTCCCACACTTGATGATAGATAATATAAATGGTAAAAAGTTTGTTATAATATGATAGAATATATTTGTATATGATATTGGAATGATAAAAAAATTTCTGTTTGATAAGAATGCTTAAATTAATATAATCAAATACATACAGGCCATTGCGAATAACGTACGTTTCATCGTACATCTACTAAGAAAAATAAAAAATATATAATTCATGTTTAAATTTTGTCGGGCACAAATTTTCATTATTTTCACGCAATGAATAAGTTTTTTAACTTTGAATAATAAATGTCTTGGCGGTATTATAATATCTACTATAATATCCTTATCTACTAGGCTGCTCTAAAAGTATCGGGAATGGAATATTTCCACTGTTCCTGTCATATAAAAATCTTTTAAATTGAAAACTCCTTGGTTTTAAAAATCGATTACCATTTATTTATATTCTCGGTCTTGTCACAAGGTTTTGTCAAACTTGTTTAGTCGTTGAGAAAATGGAATTGACTCGAGAAAATTCAAGAGCGATGATTTATTATGACTTTCGAAGTGGTTTTACGATCCCCGTCAAGGTCATCCAAAAACTGCAGTCACCCAAGAAAACGTTGATGCTGTGCGTAAGCTGATTGATGAAGATCGACATGTGACATACCGCGAAATTCAGGCAGCTTTAGACATTGGCATGAGTCAAATACAAATAATCTTGCATGAACAATTAGGTGTAAAAAAGTTGTTTTCCCGGTGGATACCGCATGCGCTCTGTGAAGAGCAAAAAGCGGCTCGCGTTACTTGGTGCGTCAGAACTCTCGAAAGATTTCACGCAGGATCCTCAAATACTGTATACAACATCGTATCAGGTGACGAATTCTGGATATACCCGTACGAACCCGAAACAAAAAACCAGTCACGAGTTTAGGTGTTCGAAAATGAGTTAAAGCCAACAAAAATTGTTCGTTCACGGAGTGTTGCAAAAAAAATGGTGGCCACGTTTGTCTCCAAAACCGGCCATGTTGCGACTATTCCTCTTGAGGGACAAAGAACGGTTAATGCAGAATGGTATGCTAGCATTTGTTTGCCACAGGTCGTTTCTGAACTCCGTAAAGAGAACTGCAACCGCCGCATCATCCTCCATCACGACAATGCGAGTTCTCACACCGCACACAGAACAAAAGAGTTTTAGAGCAAGAAAACATAGAATTATTAGACCATCCGCCGTACAGCCCCGACCTAAGCCCTAATGATTTCTATACTTTCCCTAAAATAAAGAATAAATTGCGTTGACTGAGATTTTCATCACCTGAAGAAGTTGTGGACGTCTACAAAACGGCCATTTTGGAGACCCCAACTTCCGAATGGAATGGTTGCTTCAATGATTAGTTCCATCGTATGAAAAAATGTGTCAAATTTTGCGGAGAATACTTTGAAAAGCAATAAATACATTTTTAAATAGTAATGTTGTGTCACTTCCTTGATTCCCGAAATTTTCAGTGCCGCCCTCGTATCGGTCGAATTTTAGTCACGGTGCGGCGCACAGTCTCAACGTAAACTACTAGCCATCCCATCCTAGGGGTATGCGCAAACCCAGGTGCCCTCTCTATTCCTTTACTCTTAGTTCCACTCGGTTTACCCGATGGGATGCTAATCCACGACCGGAGAAATAACCCGGGACCTCATGACAATCAATGCCTAGTAGTGCTGATGCGAAGGCTTGTTTTGGATCAGTGTCGGACCTATGGCGGTGCGAGCGGTGCGACCGCACCGGGCACGGTCATCTGGGGGGCGCCGAATCGACCGAAATGCTACCACGGAGCACCGGTCACCAGTTCACTCACACTTATCACTAACTTAAAACTGCGGTTGCCAACCCGCTCGCCAAGTGTAGCAACTATGGCAATATACCCCCATGATAGTTACGTAGAAACGGCCCCCAGTCCCCGGCGGCCCCGCTATTCCTGGCTACGGTGACGACCATGGTAATGGTAGGACAGGGGGGTGCTAAGAATTTCCGGTGGAGGTTCGGTTGCCACCAACAACGACTCGGCCTAGCGGCATATAACGCACACACCCTGAGGACTAATGAGAAGATCCTGGAGCTGGAAGAAGAGATAGACAAGTTGCGCTGGAATATTATAGGATTATCCGAGGTCCGAAGAGAGGGGAAGGACACGGTAATTCTCGAATCCGCCAACTTTTTCTATCACCGGGAGGGGGTATTAGATTTATCGTCCACAAGTCTCTCGTTAACAACGTTGTAAAGATTGGGAGTGTGTAGACGAAGGTTGCGTACCTTATACTCAGAATCACCGAACGATATTCCCTGAAGATCATCAGGTTTACGCACCAACGTCGGAAGATCTCGATGAGGAGGTGGAGGAAATGTATGAGGATATTTCTAGAGCCATGCATTCCTCCAAAACTCATACGGTGTTAATGGGAGACATCAACGCAAAACTGGGCACAAAAAAGAACGGTGAGCTGAAGGTAGGAATATTTGGTATAGGGCAACGGAACCCAAGGGACCAGCAGCTGGCCAACTTCGTGGAGAAGCAGGGATTCTTTATGATGAACTCTTTCTTCCAGAAGCGGCCCCACAGAATGTAGACCTGGTCGAGCCCCGACGGTTCGACAAAAAATGAGATTGATTTCATTATAATTACTAGACGGCAACTGTTCAGTGATGTCTCAGTGATCGCAAGGGTGAAAACTGGCAAAGATCACCGAATGGTTAGAGGCACACTGAACCTAAACGTTAAGTTGGAGAGGTCTCGTCTAATGAATTCAACACTCCATCCGCGTCGTGCTCTGATCCAAGATCCCGAAACCTTTCAGCTCGAATTACAAAACCGCTTTCAGTGCCTAGAAGATTGCAATGCAGTCGACGACATGAATGACAAGCTCGTAGAAACTGCAGAGAGGTGTAAGACAGAGTGACGTTATATCCCCGAAACTCTTCACCGCTGCATTTAAAAACGTTTTCAAGCTACTGGACTGGAAAGGATACGGTATTAACATCAATGGTGAGTATATTACTCACCTTCGATTTGCCGACGATATAGTTCTTATGGCAGAATCGCTGAAGGACCTAAGCACTATGATCAATGACCTCAATAGTGTGGCCCAACGGATAGGTCTTAAGATGAACTTGGAAAAAACTAAGATCATGTTTAATATCCATGTCACACCTATGCCGTTAGTTGTTGGGAGCACTACTCTCGAAGTTGTTGACGAGTGTGTTGACCTGGGACAAATAGTCCGACTAGGTAACCTGAGAGGTTATCTGTGAGGTCGGTAGCCTTATATAGTACACTGACGGATCAAAAATGGAACCCCCACGTAGGCTTTGGAATTTGTGAAGAATGCCCGAAATTCTAACGTAGTAGTAGTAGGTAGATACACCTCTATCTTCCAGGCAGAAATTTTCGTCATACTTCAGTGTGTGAAAATCAATCTCCAAAAACACTACATTAATAATATAATCTATAGAAACTCTGATAGTTAAGCAGCACTGCTAGTGCTAAGATCAAACTTAGTGAATTAGAAGCTAGTTGGAGACTGCGCGAACTGTCTAAACGCCTTAGGATGTAACAACAGGGTCGTTTTAAGACGGGCTCCGTGCCACGCGAGTATTGTAGGCAATGAACTTGCCGATGAACTCGCCCGGGAGGGCATAAAGAGCACACAATTTGGAACCGAGCATTTTTGGAATCTCAAAAAGCCTAACCCGATTGAGCCTTGAAACTCTTTATCACAAGAAATCATTTAAGATCTGGTCTGATACACCAGGCTTAAAACATTTTAAAACCTTAATCACCTTTAAAATGAAAATAATAACTGAAACACCTCTGCACATCCTGACCGATTGTGGACCCCTAATGCGCAAATGTAACACATCTGGGAAACTACCTACTTCGCCCAGAAGAAGTAAAATTGCTCACAGCTAAGCAACTTCTATTCATTGAAGACATAGGGCTTAGCAGTGAACTGTAGTCATAGCAGCGATCACAATGGATGTTTGAGGTCGCAGTGATAAGGTTTTTCTAGACTTGCACAGCAGCTCGCACAAAAAAGCTACCTATACAGTCTGAATCTATGAATCTACCAAAGGCGTTGTATTGCTTGAAAATTTTGTAAGAATTTTGAAACAGTACCGAGCTTTTTCATCTGCTCTAATAACATATAGATCTAATTTTTAAGCCAGCCCGATCCCGAAGAAAGCAAATATTATTTGTGTACAAAGTCGTGGGTCGGTCACCAACTGATCCTAAAGAATTGTTTAAAATGAACGTTTTTTGCTCTGTGATTGATACAATTGAAAGTGCATTGGCTTTGACTTAAACTATCAAAATTTTATGATATGTGTTCATTTTTATACAAAATGAAAATAATTTCTGAAAAGTCAAAAAGCTTGTGTTGATTCGCAAATCAGTTGAACAGATGGGTATAATGTGATTTGCCTAGTTGTAAATTGGTTCAGGAACTTTGAACTTAAACCCATTATTTAAACATCTTCAATCAGCAGAACGATATAAAGTTTTCAGACTTATTAAAAATAATGATTGCCGGGATATTTTTCCCAAATGTGTAGACAGCACTTCGTATCTTGCTGTTATCTTGATATCTGTACTACATATAACTGTCGCTAAATGGAAACGAAGTTTTAGTACATTTAAAAATTTACAAATTTACCTAAACATTTAAAAATTTACCTACGCTTCTACTATGTGTCAGGAAAGACTGTCATATCTTGGAATCTTTTCCGTTATAGAAAATTCTATTGCCTAGAAGTTGAATTATTCCGAATTAGTAAAAAAAAATGCAAGCACATAAGCTAGAAAGCTGGCCATTTTCATTAAGTTTGTTGTTGTTAGTTCTTTTATCTTTTTTAACACTGTTTGCAGAACAACAGTTTAAATAAAAGTTAAGTAGATTATTAACTCTTATTATGAGAAATAATTTGTACAGCTAGTCACCGCAGCAAGGCAAGCATAGTGGCGTTGTCGGGCACAACAGAGTAGTGCGAGTGGAATCTCTTCAACGCGATACGGGTTAAACGCGAATAAGCAGACAACTGCTACGGTAAGAGCGACAGACACAACTATGCTTGCCCCATTTTTTTTATTTTTTTTTGCGCCCGAAGCAATTGGAAAGGGCTACCCTTTATGTAGGGAGGCGGAAAATGTATTACGCATACCACGATAGCCGGTCTATCGTGGTTATGAGGGACTCACTGCCTACCGGGGGAACCTAAGTGATACCCTCTAAAAACCGCCTTTGGGGACTGGCAACTTGCTGTTTAAGCTTCTTATGCCGTATCGGGAGCGATCCTCTTTTGGGAAAAAGCGTAGATATATGATAGGTCTAATACTATTTAAAATTTCGAAAAAGCAACTGCATAGTATAGGAACACTAAGGTTCTGTATTTAGAGGGGCGCCTCTATGAGATCTTGCACCACCTAAAATTTTTGCTAGGGCCGCCACTGTTCTGGATGACCAACCATCGAACCTCTTCCTCCTCGAACTGAAGAAAAAGTAACAGATTTAATACATCCAACAACTGGCCACAGTTCATTTCTTCTTTTTCTTCCTCATCAGCCAGTAAAAGTCAACTACTGGACATGAAATTCTCCCGGTGTAGTGAAACCTTAAGCATCATGCTCTGACGATCGTTGTACCTACCAGTACACGTATCAGTGGGGTGTCGCACGCACTCAAGTTGGGTGATTTAAGGGGACTACGGGAGCTAAACGCAAGTTTTATATTGACTTAAAGTATATGATCCAATGCAGTAAACTAAATTAGAAAAATATATGATATTTTTTAGTATATATGCTAGTTAGATACTGTGTTGAAAACATGATACTACTAATTTGATACGATAGAAAAAAATCATAAAGATACCTCTAAAAATTAGTTTTATCGAGTAAAAACCATAATAATATACATGCAATTATTTTGAGTTTTTGTCAGATTATTCTAAAAGCAACATATTAGCGTAATAGTGTTTTAATTTTTTAATCAAATTAATAGATTTTGTTTAAAATCGCATTTTCTTATTTCTGAAATAATACGTACGGATGTGTGCGTAAACGCCTGTGTACCGACACTGCTGGCCGAGGCCCGATGCTATATAGACGTGTCGCTCTTTTTGCCGCATTACTTACGTAAATATTGTTTAATGTTTTTGTATAATTTTATTTTTAAATTCATTGTTTCATATTCATAAATATTCTTCTTTCGTATAAATATAATATATTTTAAGTTCAGATTAATTTAAATTAAGTTAATAATTATAATTGGTAAATATGGGAAATAAAGTGAAACCCGTTACGAAGACTAAAAAACGAATAAATCAAATGCCCAACATATGAACGATATTAAAAGGTAAGAACTTTTTTATTTTTACTAAATGTTTATTTTTATAACAATAAATCTATGAATTTAGGAAACGTAGTGTATTACAGTAGTGCACTTTTTAGTGTACGGATTTGCAGTTTGCACTCGAGAGTACCTGGGTTCGATTCCAGGAATATGAAGCCATATTTTCATTTTTCTTTTTTATTTAATGTTATATATTTAGATAAATTTATTAAATGCTTTTATAAATTATAACTAAAAAATACATATTTATTTTTATAACAATAAACCTATATTAGTAGTTTGCACTCGAGAGTGCCCGGGTTCGATTCCAGAAATATGATGTCAAATTTTCTTTTTTATTTATTTATTTTTTATTTTTTATTTCTTTTTTATTACATATTTAAATAAACTTATTAATTACTTTTTTAAATAATAACTAAAAAAATCGTTTGAAATGTAATGATTTTTTACAGGAGAAAGAAAGTTGAAAATATCAACACAGAAGTTAGTATTTCCAAGGTGTAAGTAAATACAACATTTCTTTCTTATTATAACAACAAAAAAACTTAAAATACCTATTGTTTTTGTTAAAAGACTGCAACTTATTGATAAAATAACAAAAGGGCATGACGAAATAACAGAATCATTTGAAAATTGCGATTTTACTTATCATATGTAGGAGTTTAGGTTTATTGATTTTGTTTATAATTAGGAATTATAATTATGTATGAATGTTAGGTATTTTTCAAACAATTTTTCAAAGGCAAATACAAAAAATAAACGAAATGCAAATATTTATTACCTATCTTGTGAACCATAGAGCTAGAATATTTAGAATTGACATATCTACATAATTTGAAATATTTAATTTTTTCCATAGACTGGAAACAGTACCACAAGAAAATCATCATTGTGAGGTTATTGATATAAGTAAATATTATCCATCGAAGCATGTACTGGAAGAAGCCTATAGTACACAGGTAATATTCATAACATCAGCCGCACGTTGTAATGTAACATAACCTTGCCACAAACACGTTTAGTTTTAAAATTAATTTTGAAAATAATAATGGAATTATGAAATTTTAGGTGGCTAGTACTCCTGAAAGGCTAGATTTTGTTATCATTGTAGCACTTACAACTGTAAGTATGTACTTATTATATACCTACTATTACAGGGATTGAGACTGTTACTCCTTAACACAGGTTATCCTTTAACCTAGCTAGGAGAACATCCACTAGATTGAATATAATATTTTATAGATAGTACATACGATGTAATGTCCTACCCATGTACTACAATCACTTTTATATAAATAAAGTTTATTACTATTATTATTTAAATAAAAATGTTTTAAGTTTCATCGAATCAGTTTTATTTCAAAATCGTCCACATCCTTAAATTTTCAAGCAACATTAAATTAAAATTAAAAATAATTTCGTTGTCCCATCTATTTCTTTGTTATATCTTTATCCTACCTGCGTTTCGTCTATTATAACACTCCGGCGTAACCTCGCTAATCCGTTAGTGTTAAACCTCACTGTCGTTAGATGGCGCTCACATGGAATGTGTAAATGTGTGCGTGCATCTTTCGAGGTCACTTGGCTCTTGTAGTCCTCTTAAATTCAATCATTAAAAACAAACAGTTAAAAATAATTAACATATTAAACGAATAAAATTAACTATAATTAAAAAATATCATAATATCTCTTCTGATCAATTTATCAAAATTGTCTTAATACTTATCATGAATGAAAATATCTTTTGAAGTGTAAATATAATTTTTATTTTATGAAATAGAAAATGATATTTTTTCACAAAAACAAAATTAAAATTTAAGTCCCCTCAAAGTTGGAAGAAAAAAGAAACTAAACTAAATATAGTTTTTATATGTGTTATGTGGCTTACGGCGCCTCTACACCTTGGCCAACACAGTGGCGAATGTAGTGGCCAATAGCATTGGCCAACGTGTAGACGGGGTGTTTGGGCTTCATTGGTATGTATTGGAACGATGGCCCGCAAGTTGGCGCGAGAACCGTGTGGTGTCGGTTTTTTACAAAAGATCAAAGGATTGTTGGCAGAGTTTGGTCGCCGCGTTGGCCGCGAGTTTAGTTTGCTACAAGCTCCCAGAGTGATTACACGCATCTGATTAAAATTTTATATGCACGCTTTGTAGGGTGGATGACCCAATTACCAGCCTTTTAGTGCCAATTTCAACTTTAAACATTCCTACTACTTTAATTAGCGCGATTTAATTATTTTTAAACATTTGTTTTAATCGATAAGCTATTTATAAAAAAAATAATGAACATTTATTTACAATCAGATTATTACGAGAACAATTTTAAAATAAAAAAAATGAAGCACTGCGTGGTAGAACCATGCAGTTATATTAGAAATATAGTTGTAGCACGAATGCGTCGGTTCGACCGGGGAAGGACCACGCTCTCACAGAATATCAATGTAAAATAGTAGCTTAATGATGCTGTGTTTCGTATAGTGGGAGTAGAGAACCAGAGACACTTTTTAAAGGAAACGAGGCATTTCATCTTAGTCCTCACGGGTGACAACGCATCTGCATTTTGATTTGTAATCGAGGATAGATGTAGATGTCTATGGGCCACAGCAACCACTTACCATCAGGTGAACTGTGTGCTCGTTTGTCACTCTATCCTATATAAAAAAGCGTCGATTTCTTATAATTTAATCGTGAAAGTTTTCGAATCATCATCATCATTACAGCTCTTCACAAGTCCACTACTGAACATCCTCCTCCAAAGAATGCCGCAAAGCATGGTCCTGAGCCACTTTCCTTGTCATGAGTTTTTCATTTATGTTCTAAGTTATAATTAGTACCTATTATTAAGTCAGTGTTAATTGTATTTATTGCTATTGTTTTTGTCTTTCTCGAAAAATAATTAAATTACCAAATAAATTATAAGGTGTTTTTATATACCTCAAATGTCTGATAGAAAAGCAAGTACATGTTTTGCTAAACTTTAAAAACAAAACCCAATTTTACTTTTTTAGACTAATAGATTATAACTCCTTTAACTTTAAAATAAGTTAAGTTCTAATTAATGGTATTTATTCCAGTTTCTGATGCATGTAATGAATAAATAAAGCTAATCGTATATCGTATTTACAGCCCCATTAATATTCACTATTCTTTTATAATTATTTTATAAAAACGTTACCCCCCAGACTTGGATTTTCTCCTGTGTCGCGGAGGCTACTTACAAACATAAATTGCACAAGGACACACATCCAGACCCGAAACAATTATTTGTAGGATATACAAATACTTGTTCCGTGCGGGATTCAAACCCGCGACTCCTGGCACAGCCACTCATTGCCAAGCCACTGCGCCACGGAGCCGTCGTCTAAAATAAAAGAAATTCATCCGCACATTGGCCCGAACCGAAGTAAACTGAACGACCTTCCAACGTGTGGACGCCGTCACCAACTGTCGGCCAATATATTCGCCACTATGCTGTGTTGGCCAACGTGTAGAGGCGACATTACAAAAAAATCGAACCTGAACAACTTCGAATCATTTCGAGAATAAAAATGCCATGAGTCACTCCAGAGAGCAAAGTGACAGTTAGCAGAATAAGAAATAAAGCTATCAAATAAATAAAATAATTATTTTATTGTAATATTTTATAATTTTTGTACAATTCTAGCAATCGTTTTGGCTTACATCAGTTCCTTTTTATGTAGTACGGTCGTCTGTCGGTAGATGGCGCCGAAGTAACAACTATTAGTTGCGGGACCAAACCATCAAGTTTATCGAGGAATGTAATACCCTTAAATTGATCAGTTTAACTAACCGTGTCTGTCGAACTTTCTTTTGGCTTACATCCGTTGGAACCGAACAGTTTAACTAACAGTGTGTGGCAGCGTATGGCTTAACAAGATGGTTATACCGCCATCTATCGGAGGTCAGGTGATCACAGTCCCCTCCTACAACACCCAAGGAGTGAAATGTTTTGGTGGATTCTCTTACGCGGCTACCACTCGGCCTACGGTATGACTTCCAATTACTACACTTCAATCAGAATTCCGATGATTTTTTTAAGACTACTGATCGAAAAATGCGTTCCTCGAAATGTGATAGCTGGCCTGCAAAATTTCGAAGGCTTGCCTGTACTCACTATGCTGAGTTGGCGGGTTATAAGGGTACCTCACCTAGGGTCTAGCGACTGATCAGTAGCAGTAGTTAAGCTATCATGAAGAAGTATGATTTTTTAAACTCCTTTTTATAGCCCCGTGAATATAATCACACGCCTGGCAGGTAATAATACTAAATACCTCGCAAGAACGGATCCAGAATTTCAATAGAAACAGAAACTTTTTTATTCAATGTAGATTATAAACAATACTTATTGAAAGTCATTTTTTTTTCATTTACCACTGGTTCGCATAAAAACATCTGTCCTGGGAAGAACCAGCAAGAAACCCAGCGGGACTATTGGACAATTTGGGTGAGTTGGTTTAAAGTTGATAATATGTTAAACGCATTGGCAATACTTTTTTTTATAGAATAAGGGTGACATACGAGTACACAGTCCACCCGATGATAAGTGGTTGCTGCGGCCCATAGACATCTACAACCGTCGATCACGAATCAAAATGTAGATGCGTTGTCACTTGTGAGGACTAAGATGGAATGCCTCTTTTCCAGTAAAAAGTGTCCGGTTCTCTACACTCACCATACGAAATACAGCAGCGTTAAGCTGCTAGTTTACGTTCGTGTTCTGTGAGAGCGTCGTCCTTCCCAGGTAGAGCCGACCCATTCGTACTACAACTATACTACAAATATAGCTGCAGCATAGCTCTACCATGTAACACAATTGTGTACACCTAAAACCTGTAACACAATTACAAAAAAAGAACTTAAAAATATTTATTTTAACAAATATGTAGTTTATTTACATGGCTACCTATACGATTATAGAATCAGAGTACGAAACCTATCAACTATATACTACTGCTATATAGTATATATCCAACTGCAGAGAGGTGTAAGACGTTATATCCCCGAAGCTCTTCACATCTGCATTGGAAGACAGTTTCCAGCTACTGGACTGAAAAGGATACCGTATAATTGATATCTCATCAATATTAGTGGTGAGTTCATCATTAAATTTTGATTGCCCGATGTAGTTAGTATGGCGAATTGCTAGAGGACCGTAGCAATATGCTCAATAATTTCAATAGTGTAATCTAACGCACAGGTCTTAAGTTGAACACAGGCAAAATAAAGGCCACGTGTAATGTCTCTGTCACACCTGAGCTGGTAGTTGTTGGGAACACTACTCTCTAAGTTGTTGACAAGTATGTAGTGTACCTTTTTCTATTAACCTCTGAAAATAACTTTCAAAAAGAATGACTATGTATTGAATAAAAAATATTATACTCTAGAATTTCGACTGAGGGGTCAATCGACGGATACAACTCCGCTGAGAAGCGTTTAGGAGACACATGATTACAGCACATTTTCTCGTCAAGTTTAGTTCAAAACATAAAAAAGAATGTGTTAACAGTGCATGTTTTCGGTGATGACATATGGATCTAAGACGCGACCCTTCACTGCTGCTCGTATGTCGAAGATCTTGATGAACGAGACCTTTTGAAAACAACCATATTATCTCAGGGTTGCGGTGACAACTGAACTTTCTTGAGATCGAGATCGTCAGAGTAAAAAGAGATTACCTACTTTTTTATCGTTTATTCCCCGGACAAAGGAACCTAATTCTTTGAAACAGTAGTACATTAAAAAACGTGGTAAAGTTTGAAACGAATTCTTACGTCGGAAATAAAGGAGTTATCATTGCAATGTTTCTTTTATGTTGTTTATTTATTTCTGTCTGTTAGTTGCGGGGCTGCGTATTAAAAAACAATAGGATATTTGTAACAAATTTATAATTTACAGTAACATTATTGAAGTTATATAACAATGCGAGTTAATTCTTCTATGCCACATCATGTCGTATCACATTTTTGTTGCTCTCTATCCGCTCATTAAGTTTAAGCACAATCGGTTGCGCCATTCCAAACAATAGCCCGGACATACCGACATTATTCATGTTTTAATGACATGCAAATAACCCCAAGAGCTCAATAAAGGGCATTTGTTTCGGTAATACAGACGTCGATCTATACGTTCATTTGTATAAAGGTTCAACAGTGTAGTGGAGCTGTAAGAACTATCTCTATCCCATATCGTCCCGAGGGTGTCGTGAGAGACGGCAGAGGAAAAAATAAATAGAAGGGCAGCAGCATCTTCCTGATAACAACTTAAAACAATAAAAAATGATGCACCCAACACGCTTGCCAAACGTGGCAACTATGGCATGGACTTTTATAGGTTGTAATAAATGGATGAATGGAAAGTAACAATACTTATATTATGTACTTACGACTTAATGGCCTTGTTCAAGCATTGCATATTTGATGGCATTATACAAGTTAAATATAGCAAACTTGTTATTGAAAGAACATTTTTAATATACTATAATACGAAAATAGCGAATTAATTGTTACGTTAAAACTGCTTAAGTAAGCCGACCTATAGCTTCTAGTTTTGTAAAAAAAAACTTAAAATAAGAACGAATGATGTAAAAGTGGTAGAAAAAAGCTTCTTAAAAATCGAATCCCAACCAGGAATATCACACATAAAGTTCGATTTCATTTATGCAATATGCTCAATTTATTTATGTAATTCTAGAATAGTATTTAACTTCTTTATTGATTTACAATACATAATTATCTTTATAGTACATTGTGACTTAAAACTACGTGATATAACTAGGCAATTTTTGTACGGTATGTATTACTTAAGGCACGCATAAAATTTATATTTTAAAAAATTTAAACATTTATTGAAGCAATAATAAATAAAGAACAATGGAAGTTTAATTATTAATATCTAATAGAATACTTTAAATTACAAACAAAACATTAAATCATTTGATCAAGAAATATAAAAAAAAACTTGACATAGTCATTAAATTTGTTTGTACATTTTAGCTTATATAATATAGCATATATATATATATATATATATATATATATATATATATATATATATATATATATATATAAACCGGTACGGCGATTGAACTGTCCGTATGGGAAAATAATTTTATTTTTGTTAATTTTCAATACTTATTTATACGCTTTTTACATGTGACAATAGATGGTTCAATGTTATGTTATGGCTTAGTCCGATAAAACCGCATTTAGCCTTTACTACAAGCTTGAGTCTCTTCCTGAACGAAGCGCACGCTGCTCGAACGACCTCATCACTTAAACAACTCCATTCTCGAGTAAGACTAGCTTTGAGCGCTTCCACCGACGTGTGTTTTGTAGCACAAACCTTGACCTGTAAAACACCCCAAATACAAAAGTCTAGCGGATTCAAGTCGGGTGGTGACGACGGTCACATATCTCGGTCGATCAGCACTGGAACGTTCGCTTTCAACCAATTTTGCGTTCCAATTGCTCTGTGCGATGGTGCCGAGTCTTGCTGGAAAGTCCAACGCTCAGAACCGAACGTGTTACGTGCCCACGGTATCAGCCCAGGTATTAAGACTTTGTCTCAATATATTTGCTGATTTATTTTGACTTGGTTGCGACCCATTAGGAGAAAAACGAGCGGTGAACGGCCTTTTTCGGACACCGCCGCCCAGACCATGATTTGATCGGCTCCTTGACGTCTAGTGACTTGCAGTTCGTACGCATGGTCGCTGACACGTCCCTTCAACCATACACGGTCATTTTGTTTGTTAAGAAACTGCTCAACGCAGAAAGTTTTCTCATCCGAAAACACCAAATTGGGAAGCTCGCCAGAGTCGAGCAAGCGAATCAGCTCTTTTGATCGCTCTAACCGTTTACTACGTTGCAAAGCTGTGAGTTCCTGAGAAATGTTTTTTTTTTCAATGGTTTGACCTTAAGCTTTTCTTTCAATATACGACGAACACTACGGTCGCTCACGTTTAGATCCTGCGCGAGCTGATTTGCTGAGCGCGCTGGATTTCTGTCCAATCGGTGACGTACCTTTTCGACGACTGCTGGTGCCGTTGCAGTACAACGCCGTCCTCCACCATAGCGTTTCTTAATGCTACCAGTCTCAGAATATCATTTGATAGCGCGATGTACAAATTTCTCATTTAGTTTAAGATTTGGCAGATCTCGACGAATTTCGATGTTCGATTTTCCTTCCAAATACAGAGCAATCACTGAATTACGTTTTAAATCCATCGTTTTAAATTAAGAATGTTTTATCTCACAACAAAATCACATCAAACCATGAAAGAAAATATGTCAAAGAACAACATTTTAAATTTTGGCGGCGTTCGATTCAGTGGTTCGAATTTTAAAACAGTTGATCGAGACGGACAGTTCAATTGCCGGACCCGGTATATATACAATATGTAACGTAATTAACGCACACCCTCAGACACCCCAATAGTATATTATGTTATAATCATAATACATACACTGAATTTTTAGTTAAACATTTTTATACACTGATTATTTATCAAATTAGTTATACTAATTCCGGAAGAATGTTGTGGTCACAGTACAAATCCACGAACGCAAAGACTTTAACATGCTTGAAATAAAGTTCATTTTTCTTTATTTTTATTGAATGACAGAATTGGTAATAATACAAATAAAACTGTACTCTTAAAAGTCTTATTGCCTTAAGTTACGGTCCATTTCAGTTTGTTTTGACTGTAATTTACGTAGTTTTAATTATTTTTGGGATAAAAAATTACCTATATTAAAAATGATAGGAATCGATTCAGTAAACGATTCTGAACAAACTACTTTCTCAAAGTGCGTTATGTTACATGTTGTATGTAATATAGTATACAAATCTAGACTCGACTTTTTGCATGCAAAAATTTTGCAGAGAGGTTTATATTCGATTAGTGTGAAAAAATGTAGTATGGTTTTCATTTTTATTGTTTTTTATTACATAATCATGATCAAGTAACACATTAAATTTAGTATATTTCAAACTTATTTATTATTATCTGAAATATCGGACTTAAATTTTTATGAGCGCAAATAAATCGCAACGTAAGTGTTTATTACTGTACCATACAACTATGTAGCGTATTAATGTTTAAGAATATAAAAATGAACAATCAATAATATATAATAATTATAATGCTTATTAGTTAAGCTTTATTAGTAAACTAAAGGTTACTTCCTTCAGAATTTGATATATCTGGATCAACGTCAGTTGTGTCTGCAGCAGTTACTGAATTCTGGTAAAGATTATGGAAACATTCCAGTATTAAAGGTAAAAGTGATATTATGTCACTTTTTTTTTCAATGCTTATTGGTACCAGCTCTGCAGTAATCTGCATCAAATTAAATTTTTTTTCTCGTCGCGTGTTCCGTTTGAAATTAATGGTTTTCAAACATTCACTCTTGACAGACGTTTTTTGTATTTTGACGCCATACTCAGCTTCATAACTTCACATCATGCCATTTGAAAATATTTCCATCATCGTCTATTTTTCGGGCTACCCTTTCAATAATCCAACCAAGTCAAAAAATCTGCTTGCCGCATTTCTTTAACTGTAAATATGTTGCTGATCTGCATATATATACCGTCACATAACAATTGCTAAAAGAATAAGACCGCTGTGATTTCAGGTTTGGTAATTCATTTACATATAAGGCAACATATGGATCATACAAAACTTCGGTAAATGGAGTCTCGCCGCACCTTTGGTCCCGTTTAATTATATATTTATATTGATGTTGTAATTCTTGTACTGAAACTTTTTGATTATCTGTACGTACCGACGAAACTTAAAATAGTCGTTTAAGTATTCAAAAATTTTAATTAAAAAAATGGATTTAAATCACTTGTACTATAAAATAATGTACGTTACACGGAACTTAAGTAACCGATTATTAAAACGCATAAATTTAGTGTACTCGCTTCGCTTGTGCGCTAACTTCACACTGTTCAATAATCGGTTTCTTAAGTCCCTTGTATCGTAATGTACTATTAAATTAATAGCACCAGAGTTCATATTACGCTATACGCTCATGTGCAGAGGTCGAAGGTTCCTATGGTTTTGTAGGCATTGTATGCTGCAGAATTTGTACTTGTCGTATTCGAATGGCTGCTTTGGGAGAAGAGTGCCGCAGAGGAAACAGCGGGGTTCATCGCGTTTTACCTGAGAAAATATTTTTTTTATTGTCTTTAACTATATAAACTATATTTGTAACTCTATGAAAGAGAAAGCAATAATAATAGGTTGAGTAATTGAATATTGGGTGCGTTTGGCAGAAAAAGTGCTAGCAAGCGCTTATAAGCGCTGAAATAGTTTTCGGCCAGGACACGATTGCTACTTCAGTAGCGCTGACACAATCCGCCATTTTGCTTATTTATTTTGTTTGTTTTGAAGTAGAGTTTATAAGTTGTTTTGTGCAATATTAGTTTTAAGTAATATAATGACATGAATAAATATATAAGTACATGTTATTAAAAATTCATGATTGGTAAGTTTTTAATATGAATACTTTACAAACATATATTTAAATTAGGTTAGGTTCCCCGGTTAAAACTAATATCGTGTCCTGGAGGAAAATAGCTACTTACGATTTGACAGCGCTTACCGCTTACGATCGCCATTTTGCTTACAAGCGCTTGCTAGCGCTTTTTTCTGCCAAACGCACACCCAATTTAAAATTAAACCTTTTCTGCGTCAGTCAACTGCAGGAACTTGTTCGTTTTAATTTTCTCAACTTGTTTCTCTTTCTCCCGTTGTCTTTTCGCTCTCTTCTGTTGCGCCTTCTTCTCTTTCTCTTGCTCCAGCAGCTCGGGGGTTAGCGGGCCCGGTATTTGCGACTTAACATAAAAAAGATTTGAATGACATTATTTAAAATAAGCCGGGGTTGATCGCTAGTTTTTTTTTTTTACAAGTGGTAAAATTAAAAATTTTGTATAACCGACTACAATATAAATATAAAATGAGAACATCATCAATATAGCTGAAGTCAATTAAATACGCATAATTATGGATCAAACTCAAAAACTACTGGTCAGACCTTGATCCTATGAGACCACATGAAAAGCACCAGCTTTCAAATAAAAAAAGAATATCAAAATCGGTTCACCTTGAAAAAAGTTCCAAGTTAACCTTAACATAAAAAAGCGGTCTAGGTGCGACCCGAAAGGTCCACACGACTAACTTCCCAGTGGAAAGAATAAAAAAATATCATATGTTTTAATATTTTATACAATTTTTCATTCAAGAGGGTTTTAGGGCAAGGAAGTCTCCGCCGCGCTGCCCCAATGCGTGTTGGCGGACTATTTACGTACGTTTTCGAAATATTTTTTTTTATTTCTCAGACATGCAAGTTTACTCACAATGTTTCCTTCACCGCAGAGTACGTGGGAAATGAGCACTTAAAATTGCAATTAACTATTTCATTGGTGCCGGCAGGGATCTAACCCGGGTTGCGTACAGTGAAATTTACAGCGAGCGCTAACCCTCAGTGGGCCACGGCTCATTATATTACATAATAATACATAAACACTCACGCCTGTCACCCAGAGGTTTAGGCAGAAACTACAGACTTTCATTTAGCACGATCCTGACATACCTCTCTCGCTTCCTCAACCCATATATCTACGCATACATGCTCTTCGATTAAGGGTACTCTTAATTTGGCCCATTTTTAATATATCGCTAATTTGGTCGACAAACTTTCGCCTATGACATCCCTTTCCGACTCTTCCATTCACTTGTGCAACATATATTTGCTTTGTCAGTATTTCCTCATTCATTCTTTCTACATGACCAAACCACCGAAGCATTCCTTTCTTAATCCTGGTTACAGCATCATCTTGCAAACTACACTCTTCCTTTATCACACAGTTTCTCACTCTGTCACTCAGATTCAGCCCTAACATACTCCTTAGCGACCGCATTTCTACTGCATTTATTCTACTCCCGTGCTTCTTCTGCCACATCCAACTTTCACTACCATAGTTAAAGTAAAAGTAGTGACTATTACATTAGCTAAAATGGCAAAATATAATTTATTGCATAATATTTATACATTAATAACACATTCACCTTGTTATAATTGTATTTCTCTGGATATTGTGCCTGGAAAAGTCTAAACGCAATCCTGGTGTCGTGATGCGGGGAAGCAGCGTATGGAGTCTGCAGGAGGTGGTTCTTAACGCAAGGATCGCCGCCCGCAGTTAAGATTTGTCTGCAATTTTCATTTAAAATTGGTTGATTTCGTAATTCCAATAAATCATTATAATACCTTGAAATTGGTCAGTCAGCACTATAAATTTGTCATAGAATTTTAATTTACTACTTTGAGTAGATTAGTTTCCTGTTTTAAGTATTTTTTGAATTAAAAAAAAACTATGAAGCTACTTCAATTCTCATACAAATTGTCATCAATCATGTACAATTTAATCCTTAAGGGAATGTATAGTAAGTCAGCTCTAAGTCAGCAATTCTAATTTCGCCCCCACTTTCCCGCGCGTCGTATGCTATGTACCGACATGTTTGTAATCACTAATACTGTAAGTAGATACACTTATTTCATTAGGTTTATCATATTTATGCCTGTTTCTTAACGCCAACACAGTCGCTTCTTATTTTTATCACGGTTATTTCCCATTTTAATTTTACGTCGTCCTGTTGCGTAATTCTGATTGTAAGCGACACAGCTTTCCCCTTTCAAAGCCGAAGCAAGACCGACGGAGACTGATTGTGATCGGGCGGCAAGAAACAAGCTTCAAGACGACGATAGTTTAGGTAATTTCTTTTTACAGTGAAAATAATGGTAATTAAAAAAAACATAAGCCCTGCTTTATAGTTATTTCAGTTAGTATGCAGTTTCATGATCTAATTTAAAGTATTTTATGAATAACAGCGGTTTATTGTTCAGTTTAGAGGTAACTTTGGATTTTTTCTATCGAGAAAATTTTACGGAATCGTGTTTTCGGCTAACATAGTAAGGTACCTGCGGGTAATAAGACCTAGCTAAGGGACATTTGAATAAAACGTGAAAAATATCCCATTTAGTCTACATATTTTAATGAAAATCGTTTGATTAGTACAGTTTCTAAAAAGCATGAAAGAAAAATTGCAACATATGCAATAAAGAAAAACAAAATTAAACATTTCTAAAAACTTTGCTAGTAGGCCTTATTTTACTATGGTTGGATAATATGGCCTACTGCTTTAACGAACTCAAATTATCAAAGTATACGTAACATATTTTTAACATTTGTGATCAATAATTACAAAATGTAGCAATTACGACTTAAAGTTCTAAAAAAATATAATCTTCTTCGTCTAAAAAAAGCACTTAGTCAAGTCATTGGGTGCGTTTGGCAGAAAAAAGCGCTAGCAAGCGCTTACTAGCGCTAAAATAGTTTTCGGCCAGGACACGATTGCTACTTTAGTAGCGCTGACACAATCCGCCATTTTGCTTATTTAATTTGTTTGTTTTGTCGTAGTATTTATAAGTTGTTTTTTTGCAATATTAGTTTTAAGTAATATAATGACATGAATAGACATATACATGTTATTAAAAATTCATGATTGGTAAGTTTTTAATATGAATACTTCACAAACATATATTTAAATTAGGTTAGGTTCCCCGGTTAAAACTAACATCGTGTCCTAGAGGAAAATAGCTACTTACGATTTGACAGCGCTTACCGCTTACGATCGCCATTTTGCTTACAAGCGCTTGCTAGCGCTTTTTTCTGCCAAACCGCAGCCATTATTATAATCATGAACAAACTGACAAACAACGCACTCCTCGTGATTACCATCAGTGCTTCGGTTGTGTCTCGAGTAACCGAGTTAGATGAGTGTTTTTCGAATTCTCGTCCCAGCGGCCAGTCTCCACGGAGACTAGCCTATCTGCACAGTACAGAATTATAGTGTCTGAATGTGCAAGCACAGGTGCACTCTCTATTCCCTCACAATCATCAAATCGCAATCCAATACGTTCCGAGAGAGCTTAGGCGCAGGACCAACAATTTACACATAATTTAATAGCTTCTAGTGTCAAAGGCTTAATTCTTCGACACACTTTATCTTTGCATTGATTGTACAGCTGAAACCAAGGTCGTTTTCTGACTACGATATTATTTTAGTAATAAAATCGTACTATTTATTTGCATTTACAATATTTTATAATTAAAGTGATATAAAATATATATAAAACAAAAAAAGAACTACACACGGAGGGGGAGTATAATAAGGCCTATGGTGAAATTTAGTAGGCCTTAATAACCGCCGACCACGTATTTAAGAAAAACCAAATTTAAAAAAAAACATTACGACAATACGTTATTCAAATCTTCAAGATCAAAAAAGCATTTATTCAGACGGATAAAGATTGTGATTTTAGACAGCTAAGTGTAATATAACAAAAAATATCTAAGATTTATTTAGACTGGTTTTTATTATTGGTCCAGTGCGGACGTATCTTATGATAAATAATACAACTCTGGTGGTAGGACGGGGTAGCGCGTCTCTGCGAACTTGTAGAGACATTATCGTGTAATAAGAGTCTGTTGTTATCTCGTTGAGCGAGAGAGGTTATTATAAATACGATTTTTGTTACTTAGGCCTTATTAGTCGACAGGCCTTATTACCCGCAGGTACCTTACTTAACATTAATCCTCAACTTTACCATGTATTTATTTCAAAATTAATGCTGCAATATTTTCAGCATAACGGAGGATCTCGCTAAGCCATTTGAGGAAGTATTTTTATTATTTCCCCTTAATCGATGGTAAGTGAAATTGGGTCACAAAGTCACAGGGACATAAATTAGGTAGACTTTGTCTATGTCTGGTTCTCTTCTGCCTCGTTGGTCTAGTGGTCGTAAGTGCGTCCGTTGAACTTGCGGTCCTGGGTTCGAGTCCCGGGTCGGCGAAAAATTAGTCATTGGGTTTTCTGTCAAGAAATCCTAAGAAACTTGGCGCTGTTTCACCACCGTGCCTCGGATAGCATGTAAAACCGGTAGACCTGCGCCTGAACTCCTTGCGTTCGTGTCGGACTGCCGGACACTGATCGGACTATGAGTGATGTCCTACGTACACACTCATACACTATATTCCTATCCTGCGCTGATGGCTATTTCTGAGACTGTACGCCGCGCCGACCCTCTGAAAGACACTTTTTAACGTTTCTAACGTAAAAAAGCTCTTATTGTGTTGTAAAGGTTTTTATGAAAAATAAAATATATAAAGTAAAATACATAGAGGCCTAGACCATCCATATATATGTACTACGTACTAGATTTCGCGATTCGAACACTCACTGTTCGACTGAACTGTACTGAAATCTGTAAATCTTACTTTAGTGTGGCTTCGACACTCAAGCAGTGTAGGAGAGTACGGAACGGTGCTAATAAAACGAGAATACGAATTGGTGTGAACCTGGACGTACATAACAATTCAGTAACAAGGCGAGCTTAAATAAACGCTGTGTCACTTCTGCGGTATAAAATCGCGATTGAACGGAACGCATAAGCGCTATATTTCATAGCATATATTCCAGCGGTTGGAACAATTTGGTCTAGTGAATGCTATACTCTATAAAGCAATATATAGCTGCATGTTTTGATAGTTTGGTTAGACTACATACTAATTTTTAGCGCTGTAGCAAATAGCTCTGTCTCTACAAGTTCGTCAAGTTGGAACACGTTTTTTGTTTGGATTAGTTTCTCTAGTAAATAGTACCTACTTATAGCGCAATAGCGCAGTTGCCTAGGTCTCGTGATATTAAACTTTAACCCTCTGCTGGTTATTAGATGAGGAAATTATCTCACTTACGTGACCATTTCGGGCTTAGCCGCGATGGCTGCTTTATGAAGGGCTGTGTTGCCATCAGCTGGGTCTTGAGTGTTGCAAGCAGCTTCCAAATCATCACCCTCCCAGCTCTCGATTATAGTTTCGAGGGAATTGAATTCATTGCTAGATATTATCTTCCACATCTGAAAAAATAGGGTAAATTAAGATTAACAAAATAAAATGTTACCATGATCTTTTTTTTTTTATAGGATAGGGTGACAATCGAGCACACAGTCCACCTGATGGTAAGTGGTTGCTGTGGCCCATAGACATCTACATCTATCCTCGATTACGAATCAAAATGCAGATGTGTTGTCACCCGTGAGGACTAAGATGGAATGCCTCGTTTCCAGTAAAATGGGTCGCCGGTTCTCTACACTCACCATACGAAACACAGCAGCATCATGCTACTATTTCACGCTGGTATTCTGTGAGAGCGTGGTCCCTGCCTGGTCGAGCCGACCCATTCGTGCTACAACTATACATCTAATATAACTGCAGCATGGCTCTACCACGTATAAAATCTACTCTCAACCATCAGCTTCCTGATTGACTGATGAAGATTCATGTTTCGAGATTTTAAAGGAATTACAGATTCGGTTTTAATAAAATCAATCAAAAAAGAGGAAGCTCAAAGTCGTGATAACCCGGTCGGCCGGTCATTTACCTCGAAGGACTGTCTATACTCAGTTTTCTTCTTAAGTAAAAAAAAACTTTGAATAAAAAGTACGTAGTTCGTACTAAAATCAATGATAGTCTAGATCTAGAGTTTAGACTGGTTTAAGAAGAGCTAGCTGCGGCGACACCGTCTTCGCAAAATTAGACATTTGTTGTCAAATTTCATACTTCACAATTTTAGTTCGCATATATTATCTGCGGTACTTATTTATTGAAACACTCTAGTTTAGGCCTGAGATTAAGTACAAATTATTTTTTGTATTAAAATGCGTAAAATTAACGCCCCGACTTCTGGAGTCATTATGTGAAAATTATTCTTTTGCGGTCTTGAATTTATACTTTTTTTTAGTGTAATTTTTTGAGCATTTTGACTGGACTAAGAATAAAATAGAATAGAATAATTTTTTTATTCAATATAGATTACAAGTAATTCTTATTGAAAAGGTAATATTTTACTTTACCACTGGTTTGAAAAAACCTCTGTCCTGGGAAGAACCGGCAAGAAACCCAGTGGGACTTTTTTTTAAATAAATTTTACAATGTCACAAAATATTTACAAAATTTATTTTAGAAACAGCTTGCAAGCGACCACCTCATTCCCAAGGGTTATTATCAACCATGTATTTATTTATATCATAATAACCCTTTTTATACAGTTTTTGTTTAATTAAATATTTATACTTGGCAAGAGAGAGATCATATATTTTTTTCTGGGACTTTATTGTAATAGCGTATACAATATGTAACGTAATTAACGCACACCCTCAGACACCCCAATTAGTATATTATGTTATAATCATAATACATACACTGAATTTTTAGTTAAACATTTTTATGCACTGATTATTTATCAAATTAGTTATACTAATTCCGGAAGAATGTTGTGGTCACAGTACAAATCCACGAACGCAAAGACTTTAACATGCTTGAAATAAAGTTCATTTTTCTTTATTTTTATTGAATGACAGAATTATTAATAATACAAATAAAACTGCACTCTTAAAAGTCTTATTGCCCTTAAGTTACGATCCATTTCAGTTTGTTTTGACTGTACAGACTTAGTGTGACTGTAATTTATGTAGTTTTAATTATTTTTAGGATAAAAAATTACCTATATTATAAATGATAGGAATCGATTCAGTAAACGATTCTGAACAAACTACTTTCTCAAAGTGCGTTAATTACGTTACATATTGTATATTGCCCCAAGAATGAATTACTGACTCTGTGGAGTCGAGAAACTGGTAGCACAAGCTTGTGTTTGTTCCTAGTGTTTACAGAGTGTATGTCACTCTTTTTACTAAAACTACCTTTGTTTTTGTGAACTATTACGTATTACCGTTACTATTACGTACGAACTGTTACGTAAGAACTATTTCAAACTCGAATGTCGACTAAATAGCTAGATTAAAAACGTTATCTCCTATTGTTTCACTCTTAAGGCCACCCCTGAAGCATAACCTATTCAGTAAATTATATGAAAGTAGTTTAAACGAATTTTATCGCGTTTTAATACTTATTGAAGAGAAAACTTTTTTCGATCTGTTGATTGGAAACTCGATGAAACAAAAAGGGACACTAAAAAGAGACAAACATATAAATCATAAGATGTAGCCTGGGAGTGAATGTGATAGAAGATACTCTACATTCTTCGCTTCACTTCTGCATGTTTTTTTATGTTCCAGCACCAACGGTCACGGAGGACTCTTCTAGGTGTTTTAATAAAATAAGTTAATAAAACGTGATAAAATCTGTATTAACTAGTTTTATTACACGAGTAGTGTCGGTTTATTAATAATAATAAATCGCTATTTGATAAAGAATCATGAAAATTGATTCACAATTGACGGAGATATCGAGGAACATAAAAGCAAAAAAGACCCTACAGCCGAATTTCAGAACATCATCCTTTTTGAAATCCGATAAAACTTGTATAATTAAATGCAAATCTAAAGCACCAAAACATAAAGCTCACCTTTTTAACATTTGCTGGAATCTTCGGCGGTGCCTTCTTCACCGGTTTGCTATCATCTTGCTTCTTTTTCTTCTTCTTCTTTGTAATCTGTTCTTTGTTCTCTTTGGCATCGTTCTGTTCGCTGTCAGAGCTTCTTGCGCTTGCTATGGCGGTATCATTGAGAAGGTCTTTTCTAGAATTTGTTATGATACCACGGGAACTCTGTTCGGAAAGCATTTTGATCCAACCCACTGGTGTCTCCGAGTCTATGAAACAAGGGCCTTCATCTTCACTTGAAGTCACCTGAATAGGTAGCTCGCGTGGCGCCCGTTCTCTGGAACAAAACTACACATACAAATGTGTCATAACATTCTTTATTGAATTTCGGTTAGTGAGGTAAGTCCCCTAAATCGTATCTTTCTAAATGGCGTCATTTCTTATATGTTGCAACCATTGCGGCTTGTATTTACTGCCCTGGATAAATAATTGACTTAATTGCATGTTTCTTTAAATATATGGGTATAATGTTATGGTTTATACAATAAAATATTTTAAACATGTTTTTTTTCATTATTGTACATGTGCTAAATGGCGGAAAATGGCAGTAATTGAATCGCCGCAATGGATGACAGGTACTGACAATAGATATTTGACACATAGTCGGGATGGATGTTTTGACTGTTGAGCGGTTATAAACAAAACTCTCATTTTTTATAGGAAAAGGATGACAAGCGAGCACACAGTCCACCTGATGGTAAGTGGTTGCTGTGGCCCATAGATATCTACATCTATCCTTGTTTGCGAATCAAAATGCAGATGCGTTGTCAGCCTTGAGGATAAGATGGAATGCCCCTTTTCCAGTAAAAAGGGTCTCTGGTTCTCGATACAATCACCATACGAAACACAGCAGCATTAAGCTGCTATTTGACGCTGGTATTCTGTGAGAGCGTGGTCTTTCCCCGGTCGAGCCGAACCATTCGTGCTACAACTATACAATTAATATAGCTGCAGCATGGCTCTACCACGTAAATATCTTTCACAAAGATCTTCAATTATAAATTAAAGTACATTTTGGGTGTTGATTCCTTAACTGCCCTGAAGTTCGTATGGTTAGGTGCCAAATAGCAGTACTCCCACTGCTGCGTACTGATAAAAAAGAGAAAGGGAGCCAGTATAGTTACAGGCTGTGAGGAATTCTATCTTAGTCCTTAGGGGTGACAACGCACCTGTGGCGTTCTTTGTTTAAAGTTGATTGCAAGTGTTCATGGACTGCGGTAATCACTTTATGTCGGGTGGATTGTAAGTTAGTTTGTCACTTAGGTTTTATAAAAAACATAGTCTCCCACTTTGTATCATGAGTTCATGAGTGAGGTCGCAAAGAAAATCACATCATTTGTATATGACGGCGCTTTCGCCGTTGTATGTGCAGCAGAGCCTCTGTAGCTAGTCAGAATTATCGTAAACAACACGTGCACCGCACACATGCGCATTCACTTGCAGTGGCGCCAGTGTGGCTACTTGTTTTGCTTGTACAAAATGGACGGAGCTGCCGCCGTTAAGGGCCCTCTGCGCCCTCTTTTCCCAAAAGAGGGTCGCTCCCGATACGGCATAAGAAAGTTTAAACAGCCAGTTGCCAGTCTCCAAAGGCGGTTTTTAGAGGATAACACTTAGGCTTCCCCCGGTAGGCAGTGAATCCCTCATAACCAAGATAGACTGGCTATCGTGGTATGCGTAATGCATTTTCCGCCTCCCTACATATAGGGTAGCCCTTTAATTGCTTCGGGCGCAAAAAAAAAGCCGTTAAGGGAGTCATGGCTCTGGCGTGGCAGGGTGCACTTTGTGCATTCCGATACTAGCTCACCCTTGCCTCTTCGGATAATTAATTCGTGGAAACGAATTAATTATTAGTCTCAGCTATTAAATTGGTCTCGTTGTGATCTGTGTATTGTAGAAAGTAATAAATTTTAAATTAATTCTATTTAAAAGAGATGTTTTTGAAGAGATGAGCCGTGGTAGCTCAGATGGTTAACGATCGCCGCCGGCACCAATGAAATTTTTAATTGCAATTTTAAGTGCTGATTTACCACGTGCTCGGCGATGAAGGAAAGTATCGTGAGTAGGAAAAAGAAAAAAAAATATTTCGAAGACATGTGAAGTTCGCCAACACGCATTGGGGCAGCGCGGCGGACACTTCCTTGCCCTAAAACTCTCTTTTAGAAATGAGGGGAGGCCTGTGCCTAGCGGTGGAACGTATATAGATTGTAACTTTACTTTACTTTTCAAAAAAGATATATCCCGCTGGGTTTCTTGCTGGTTCTTCCCAGGACCGAGGTTTTCTCCGAGCCAGTGCTTGTAGTAATATATTGAATAAAAATGATTATATGCTATTTTTAAAACCTTTTCATGTAACCCCATATTTAATAACTTGCTACATATTATACATGATGAGAAAAATAAAAAGGTTATAGCTACAGCTTCTGTTTCACAGCTGGGCGCGCCGCTCTAGTGTGTGTTGACTGACTTTAAATCTCATTGAAATATGTGTCTGTCTGAGAAATGTAGGTTTCCTCATGATGTTTGTCTTCACCGTCGAACACGTGGTAAATCAGCGCTTAATTTTTTTAAACTTATTATAAGCCAGTGCTAGAAAACAATTCCATCTGATAGTAAGCCCTAGATAGTTAATCGTACGGTCTTAGCTAACAAAAGCCTTTTCACTCTCACCCAGAATGTAATCGGACGGAAAAACAGACGCAGGTAACTTATTCAATTCCTTCACTAAAAGTCGTAATACGTTCAATAAAGGTAGACGTAACAAACAGTTTTTATTTATTATGTGTACTTATTGAATAAAACTATTTTTACGGATTTTATCTCGTTTAATTAACTATTTTAACTTATTTTTAATTGCCAACGTTTAGGATCCCTTGCAGATGGCAGCACCCATCCATATTCTCTATCGACATTAGGATGTTTTTTAATCTCAATATCCTCGCGTGTCCTGTTTCGTAGGAATCCATGTTCTTTTGCGAGGATTTGTGGTTTATCAAATCTGATGTAATGGTGGGGACGATCTTGAACATGTTCACAGACTGCAGACTTCCTGGAGCGTCGGTGCTTCACGTCAGCTATATGTTCTTTTACGCGGGTTTTTATACATCTTTTTGTTTAACCTATGTAAGTGACCTTTGACTAATGAAACGTGGGGAATCAAATATAAGTTAAAATAGTTAATTAAACGCGATAAAATCTGTAAATATAGTATCATTCAATGTGTAGAGTTCGCGTAAATTTAAGAAACCATTATCTGTATTTATTTATTAAGGATCTCTAACAGATGGTACACACTATTATATCAATAAAATCCAGTATACAAATTAAAACTAGTATGCGCGCTCTCTCAATTATAGGAAACCACATCATTCATAATCTAAAGTTAAACAATAGAAACAATATTGTTACAATGTAAGTCATACAAACAGAAGTGATAAGTAAAATGAAGAATTTATAAAAACAAGATTTAAAAGAAGATAAATCATTTTAAAATCAAATAAATACCGTTAGCAGTACAGCTTATTAAAATTCCGCAGTTGAACATACGCCTATGAGGCAATCTATGGAAGATGATATGGAAGAAGTGGTAGAGCAGTCGTTTTAGGGTCGCTCGACCGGGGAAGGATCACGTCTCTTACAGAATACCAGCGTAAAATAGCTAAATGGTGTGTGTGTGTAGACCTGGAGACCCTTTTTTTACTGAAATCGACGCATTCCATCTTAGTCCTCAGGGGTGATAACGCTTCTGCGTTTTGATTCTTTATTGAAGATAAATGTAGATGTCTATGGGCCACAGCATCCACTTACCGTCAGGTGGACTGTGTGCTCGTTTGTCAACCTTATTCTATTGAAATAAAAAAATAAAAAGATTGCCTCATAGGGGGGATATTTGGCTTGGCAGGCGAGTTGGCAACCGCAGTTTTTTTTTTCAAATTGTTATTAGCAAGACGCTGCTGCCTATCTTCTGGTTTGGTTTTCTTTATGGTCTCTTACTACACCCACCAGAAGATATGGGGTAGTGGATATTATTACACCGCCACTACATGGCCACTTATTATGTTAAAATTAAAACAGATGAAAATAGTGGCGATAATTTCTACTAAAAAAAACAGGAAATCTGATCGATTTAAATTGAGAATAACAAAAATCAATAGGGGTCGTCCTTAGAATACATGGAATCATATTTAATACTATATAATATCTCAATCTATTGCTTACATTTCTATTAAGCGAGAAAACTCACCAACGCACAAATCAACAGACGTTCAATTAATTTTTTTTTGTTATGTAACTTAAAGTGAATCAATTAGAAAATAATCTAATCTTATAATTCAATGTTTGTTGTTATTGTAACGTTTATAATAATAATATATATTTAATGTCTAGCTATAAGTATAAAAACGATTTTATGAAATTGAGGTATGGTCACATATCGAGAGTAGAGCACTCCTCACATTGTGAGGCGTGCAAAACAAATTGGTAAAAATTAGTGATGCAACGGAAGTTTTATATCGGAAGCAGAAACGGAAACAGAAAAATGCGGAAACGGAAATAATACTTATCCACTATATATATATATATATATATATATATATATATATATATATATATATATATATATATATATATATATATATATATATATAATACTAAGTAAGTATATTAAAATCATATATCAATGGAAACTTTATTAAATAAGCCATCAGATTATGCATAACAGATATATATGTTATGTATATATGTATGTTATATGAAGATGTGAAAGACAAGTACAAATGCAGACTGAGAGAAAATATAAGTAATTTGGATGAGTTGTGTGTGAATGAGTTAGACTTGGAGAATGTGTGGCATAATGTTAAGAAAGGTTTAGTGGATGCAGCTACCGAAGTATGTGGTGTTAGTAAGAGAACGAATGAAAGGAAAGACAATACGTTATGGTGGGATGATGAGGTACGTATGGAAGTTGAAGCAAAGAAGAGAGCATGGCTAGATTTACTAGCGACCAAAGCTGGTAATTCTGGCGGTAAGAATGATGAGAATGAAAGAAAAAAGGCTGAGTTTAAACGTTTAAATAAGAGAGTAAAAGAATTATTTGAAAGGAAAAAGCAAGAAAGAACGGATAGGAATGATAGAAGAATATCGGATAACTTCCAGGCAAATATTAAAATGTTCTGGAAACTCGTAAGAAATACCAGGGGACTTTCAAAACAGCCTAGATTGAATGCGATACGAGACGAGAATGGCTGTATCCTGAATTATGAAGTGTTGAGTCTAAAGAGATGGAAGAAATATTTTGAAAGCGAATTTATGAGTGAGGTGAAGTGTGAACTAAATGAAATAGAAATTCCGAAAAAAGATGAAAGAGATAGGGAGATAAGTATAGATGAAATAATGAAAGCAATGAAAAGCATGAAAGTAGATAAGGCAGCCGGATATGATAGAGTTTCACTCGAAATGCTAAGGGCTGGAGAGGACGTGGTGGCAGGCCTGCTGTACACCCTGTTTAATTTATGTTGGGAACTAAAGCGGGTACCGGGAGACTGGTGCAAAGCCGTGATAGTCCCAATATATAAGAGAAAAGGGTCACAGCAGGACTGTAAAAACTACCGTGGTATCAGCCTTCTTAGCATTGTGGGAAAACTGTATGCTAAGGTACTAATTGAAAGAGTTATGAAAGAAACTGATGAAAAAATTTGGGATGTGCAAGCGGGATTTAGAAAGGGAATGGGGTGTACAGATCAAGTCTTTTCCATGCGCATGATCGCGGAGAAGTTTTTGGCGAAAAACCAAAAAGTTTTTTGTGCGTTCATGGACTTGGAAAAAGCTTATGACAGAGTGGACAGGGATGTGTTATGGCAAACGCTGAACGCATTTAGGTTGAGCGCTGGTTTGATACAGGCATTAAAGTCTCTGTATAGGGACTCGAGTGCTTGTGTTAGAATCAACGGGGTCTACTCGGACTGGTTTGGCATCCATAAAGGTGTCAGACAGGGCTGTGTAGCTTCCCCGTGGCTGTTCAACCTATTTATGGACAGCTGTTTGGAAAATTTGAAAGTTGAAGAATGCGGGTTAAGAATGGGTGAGTTAACCATCAAATGCCTTTTGTACGCCGATGATCAAGTCATACTTGCGTCGTCGGCGGCCGAGTTGCAAATGATGGTTACATTAATGAACAGGTCATTAAAAGAAAGGGGAATGAAAGTGAACGCAAGTAAGACGAAAGTGATGGTTTTTGAAAGAGATGAAAGCAAGACGGTATGTGAAATAAGAATAGAAGGAGAGTTAATTGAGCAAGTGGATGAGTTCGTATATTTGGGATGTGTATTCAGCAGGGATGGGAGATATGATAAGGATATTGAACGACGAGTGAATGCAGGAAATAAAGTAAATGGGGCTCTACACTCTATTGTGAAAAGTCAGAATGTGTCAAAAAAGGCACGTATGGCAATTCACAGTGCTGTATTAGTCCCTACTTTAACGTATGGTAGTGAAAGTTGGGTGTGGCAGAATAAGCACGAGAGTAGAATAAATGCAGTAGAAATGCGGTCGCTAAGGAGTATGTTAGGGCTGAATCTGAGTGACAGGGTGAGAAACTGTGTGATAAAAGAAGAGTGTGGTTTGCAAGATTATGCGGTGACCAGGATTAAGAAAGGAATGCTTCGGTGGTTTGGTCATGTAGAAAGAATGAATGCGGAAAGACTGACAAAGCAAATATATGTTGCAGAAGTGAATGGAAGAGTCGGAAAGGGACGTCCTAGGCGGAAGTTTGTCGACCAAATTGGCGATATACTAAAAATGGGCCAAATTAAGAGTACCCTTAACCGACGAGCATGTATGCGTAGGTATATGGATGTGGAAGAGGCGAGAAAGGTATGTCAGGATCGTGCTAAATGGAAGTCTGTAGTCTCTGCCTACCCCTCTGGGTGACAGGCGTGAGTGTTTATGTATGTATTATGTAATGTATGTTATATATATATATATATATATATATATATATATATATATATATATATATCATATATATGTTACAAATAGTTTGCTATCACTCGACGCCATATTATGGAGTTTGACAGATGCGCGTATTATTTGAGACGCCAGAATATGGCGTTGGGACATACGAAGGGTTATTAAAAAATTACAAATAAAAGTTTTAATTAACATTCAAAATTAAGTAGCGGTAAGTTATATTTTATGAAAAGTAGTTCGACCACTTTTACACCTAACAATCTGTTCCAGTGTTCTCCATATATAAGCCCAGCTCCGAAAAATAATAATTATTGCTATAGCAATCATTGCTCACTGGCGATGCTGCGTACCATCTATACACCAAAGCAAATAGGCACTGAAATTAGGGGCAAACCCTTTAAAGAGCCACATTTAGGTTTAGCGAGTAGGTAATTTAGTAAAGCCCTAGCACAAAAGTACGACGTAGATAAACTTTGAATCCAAAATGCTCATAAAATTTTCTTTAAAAATAATTATTTTTAACTATATTTTTAACTGGAAAAACACGTTTTAACTAAAATTTGGTTTTAACTGTAACATAGAAATACATTTTATAAATAAATAAGTATGCATTTCCTTGACTGACCATTTGTTTTTTAGTTTGCGATGAAAGTTTTACAGTTTCAACCAACTTCTCAAACTCAGCAAACTTTTTGGCGTTTAAGATAGCTCTTTAAAGCGGTAGTAGTGCAGCCAATTCCCGAGTATATTTTGTCACATAATGTACATCTGGCTGCTAAGTCATCCATCTAAAAATAATAGTTCCAAGCAGGACTTATTTTTGGCTTCATGATTGCAATTAAATTACACACACGACTTAAATTACCAATTAACAAAAAATACAATAAATCTATTTACGTGGATGCGTCGCTGAGTTCCGTTCAAAATTCCGTTATAAAACTTGCGGAAACAGAAGCAGAAACGGATGTTAAACACCATGGAGAACTTCCGCAGTTGCGGAAACGGAAACAGAGTTCTGTTGCATCACTAGTAAAAATGTAATTGTACATGTGAAAATTTCATAACACCCGAGACATCCGAGGTGGCCATGTTTCGGTTCAGCTTCCATTTTCACTGCCCTTAATCTAATAAGGAATTTCTATGGCCTCCTACGATTTTGTGAAGCCAAAATTCTTTTTTTTTACCATAGGTCGGAAAGTACCTCCATCCTGGGAGAACCAGCAAGAAATCCAAACAGTATCTCAAGGCGTCTAAGCAGACTCATTATCTTGACATTTGCATCACCATTGGATCACCTGTTTCATTGTTTCCACTTTAAGTTTACATGCGCAGGCAATACAAAAAATCCTAACACTTTTACGTATTAAAATCCACTTTAAACCATTATTTAAACAATAATACAGGACGAGCAATCCACCGGCGGTCAAGTTCGTGCTAAAAATTCTAAGCGGAACTTATAGGCAATAAAAGCACTTTTCCTTATGTAAATTTATTACCATTAGACTTACTCTCGAAGTTGATTTCAAATTCAATTCGGTTTTCTATTCAAACTGGCGTTATTTCGGTTAAAAAAACCAATTCGAATCGAGGATCTCTGACTAATATTGAGTTCGATCTAGCATTATCAGTCGGATATTTTTTACATGGAAATCATTTTTAATAAATTAAAAATTCACATCTTGATTATTTATATTACATAAATAGGACAAATTTTCCCAAGAATAGGTATTCTCGTCGCTTATGCCATTGAGCGGCTGACAAATGATCTCTTTCGTTCTGATATATTAAATTTTGCATTTAAATCACATTAACGTAAACATCTTGAGTTCGAATAAATAACATTCATTGATTCTGAACTCGATACCCTTGGGAGTCGGCCGGCTGATTTACTAGTTTGTTAACTGAGTGCCTCGTTGGTCTAGTGGCTGTAGAAGTACGACTGCTGATCATGAGGTCCTGGGTTCGAATCCCAGGTCGGGCCAAAAAATCTATTATTGAGTATATCCGTCAAGAAATTTTCAGTAGCTTCCCGGAGTCAGGAAGTTGGCGGTGTCTCACCCCCGTGCCTCGGAAACCACATAGTATAGTCGTTAGTCCTGCGCCTGATCTCTCTACGGTCGTGTCGGTTTACCTTCCCATTCGATTATGAGAGTAAGGGAATAGAGTATTGAGAGTGTACCTGTGCTAGCGCATACACTGGGGCACTATAATTTTGTCCTCCGCCGATGGCTAGTCTCAGTTGAAGCTGGCTGCCGTGGCCGAAGTTCAGGCTGGAGGACTTATTAAACATCGACTGTCTCTTTAGTCTAGTGGTCGCAACTGCTAATCCTATTGTAATGGTCACGGGTTTGAATTCTGGGTCGTGCCAAAAATAAGTTGGCATACAAAGTTTTTAACCCGTCTGCTTACTTTGGTAAATATGGTCAAATCTTTAAGTAATGCATGCTAACATTAAAATTAATGTTAGGGCAGTTGGTAACCTTGCAGACCTTTTACTATTGCAAACCCGAGTATACCATTCACCTCACTAACCTCATTGACTTACAAGCAACACCCATTCAAAAATATGATGCTATGATATATTTAATTAAATTACCTGGATTTTGCCCTATCTATTGGCTTGTTTGGACTCTTCTGCGTCTTCTTGCTTCTCTCCACGTTGGAGTCCGATCCAGATTTTGTCAACGGTTTTGCAGTTGAAGCTATTAGAGCCTTTTGGAAAAGCTCCATGGTATCTATATAAAAAAGGAATATACACAATATAATATTCACATTTTGAAAAAACGTAAAAGAAATGTCTCAATAATAATTTCATAGACATACAGGTTTTCTAGATATAACTAAACAACTACTCAGCATTTAAAATAGCAGTTAACAATTTCAGTGGTGGCATTGGGGATCGAATAGGGTTTGCTCGCATACATAACATAATATAAACACTCACGCCTGTCATCCAGAGGGGTAGGCAGAGACTACACACTTCCATTTGGCACAATCCTGACACACCTTGCTCGCATACCTCGCATACATGAATTTTAATTCGAGCTGAGCTACCACGTCACGGTACAATACCTACTAACTATGTAGGGTATATTTCTATTTCTTTTAATTTATTTGTTTAGTGGATTTATTGTTCCTAAATATAATGGATTTCCGCAAAGAAATGCATAGTATTTATATAATTTATATGTATAGTACACATATTATTTATTATGCATTTTTGGTATATATATTTATAATAATTATTATGGATGCCATACACGATCCAGTTTACCGTCAAGTTTGCAGCGCGCTTGAAGCGGCGTCCGGTAAACTTGACGATGTATGGCAATCAGTGTGCATGACAAGTTTACTTGAAGCAAAAATTGAATTTCGATTCTGCTGACTTAATCAAGCTTGGCAGCATCATGTAAACTTGAACGTTTGTATGAGCGCTCAATTATGCATGACGTCCGTTGCAGCAATAAGCGACAGACGCCATGGTTTCAACTGGTGAGGCATCATGAAAACTTGACGGTGAATTTTAATGTGAGTGGTCTATATGGATGCACTGCAAACAGAACGCCGCCTCAAGCGCGCTACAAACTTGAAGGTAAACTGGATCGTGTATGGCATCCATTATACGAAACATTTGGTACCACTGCGCTGTAACTACTTGCTGCAGCTTCAGTTGTGCTTGCCACTTATTTCGGTATTTAATGTATTTACATTATTTATATTGTTTATTGTTATCATTGCAATGATATAACTAATAAATACAATTAGCCTAATGGGTAAACAATAGCATAAACATAAACAAGTTCAAATTTTTTGCTTAGTTAGCGTAGTTAATTTCTTTAATCTGCGCCGGCATCATATTGTAATTCAGTACTAAATAAATATATTTTTCCTTTTAATACCGCATACTTTTAATAGTAAATGGCCTCTGAAGCTTGTGGATTCAAAATAATCAAACAAATAATTACTACTCGAAATTAAAACACTTCAGTAAATGCACTTATTTTTCAGTCATTCACTGCCTCATTGGTCTAGTGGTTGTACTAGTACGACTGCTGATCATGAGGTCCTGGGTTCGAATCCCGGGTCGGACCCCGACCCGGGAATTATTGAGTTTTTCCGTCAAGAAATTCTCAGTAATTGCCCAGAGTCAGGAAGTTGGCGGTGTCTCACCCCCGTACCTCGGAAAGCACGTAAAGCCGTTGTTCCTGCGCCTGATCTCTCTCCGGTCGTGTCGGTTTACCGTCCCATCGGATTATGAGAGTGAGGGAATAGAGAGTGCACCTATGCTTGTGCATACACTTGGGCACTACAAACATGTCTTGCGCTGATGGCTAGTCTACGTTGAGGCAGGCCGCCGTGGCCGAAATTCGGTCTGGAGAACATTATTATTATTATTATTCAGCAGCAGAAATGAGTATTTGGATACATAGCACAAATAAGCTTCCACAGCTCCCCTACAGCTTATTAAGTCCATGCTGAGCATAGGTCTCCCCATATGTTGCCTCATTTATGACTTTTTTATAGAATAAAGGTGACAAATGAGCACACACTCAACCCGATGGTAAATCGATACTATAATATATAGACATCCACATCTATCCTCGCTTAAGAATCAAAATGCAGATGCATTGTCAGTTGTCTATCACCCCCAAGTACTAATATGGAATGCCTCATTTCCAGTAAAAGTACCTTTTAAAGGATACTTACCGTAGTTGCCACGTTTGACAGGCGCGAAGATGCTGATCCACTGTTTCATTTCCTTTTGACGGCCTCTATAAATGAGCTTAAAGAAAACTTACCATATACTTCTATACTTGCAACAGTCTCGTGCACTCTTTTGACCTCCTTATATGTGGGCTTTCTGGTGGGAAATGGCAGCGCCCTGACGCGGAGGTCGTCTCTGTTCAACGGAGAATTCTTCCCGAATAGGGCAGCTTGATTAGAAGCGCCGACTGCACGATATAGTACCAGTGAACATCCAATCAAATCCTCAGCCCAACTCGCGACTATTTCTTGTACGTGCTGTAATGCCATGGAAAAATGTTAATAACGACTTAAGATGCCGCTGCATAGATATATAGACCTCGCCATCTCCTTCGTGGTTATTTTTTTATAAACTACTCGACTCGACTACGCTACGTTGAGTGGCGTGGTGCTTCCCTCCCCCAACATTCGCCCGTATCCGTCTCTTTTTTTTAAATATTCGTTTTTTGTGTAGATTATGATATAAAATATAACAACTTCATTTGATTATTTGTAAAAAAGTTATCAACAATTATACGTGAATGAGTGCATTTTCATGAACATTTAAAGCCCTGAAATCAAAATAAGTTTTAATTTTTTTTATTCCTGTAATTTTTTCGTAAATCCGCGTGAAAACGAAGATTTTTAAAAAAGTTATCGAAATCGGATGATTTTTCGATTTTCTAGAGCCAAAAAGCGAGGGGACCGCGACATTATAAAATTACTGAGGATTTTTTTGATTCTATAAAAACATCCCTGGTATATAGGATGACAAACGAGCACACAGTCCACCTGATGGTAAGTGGTTGCTGTGGCCCATAGACATCTACATCTATCCCCTTGATTATGAATCAAAATGCAGATGCGTTGTCATCCGTGAGGACTTAGGTGGAATGCCTCGTTTCCAGCAAAAAGGGTCTCTAGTTCTCTACACTCACCATACGAAACACAGCAGTATTAAGCTGCTACTTGACGCTGGTATTCTGTGAGAGCGTGGTCCTTCCTCGGTGGAGCCGACCCATTCGTGCTACAACTATACTACTAATATAACTGCAGCATGGCTCTACCACGTAAGAATTTTACCTGGTTTGCATGAATAATATGTATCTAATATGGAAAGGAATAATCTGTCAGCATCTCCTCGTCTATCCATTCAATTATAATAACCTTCAAGAGTAAGTTGGCTTTTGTTAAACTAAGTCAGAGCCCTTTGCCATCTTTTGCAGCATCACTACTTCCCATCAGGGGGATAGCGGTCAAGCACTGCCTTATAATAGAAACTTAAAAATATACAATGTTGTCTGAAGCTAACTCTGAACAAAAAGCTTTTTAAAAATATTTTTTTCTTAAATTAACTCTACGTTATATTTTTTGGACGCTTATAAAAACACATACTTCCAAGAACTGCGCTTGATTGTATCTCCTCAAACTGGCTCCAGCTGACCTTGGAGCATTTCCATGTTGATCCCTTGTAGTCTGTGCTTGTCCCTGACCACGCCTGGTCACGTAAGAATGATGGGTTTTGTGAACGACAGCTGTACCTCCAGAAAATATTGCTCCGGCGAAGTGGCCCCCGGATATCATTAGGATAGCCCAGCGTTGGAATCCTGGGATAGAAAGACGTTGGCAACGTTCAACCCAAGCCTGACCATCACCATCTGTCGATAACTCTTCCTGTTTTAAGAAAAGTTACCTTTAGAATAATCTCTTTATTAAACAATAATAGCATTAAGTAAGGGAATAACTAACTAACACTTTAAAGAACCATGTAGAAAAATAATTGAAAATCATCATCACTTTTCATCCTTCTTATTCTTGTTCATAAGTATTTATGTATGTATTGGATTAAGAATCAAACTACAGATGCGGTGTCCCCCTGAGGACTAAGATGGAATGCCTTGTTTCCAGTTAAAAGGGTCTCCGGTTATCTACTCTTACCATACGAAACACAGCAGCATTAAGATTTTTTTGTAAAATATGAGCCAAACGAGCATGCGGTTCACTTGACGGTAAGTGACTACCGCTGTCCATACACAACTGCAACACCAGGGGTAAGCTCTTTTCTTGAAGGTCCCTAAGTTGTATCAGTCAGGAAAAATCGCTGGTGGTAAACGATTCCAAAGAGGGGTCGTAATGGGAAAAAACTACTAGTGAAACGTACAATGGTGACCGACAAGCATCGAGATCGTTTGGATGGTATCGCAAATTTTGTCGCGACGTGCTTTCGTGGAATTCACGATAGAAGATGCAAAGAGATGCAACAACTCTTTGCAGCGCCAGTCAATCGGGCCGATCGGAAAGGACTCGGTCGTCGACCATTTGAGACGCTCTACGCTGAATGCGGTCAAGTGGAAGGAGCTAGCAGTGGGAAGCCCCAGCCCAGATATGAGAATATTATTCTATGTGCGGTCTAACATACGCCTTGTAATGTTGCAGGCGGTGTGTCTGAGACTTTTTAGCGGTAAACGCGCAAACTTGTGTCGTCTGGGGATTGAACGGGACTAAATTTAGCCGCCCCTAAACCGAGACTTTGTTTAGCAAAGACTCGACTTCAGACTCAAGTTTGTTCCGATACTCGGCGACGTTTTCCCTAGAAATATTGGCACGGCCGGTGTATAGAACATTACCTATGCTATCATAGCAATGAATGTTACTGGTTTGCAACATATCATTGATATGCAGAAGAAACATGCTTGTAATCGGAGCATGCACCGTCTACTACGACCTTGATGCTCCCATCTGCAAGGAAGCCGGTTATCCAATTGCACAATTTCTCGAGGAGTCCATAAGATGGAAGCTTCGAAAGAAGCGCTTTGTGTCAAACCCGATCGAAGGCCTTCGCAATGTCCAAATTAATCGCCAAGGCCTCCCCTTTAGACTCGACTGCCTGCGCCCATCCGGTGTGTTAGTTAAACAAGATCATCAGCTGAACGACCCTGACGGAAACCGTACTGGCGATCACTAACAGCTGGTGCTCCTCAAGATACCACATGAGCTGGCTGTTAATGATGGACCCCATTATTTTCGACAACAAGGAGGTAATAGCGATAGGCCTGTCATTGACAGATCAGATCGGTCACCTTTTTTAGGGATTGAGTGCACGAAAGCTGTCTTCCAGGAATTTGGGACTACGCCTATGTAGTAACAGTACCGGAAAAGACGCGTTAGAATCGGTGTCGACTCTGGAGCACACGTCTTCAGCACAATTGGAGGGATTCTGTCAGGCCCACTTGACTTTTTGATGTCCAAGGAGAGGAGTGCTTTGCGAACCAAGCGCTACATAAACCGCACATTTGGCATGGAGCTCTCACACCGCGGGATGGTCGGCAGTGTGTTCCCCAATCATCCATAATCGAGTTGGACGCAAAAAGAGTGCCGAACAGATCGGCTTTCTCCTTTGTGGTATGGTTCAGTGAACCGTCCTCCCTGTGCAGAGATGAGAGGAGAGATGGCTGACAGTTCCCATGGATAGCCTAGGCGAGAGACCAGAATGCACAGGTCCCCAAAGGAATGCGGACTAGTTTCTCTCCAATTCTGCCTATGTGTTCTGACTTTGCCTTGGCAAGGACTCTTTTGAAGGACCTGAAAGCGGAATTATACTTCTTTTAAAGTGCGCTGGCGTTTACATCTCGGGACGTTGATACGTCAGCCCAGGTTCAGTAGCACTCCTGCTATAGCGTGATGCTATTTTACAATAGCGACCAAACGTAAAAAGTTCCATACCCTGAACTACCACATCAGTGACAGAATTAGCATTGGGATTGTCTGGCGAGAAGCAAACCCATCCCCAAGAGTAGAATATAAAGAACGACCGCATCCTATCACAATCGGCCTACCTATAGTGCCAAACACGGCGGCAACTTGCAGAATGCTACCGCAATGTAAGCGTGAGTGCCACCCCACTCCGGACCAGACAATAATCCGAGGAGCCAAGAGAGATGTTGATGAAGACCTAATATCCGTCTGGATGAGATGTTAGCAAAAGGTCCAACAGGGAAGGTACATGATCCTCTACATCTGGAATCCGCGTAGGCAAAGTAACCAGTGGTGTCATACCTTATGCCAAGGCAAAGATCATAAACAGATCTCTCAGTATGATCGGTTAAACGTGAACCGATCCATTCGGCGTGATGTGCGTTAAAATTGCCAAGGATCACGATCTCTGATCTCTACTGTAGCAAGGAATCTGAAGCCATTTGGACGTGGTCGATAAGTCGGACTGTTTCGGCATTACCGCTATGGGACCTATATAGGCACCTGTAGACGCGCGAATGGTCGTCGCTGTCTTCGCGTAGCCAAAGGGTGGACAGATCCGAACCCTCAAGACTTCAGAGGCGTCGAGGACTCATGTCCTCTCTGACGTATATGCAAACTCCAGCCAGAGGCACAAAAGAGTGTTCCGATTTGTACCCAGGGTAGGATAGATATGAAGTATTAACCGAAGAGGACACCTGTGTCTCCTTCAGAAAGAGCAAGGTTAGCTTCGCCACCTCCAGATGGTAGTGGGCAGCGTTTAGGTTAGTGTGAAGTTTCCTGCCGGGCTAGCATGAGCAGGGGATAAAAATTTTATCCACCGATTATATCCACTGACAAGGGATAAAATTGTATTATCCCTATGTCAAAGCTTTATCCACCCTGCGAGCATGGGCCAATGTGGATATAATATCGACAGTAGATAAACTTATCCCCGCGCATAGATAATATATCTTAGTATAAAGCTATAAACTATACTAGCTATAAACTAGTTTTAAGATTAAGTAGATTTACATTAACTTATATTTTCTTTTACCTTTTGTTTATTATATTGCTAAACTGTTCATAATTTTTGTTAAACAATATGTCATTTATAATATTTGTTATATTTTATTTTAAGCGTCTTTCTGCCTTGTTTTTATTTTTTCTATTATTCTAATTCTTTCTTTATTTTCTTTTGTATAATATTTAAGTTAAATATACATTGCTTGTATCAAATCGCAGGTATTACTTCGCTTGTGATAGCATTTATTAAAAAATATGTGTTTAGAATTAAGCCAATTGTGAATCTGGACAATACAGACCCTTTGGAGGTGGTGTAACCTCTTGAAGAAATTAAAAAAAAAATATATCCTCGCAACTACTGCCATTATAAGAAAATTACAAAATACATCAAAATTGATGTCTACTCTAAGTCACAAAGATTTAATTTTAATTGGAAATGATGAAGCATGAAGAATAAAAATGTAATGATTTCAAACAAAACAAGGAATAAATAATTTTATAATCATGAGTATAGTATATTTAACAAGCTTTGCTAAAGAATTAACATATTTCTTAATTTAAATGTTTGAATTGTAACTTTACTAAGTTTGATAACTTTATTTTAAAACGTTATAATACTTACCTAAAATATAGTATAGACCGATTCTATTATCATTAAATTTGACTTGACCATAGACTCGCCTTGGGTATTGTTGACACAACCTATGTAATTAAATCATGGCATTAAGCTATTGAGACTTTTTTGGACAAGGTGGTTGTAATAGAGGCTTACTTCAATATGCACTGGTAGTCCATCCACAGAATTAATAGGCTTTAAAGCCTCATAGAGTTCTTTACACAAATACAAAACAATCTTTGAGCATCCGAAACCGGCGTAGAAATTCGTTGTCGGAGAATTCCAATAGATTAAGTATTCCGATCACGTATCGATCGCTGATGTAATTCTCTTTCTTGTTTTTCAATTTCTGACACGAAAATGTAGTTGCAATAGGCTCGAGACATCTTTTTTGTATTAAAATGGTTTGAAGATAAACTTAAACCCACGTCCGCGAAAGAGGATAAAATTGTCCCTTTCAAATGTCAAAAAGGGATTATTTTTTCTCTTTCCCTTGGCCCCATGCTACGGACGGGGAGATATATGTCCACTCGTTATGTCAAACGGGGATATACTATAGAGATAAGATAATTTATTCTCTTGTCAGTGGATATAATCGGGGGGATATAATTTTTGTCTCTTGCTCATGCTCGCAGGGTGATAAAACTAAGCAAGGGATAAAAATTATATCCTCTCTCCGGCTCATGCTAGCCCGGCTGATGTAGTGGAAATCCACAAATAGCGTGGCAGGGGTCGCCTTGGTCTTATTACTCAGCTTGCCTCTAGCAGTTTTTGTCTTGAGCATTATTTTGCCACACCCTCCCCAGAATATGCAGGGCAGCTTGAGCACCAACGCTCAGGAGTGGAGTAACTTGGTCGTGGATTCTCCATTACCAGGAGTGCTTGTACCCTCCTGGGGTAGTATTTCATTCGATTTCGCTACCATGTTGATGGGGTGGTGGGATGGACCTCCGGCCACCTGCACGCTCCAGATGAAATGCAGAAGCAGATTCTCTACTTCACATTGGTTTTCCGTGAAGTCATGATACCATCTTCGTTTGAGCTGGCTTATATGTGCAACAGCAAAAGCTGAAGTGTGGCTTTACCACTGTGAAGCTGCTACTTTACGCTGATGAGATTGTGGTTCGATCAGACCAATTTGTGCTACAATCATAATACAGCTACAGCATGGCTCTGCCACTTAAAAATAATTGCCTAAATTTTAACAGATGGTTGGCATATTAACAATTGCAGTAGCCAACTCTTTTCACCATCTACCCAAACCATGGTGGTAGAAGTGTGTACATACTTAAATGCAGGCATTCATTAATCTAACCTATATAATCTAACTCATATATAGACACGACTGTAAGAGAAGTAGCCTAGGGTGCAGTGTCAGAATGAATGAGGAGTACTTAAAAAACATGCACATAATTTTGTAAGGATATTGATTTCAACATTCAACCACAGGACCCTGACATAGTAGTTATATACTATGATAACTAAGCCATACGATTTTCCTGTATACTATAATTTATATAGATTATAAACATAACATGTACCTTTCTATGATGTAGAATACATCTATATATACAAAACACTTGTCCGTGACGATTAGTAAAGAATGCCTTGCAATGTCTAGTAGCTGCTGCAAATAAATCGTTTGTAGGTTTCATTCCACCATCATCTCCTTCAGAGTCACTGCCGGAAACACTAGAGTTATCATCTGAAAAACAGATGTGTAATAATTTCTTACAGTTTGTTTATGAGAAATGTTAGATAAAAGATATTTAAACTGACACAGATAAAGGCCCATCAGCTGATAAAATGTGCAACTAATATAAATAATACTATAGTAAATTAAGAAATAACATAATATATATACTTAATATAGTAATTACTGAGTAATGACAGTATAACAATATCCACTGAGCTGTTTCGTCCCATGTGTGTTATGAAAGGCGAATCTTCCCAATAACATCCAGAAAAAAACTAAAAACTATGGTTTCATACCTACCTGCTAAGAGTGGCAGTTTGTGGAATAACTTTGATAGGCTGTGATGAATGAATCAATGAACGACTATACCAATGTAATGGATTATTCCTCCCTCCGATAGTAGAACAACTATAATTGTTACTGGTTTGTAGAAAGAAGTTTTTTTTTTTCGTAACAGAACATTTTCCCGAGTCATTTTTAATTGATTTGTAGTAATGGCGAACAGAAAATAAAACAAATGTGTAACGGCAAGTATCACCTATTTGTTATGGAGAAAGGCCTGATATTCCATATTCGCCCTTATTACAATTTACTAATTTAATCATCACACCATTTTGTTATGCAAAACAGCGAATAATGTATATTTGCCCTTTCTACAAAACAGTGATGATAAGTGATGCACCATCATCTAATTGTGATTTTTCAATATCTTACCTACTCGTTGAATGTTGTAATTAAAACAAATCCATCAGTCTGTTAATATCTACCGTTGACCATAGGAGAGAAGCTTATGGCCAATAGAAGACATTAATAGGCTGAGACTGACTATGTGGCTATAACTTACGAGGCTATAAACCACAAAAGTTCTATAACAACTATTATGCTACTATACTTTTTTACTACTAATGTTTTCTACCACATACAACCTCTCTGTGGAATAGTTTACCACTAGCTATTTTTCTGGACCGATATGACTTATGGACCATGAAGAAAAGGACTTACTCCTTTCTAAAAGGCCAGCACCGTACCTGCGATTCCCCTGGTGTCGCAATTGTTCATGGGCAGCGGTAATCACTTACCATCAGGTGAGCCATATGCTTGTTTGCCACCTCTTTTATAAAAAATAATGTGGTGATGGCATTTTTTATATTTAAAAGTGAGTTCTATAGGATATTTTAAGTAAGTAATTAGTGTACATACAATTTACTCACCTTGCCTAGAATTAAATTGACCTAATGTCAGAGGTGTTTTTCCAAACAGTTTTCTTTTTAAATTGTGTGTATGCCAGTGATGCTTGTAGTGGGCAGTTTGATGTGCTCGAGTCTCAAATGGGCCAACACCACAGCACGAACAACAGTTGCCGTCCGATGGACCACCAATTGTTAGGGCGTTTAGACGTTTAATAACACTTGCTTCATCCACTGTAAAATAATAGAAGATATCTTGATTTTGACAAATATGACTCTTTACACTTCTTCATACTATCCATATAAAAATAGAATTATACAAAAACCAACATCAATGCCAGTTTAACCCTTTCCATGTCCCATGAATCGTGTATGAATATTTTGATTGTTTGACTATAGAGTCTATATCGCAGACAAGGAAACTGTTAACATATAGGGCAAAGTAGGCACCTGTATGTAGGATAGGGCCTACACGGCTTAAAGTGCTGAGGTCCCAAATAACAATATTATGCATCTAAACATTCAGGAGCTGTGGTAGCTCAAGTGGTTAGCGCTCACAGTAAATTTTACAGTACGGCGAGCAAACTGGGTTCGATCCCCACCGGCATCAATGTAATTGTTAATTGCAATTTTAAGTGCTGATTTACCACATGCTTGGCGGTGAAGGAAAACAACAGAAATAAGAAAAACACTATTTGGAAGACATGTGAAGTTCGCTAACACGCATTGGAGCAGCGCGGCGGACAATTCCTTGCCGTAAAACCCTCTCAGAAATGAGCGGAGGCCTGTGCCCAGAAGTGGAACGTAAATTGGCTATAACTTTAAACATTCATTTAAACTATTAAATCCATAAGCAAATCTCTACATAATTCAATCCCACCCTAAATAACACATTATAAACACACACAGTTTTTTAAATTTTAATAAACATGCACACAAATCTTAAAAATAAAATTTATGTACGCACTAATATAATACATGATGTAACATACCAACTTGATGTGACTCGGTTAGCATACATACTGCTACCTTTAAACCTTGTAGTAATTTTTCAAAACCATCTAACTCGTAAACTCTTACAGTTTTAGGTTTAACAATATCTGTTTTTGCGGACATTATAAATAAGTAAAGGATAATTAAAACGGTCAAACGAAAATAAATATTTACAAGATATAAATGGCTTTAAAATTGTTCCAAAGCTTACAAAACCATAAGTAAAATAATTAAATTATTGTGCAATATTTATTAAGATCCTTTTTTTTTTCAAAAAATAACCTAAGACCTAAGCCTAACCTAAAAATACTTTGACATTTGACAGCTGATTAGAGCTGCCAACACTATAAAGAAAGCGCGCTTAATTGACTTCAAAAAGCGCTAGATTTGGATATTTTTCCAAAAAAAGCGCCAAATTATAAAAGCAACAAAAAAATTGGTAATTATTATTTTCAATCAAAAATTACATAATAAGACAAAAATTATTTACAAATTTATTAGCCATTCTTCTTTATCATCAGAATCTTGTTCTTTTTGAACAATTCCCCTGACACTCCTCCTTAATAGAAGTGGTAGGTCCTGCTTGTAGTGTAGTGGAATTTGGACACTTTTAATGTATTGGCATTCTTGCTACCTACTTTTTTCACCTCTTTTTGTCACCTCTTTTGGAAGGTCATAACTAAAGCAAGTCGAATTAAAACTTTTCAAGCCAATTAATATATAAAATCGAATTGAGTGTATTAAGATTCATACGTTGTCGTTACTTTGATTTAATTACGTTACTACTGAAAATACTTTCGATGTCAGTGTTCGAGTGGGGTAAAATCAATACATGTAAAGCAAGTTCTGCCAATTATTGAAATGGATTAGGTATTACCACCAGCTTCTTCGTATTCTTTAACTTCTGTCCAAAATTGAATAGTGTAATTTGTGATTATCCATGTCTCAGATACTATATTGTACCACTGTCCAACGATTTTATTTATCTCATCTGCACCAAAACTTTTAGCTAATTGAATGATTTTCAATCATTTGTTCGTCTTTAAAGTTTCAGTAACATTAATTATATAATTTTTTTAATATGTGAAAATTCTTCGGCAATCTCTTTTGTAACTCTTTTATTAATGTTACAGTAAAGTAACTCATTGTTTACGTATACTCTTTTTCAAGTCAGAAAACGGTTCCAACTACTTTTCAAAATTGTAACTGAGATGTTCTGCTGGGTCTAAATAATCTTCAATATTATTTATTGTTAAATGTCGATGGAATGTCGTCAAATACTTACATATTTTGTTTGTTTTTTTTTTATTTTGAATAATTATGTTCCGTTACATGATGATATTTCAAAGAAGAGGAATATTATTTAAAAAGCGCTAGATTGGCCGCTAAGCGAGGTCCATAAAGTTGGCACCCGGAAATAATTATTAAAAATGCGACTAGTATAAATCAATTGCGCGTAAAAAAAGATGTTAATCGGTACTAATTATTTGTTTGCGCGTCAAATATTTGTTTAGATGATTAAAAAAATAAGGCGGGTGCTGTGAAATAATAAATTTTTATTTTTTGTTTATAAATGATGGTAAAAGAATAATTACACAATTTAAAGTTGTAGTTTTTCACGTGCGCAATCAGCACCCGATACCAGTTTATCCATAAGTTAATTATTTACATCGTAAATAAATAATTAAATAATCCCATAACATCAGCCGCAGCGTCCGAGCTCGAGAGTGCAATATCCCTGGTACGCTAGCGCTTAAAGCGCTTTTTTCTTTAGTTAACTGCAACAGCTTTCTAATGATCTTTGCCAAAAACCTGCTGTTTAAGTATTATTTATGACTTTATAGTTTAAAATATTTTTAGTTTCCACAAAAAGTTATAGTTATAGATTGAAACCTCTTTTATTATATTTTCAAATAAAAAAACAAAAGAAAAAATATGGTGGCAAAATTGTTGGTAATTTGTTACATCAAGGAAAATTTATATTTTTTTTTAAACAACGGTACCTCCAAACTAGGATTTTCTCCTGTATCGTGGGGGCAATTTATAAACATAAATTTCACAAGGACAAATATCCAGATCCGGAACAATTACTTGTAGGCCATACAAATATTTGTTCCGTGCGGGATTCGAACCCGCGGCCCTTAGCGCTGTAACTTATTGCTAAGCCACTGCGCCACGAAGCCGTCAAAATATTGTTATACTGATATTAATGAATGAGTCGAGATAAAATGTTACAAGCCGTGGGCATGTTACAAAATGTACAACGCCTCGTTGCTGAGGCCCTGCACACCAGCGAAAACGTGACATCAAGGTTGTGATCACGTTATCGCAGTACTGGAGATGTGGCTGAACGGCACACGGATATCGTGTTACTGCGCAGAGACATGATCAATTTTTCCAAATTACCGCCGGAAGACAATCCAATATCACAGCGATGCAACAACTACAAAGGCTCCAGGATGACCACCACCATGTTTTTTTATTTGAAAATATAATAAAAGAGGTTTCAATCTATAACTATAACTTTTTGTGGAAACTAAAAAGATTTTAAACTATAAAGTCATAAATAATACTTGAACAGCAGGTTTTTGACAAAGCTCATTAGAAAGCTGTTGCTGCCAACTAAAGAAAAAAGCGCTTTAAGCGCTAGCGTACTAGGGATATTGCACTCTCGAGCTCGGACGCTGCGGCTGATGTTATGGGATTATTTAATTATTTATTTACAATGTAAATAAATAACTTATGGATAAACTGATATCGGGTGCTGATTGCGCATGTGAAAATCTACAATTTTACATTGTTTAATTAATAGTTTACCAGCATTTATAAACAAAACATAAAAATTTATTATTTCACAACACCCGCCTTATATTTTTAAACATCTAAACAAATATTTGACGCGCAAACAAATAATTAGTACCGATTAACATCATTTTTTACGGGCAATCGATTTATACTAGTCGCATTTTTAATAATTATTTCCGGGTGCCAACTTCATGGACCTCGCTAAGCGCTACATTTTTTTGTTGGGCGTTTACTGAGCTTAAAAAGCGTTAGATCTAGCACTGAAAGCGCTAAGTTGGCATCACTGTAGCTGGTAGATTGTGTTTGGATTATGTTTCTTTGGTAATGGACTGTAGTGGTATGATTGTCTTTTTTGCCAGTGCCAAGCAACAGGAAATTAACTTATATAATAATTTATTTAAAAATGTTAATATGTTTTCGTGAAAAAATTGAGAGACTTTTGTAAAATGGAAATATTGATAAGATAAAATGAATGGTATTTGATGATTGTCATAAGTCTAAATAATTTCACTTTTATAGATCCCACCTACACAAATTGAGAACGGGTCACTAGTTATAAACGTTTTTTTTTAAATTATTATTCCTACGGGTACACAATTCTTTTCAAATATTTTTTAGACCATTCATTCCATTGAATTGAATGGTCTAAGATTTTCGCTATTGGTTATCGGGGTATTACTACTACGTATAGAGATAGACAATGCCTTGCATGATTTAGCGCCACGCTTTGCGGTACACTGCACCGCAACTGTTTATTGAGTATACAACGCCCGCACAGACAAAAAAGGTGTTCGCTTCGCATAAATAATAACTTCCAAATGCCTGTTTGTATTCTTAAAGACTCCAGTAAACACTCCAGAACATCAAAAAAAAGGGACGCTTAACATTTATGGTAAGTAGAATTATTCTTTCATTTAAAGTTTTTCGCGTTGTTACAATGATCACGAGAATCGGGCAAAATGTAAAATATATAGGAGGGACTTGTTCTACACTACGTTGAAGGATACGAAATTCCTGGCGCTTTTGACGTTTTGATCGCGAGAAAACTATTCTCTATAGTTCATAAAAGATAGCTTGATCTCTGCGACAGCTGTCAGTAAAAATCACGCCTATGAAGTCCTGAATTTCTTAGTAGTACAGAGTGTACCTGTCAATGTCATACTTTATGGGCATGCACTAATTAGGTCGGCATGACCATAAAGTATGACATTTACAGGTACTGTCTGTACTTCAGGACTGTAAATTCAGGACTTCATAGCTCGCAGAGATCAAGCTATCTTTTATGAACCATAATGCAAACTAGCGCTGCATGTTTTAATAGTTTGGTTAGACGACGTAACTATTATTTGATCGCTGCAGCGAACTTTAATTCTAACTCTTACCAAAATGAAGTAAACTTTTGGTTCGGGGTGTCTGTTCTATACGCGTCATAGATAGATCAATGCTATTGTTACCATAGATAATGCACTATATACCAGAGAATTGGTACTGTGAATACTATCGGTATGGACTTTACGAGCTGCCATTTCTAATCAAATTCTTTGTCCGTACGGATCGTGACTTAGAGTATGAAAACGGTGTAAGGGAATCAATAACTCCGTTTCGTCGAAATGCCAATTAGATTTTATTGCTTCCGACAGACGATGATATAAATCATTTTTATTACGCTTTACGATTGGCGCAAAACAGGCGTAACCAGTCCGGCGATGGGTATATAGTAGTAGGTCAAAAATAAAGCGTAAAATAAAAGCGTATATGGTAGTAGCGTCAAAAGTGTGAAAAGTCAGGTACTTTGATCTGTCATCGTAAATACACCTGCCAAGCATTACGATTGAGGAAAAAAAATTCTATGATGTTGAAGAAGAAGATATTTTATCATATAACAGAATTATTATTATCTAACGACCACAATAAATACAAGACTCTTTGCTATTTAGGTACTTCGTAGGACATTCCTTTTTGACTCTGCGTTATTAAAATCAAATTACGTAGCCTTCATGAAAACTACCACAAGCCGTGTAATGAAAGATTGTTAATAAAGGGATGGGATGAGAGCCGTTGTAGCTCAGGGCCTATGAGCGTCCGATGTAATTTTCACTGTACGCGAGCAACCCGAGTACTATTCCCGCTGGCACAATTGAAACTACTTATTTTGTATGTAATTGTGTGCTGATTTACTGCTTGCTCACCGGTGAAGGTAAAAATCACGAGGAAACCCACATGTCTTTACTTTACTTTATTAAAGGGATCCCTGTGTATGCGAGTGGGCTTGCTTGTTTTTGTAGCAGGGACCAGCTGTTCCAACATTGCGATATTGTCAATTTTGTCAATTTGTCAAACCAAGCTGAGTATTCCATAATGATGGCATCCATAATATTTACGCGGACACTTCACATTAAATAAAACCATTAATACGGATTTTATCGCGTTTATTTAATTTATTTTTAATTCCCGATGTTTCAACATATTTTTAATTTTCCGCGCGACCATAGGTGCTGTAAAGTTCTGAGATGTTTGACGTCCCAATGTCAGTCATTTAGCCCTTCATAGCTATACTTCAGTTTTTGAATATTAATTTTTGGTCCGATCTACGCAGAAAATCTTTATAATTATGTTTTACTAGATGTTACCCGCGGCTTCGCCCGCATGGTCACTGGGAAATGAACTATCCATTGCTTTTTTGAATTGAAAGAAAACTGAGTTTTATAGATTTGTCAGAGATGCAGCCATCAAAAGGAAACTGAGCAGAATTAATTCGTCAGCCTATTTAAATGTTTTGAAACGCAGCGTATAGGAAAGCATGAAAATAGCCTGTTTATTCCAAATGGAAATGGGATTTTTTTTAATTAAAGGAAACTGAGCATAATTATCCGTCAGGGATGCAGACTTTTAAAAAGAAACTGAGCTAAATTGATTCATCAGAGATGCAGTTTTCTGAATTGAAAGGAAACTGAGCCAAATAAAAGATCCGTCAGAGATGCAGCCTTTTGAATTGAAAAGTAAGATCTGTGGGAATTATAGGGATCCGTGGTATAGTAACATTTTCACCTTTTTCTACGCCTGTCAAAATTGTAACACCGATTATGTTCCGTCCAAGATGTGTCACACGCATTCTTGTCCCGTTACATAACCGAGGAGCATCTAAATTTCGTATTAGCATGACTGGGACGCCTAATTTTAATTGAAGCTTATGTGACTGAACTTATATGACACCTGACAACTCTAGAGAATTTTGAAACTCTACGGGATATGAAGTGCTCTGTTCTGTGTCCATACAGTTATGGTCAGTCTACTGACAAATACTCTCTGATTTCTCCTGCTACTTCGCTTAATATATCTGATTTGCTCTAATTTTTTGGTGCAAGAATCGCCCTTTCACATAACCATTTGTCCTCATGCATGTTGTTCGTTAAATCTGAATAAACGCTCGTAATTAATTCGGAATGACTCTGTACTAAATTACAAAAATCTCTCGTCAATTTAACGCAGCCGTCAGCATCCGTTTCGAACGAACGATTCGTCAGAGATGCAGTTTTCTGAATTGAAAGGAAACTGAGCCAAATAAAAGATCCGTCAGAGATGCAGCATTTTGAGTTGAAAGGAAACTGAGCTTAATAGGTCTGTCAGAGGTACAGCATTTGGAATTGAAAAGAAACTGAGCTAAATAGGAAATTTTGAATTGAAATGGAAGATCTGTGGGAATTCTGATTAATTGATTGTAGGAATTTTGGAAAAACAGCTAACTGAACACTATTTTAAGACGCTACTGTACACAATGTTTTTCCATTAGGGGAAAGAATGTGGAGATTCTGGGCATTTGACACACGCGAACATGCTACATACAGCTGACCATGAGAGAAGCACGGTTTTTCTAAGTTGACCTCCGCTACCTGTAATGTTTGCCCTTGCGCTTTATTAATTGTCATTGCAAAACTGAGCTTAATAGGGAACTGCAACCTTTTGAATTGAAAAGGAAGATCTGTGGGAATTATAGGGATCCGTGAAATAATAACATTTTCACCTTTCCTACGCCTGTCAAAATTGTAGCACCGATTATGTTCCGTCCAAGATGTGTCACACGCAGCCTTGTCCCATTACATAACGGAGGAGCATCTAAATTTCGCATTAGCATGACTTTGACGCCTAATTTTAATTGAAGCTTATGTGAGGGCACACCTGACAACTCTAGAGAATTTAGAAACTCTGCGGGATTTGAAGCGCTCTGTTCTGTGTCCATAACTGTGTCTACTGACAAATACTCTGTTATTTTTTCTCCTCAGCTGTTGTTCGTTAAATCTGAATAAACGCTCGCAATTAATTCGGAATGACTCTGTACTAAATTACAAAAACCTCTCGTCAATTTAACGCAGCCCTCAGCATCCGTTTCCAACCGCCCATCGCCAATTTTTAATAGTGTGTCAGCATAGTTTCCAGCATTAATATCATTATACAAATGCACTCTCATATTCGTAGTTAAACTGAATTTTGTCACCTTGTTCCGTAAAATAGACGACTTGAGGCATGCTTTCATTTCATCTGCAGGTGTGCCCTTTTGAATGACAGGTAAAGTTTGGCGAACGTCACCAGCCAGTAAAACCACCTTTCCTCCCATTACATTGGTATTGCTGCGCAAATCCTGGAGCGTTCGATTTAGTGCTTCTACAGCTTTTTTATGCGACATTGTACATTCGTCCCACACTAAAAGTTTGCATTGTCGTAGCATTATACCTCGTGCACTATTTTTGCTAAAGTTGCAGATCGGCGATTCTTCCTGGGCTAGATTTAGAGGGAGTTTTAAAATAGAATGTGCAGTGCGGCCCCGCTTAGCAGCGTGGCGGCTATACCGGAGGAAGCTACGGCCACAGCAATGTTTTTATCTTTCCGTACTTGCGCTAATAATAAATTTAAAAAATGTCTTCCCAGTTCCTCCAGGGGCATCTAAAAAGTAAAGTGCACAATTTCCAGATTCAATTTGTCCTTATACTTTGTCAAAAACTCGTTTTTGTTCGGGAAGCAAGCGGGGTACAAATCCAGCTACTTGCTGCTGCAAAGCTGGTATATAGTAGTTTGTTTCACGTATAATTTCATCACTTAGTTCATTTTCGATTGTACGCTGGGGGCGTATCATTCCAAAGTCGCTTAATTTTTTGCCTAACATTGCCATTACTTTATCTTGAATTTTTCCAAGTGCTTCATTATAAATGTGTTCATTGTATGTCATATTCGTGTGTGTCTGCTGTAACCTTTTGCAAAATATCTTCCGCCATGTACTCTTTATATTTGTCCCGCAATTCATGTGCATTAGATAGCCCGCAAGATCATATGAGAGTTGCATAAAGATCCCTAATTTTGGCTGGTGACTGGCACTGCACAGCTTCCTCCATGGTTTCATCCCAGTGATTATCATTTTTTAAAAGATGCAGAGCTTCACATGCTTCTCTATAAGTTGCGCATTCCTGACCGTTAACAGTTTTAAGGTCTTTATGTCCTGTAGGACCTCGAACATGGTGCAGCGGCAATCGTAAACAGAAACATTCAAAATTAGTTACATGGACGGTATACACACGACCAAGGGCATCTGATGACTTTACACCGGGCCAATTTGCAACAGGTGCGCCTTGAATACGGCGTTTCCACTCCTTCCTAGATGTATTCCAAGTATAATAGCGGGGGGAATTCAGAATATAACAACGTTTTTGCAAAGGGATCGGTTTGAAAAAGTTGAAAGAAGGCTGTTAGTGTAGTTTTTGGCGGTGATGCAATTCTTTCTTGGAAATTTCTTTCGGTGAAATATACACGCTCTCCATTTTCTAAGTGCACAGCAAGGTGAGTAACTGTTGGGTGCCTTTCGTGTAAAGGGAAGCCAAGGAGACGCCACGCTGTCTCGTTACTGCTGACATAACGCCCCGCTTGAAAGGTCTGTACTTCATTAACGGGATTTGCCTCACCTTCACTCCTGAGATTATATATTGCTTGGTCGCTTCCTTTATTTATGTACTTACAGATATACTTGATTGCGCGGACAGAGCTACATGCTTCTACATTAATGTGGGCATTAAACATTTTACATAGAATGGGCGAATACGGGACAATCCAGCTGTTATCTAAGGTTTCGAACGCTCCAGAGCGAGATTTGATTGTAACTTTCCTGCCACCATCTTCGGGAGCTCTGCGTCTGTATAAAGGGTAGCCATTGTCATTGTGCACTATTTCTTTTAATAGCTGTTTAGGGAATTTCTTTGTACATTTTCCTTCTTTCATACATGGCGATATTGAATTTCGTGCTCCACATGGACCGTGAATCATATTTCGGAGGATGGTATATACAATTCTTTATCTTGCTCAGGATCCGGAATCTCGGCGCTTATTATGTCGTCTATTTGGCTGGGCCACAACTTCTCTTTAAGCCATATTAGAATGTGGGCATACGGTAATCCTCTTTTATGTCATTCAATTGAATACACGAAGCACTGCACCTCTCCGAAAATTTTCCCTTTGTTAATTACATACATTAATTTTTGTACTTTTAATCTATTTACTCTAGCAACTAAATTGTGTCTGTCAGTACTTTTTTAACCCGGCATTAGCTCCTCGGTTATTTCTTTCCATGTGGGATTACAAGTAAAAGTAACAAAAAGATCAGGTCTTCCGTAAGTTCGTACATAGACGAATGCGTCTTGTGTATACTCATGTAGGTAGCGGGGACTGTTAACGAATGATGATGGCAGAATTACCATCCATACTAATATTATAAATGCGAAAGTGTGTTTGTTTGTTTGTTTGTTTGTCCTTCTTTCACGTCGCAACAGAGCGTCGGCATGGCATGATTTTTTGTATGGGGATAGTTCGGTGGCTGTAGAGTGACATAGGTTATTTTTTTCCGCGGAAAAGTTCTTATATGTGGTTATGAACGAATCGGTATTACAATAAGAAAAATTGTGCAAAATTATAAGAAAAATATTTTTTGAGAGTTCTTATTAACTAACTTATACATATTTTAAATTGATTCCGCTAGATGTCCGCTAGATGTCGTTACTAGATTTTAAAACGCGGTAACGAAATGTTTCCTGACATGTACTTAACTCCCGCCGTTGAGCCGCGCGTCAACTTATAGTGCATACGGTACCTATACGCTTAAATTGTTTCTATTTCGTAGCTTATTCGACTAGGTACCTGCTTTCGATTTCGGTTGTTTGTTATTTGCTTTGTTATTTGCTTAAGGTTGAATGGATTTATATTGACTTTCATTTTCTGATTTGTGTATTTTCTTGGATCGGTTTTGTTGATTTGGTTGGTATTCCTTTAAACATATTTAGTCTCTGGCTTTGATATTGGATTTTGTTTATTTAGAATCGTGAATTGGTTTTCGTTGTTTTAGGTTGTTTAAAAATATTTCAAGGGAATATTAAATAGTATAGATAGTGTATACGGTACCTATACACATAATTCTTTTTTCGTTGGTTATATTTATATTGACTACTGCTTTCGATTTTGGTTTTCTGCAATTTATTTTGTGATTTGGTATATGTTGATTCGATTATTTTTGGCTATCGTTTTCGGATTCGTGTTATGTCTTGAATTGGTTTTGTTGTTTTGATTTTAAAAAATATTTAAAAGGAATATTTTTTCTTTTTAGATATTTTGGATGTGATTTTAAAAAAAATATTTAAAAGGAAATTTAATTCCTTTTAGGTATTTTAACGTTTTTTTACAAATAGGTTTTTGTTACTTCATAATACCTCGCAAACGTAAGTCCAGCCTTTCAAGAGTATCATCTCAAAGATAAGCAAAAAAGATTAGCTCGATCGCTAGAATCTTTAGAAGATGCTGAACTGAGAAGGCAAGAACAAGCAGAGCGTCAGGATGCTTTCAGAGCTTCTGAGACACCTTCTCTACGTCAGCAAAGGCGTCTTGAACAGACAGAGCATCAGGCTGCTTTAAGAGCTTCCAAAACACCTTCTCAAAGTCAGGAAAGGCGTCTTAAACAGGCAGAGCGTCAAGCTACTTTAAGAGCTTCTGAAACACCTTCTTTTGAGAAGTCAGCGAAGGCGTCTTGAACAGGCAGAGCGTCACCTGCTTTCCCCACTTTAAGAGCTACTGAAACACCTGATCAAAGTCAGCAAAGGCGTCTTGAACAGGCAGAGCGTCAATCTACATTATGAGCTACTGAAACACCTGCTCAATGTCAGCAAAGGCTATTCGAACAAGCGGAACGTCAGGCTGCCTTAAGAGCCGCGGAAACACCTGATGAAACTCAACACAGGCTCATTAAGCAAGCTGAACATCAATCTAGTATAAGATCATCTGAAACACCAGAACAGACACAGACGCGAAGAGATGCAAATGCACAGCTCCAAGCTGAACGTCGACAAAATTTTCAAAGAAACAATTGGTCTGTTTTTAATGACGCAGCATTCTATTATGATCCGTTGATTGATTATAAAAATCACAGATTAGTTGTTATCGGACTGATGGACAAGGCGTGTCGATTTTGCAGCGCTTTAAAATGGAAAGATGAGACCGCAGGCATGTGCTGTTCCAATGGCAAAGTGTCTCTTCCGTTACTTGGGGAATCAGAAGAACCTTTGAAAACTCTCTTTTTATATGATGCTAATGAGTCACGGCGCTTTTTAAACAAGATCCGGAAATATAACTCATGCTTTCAAATGACGTCCTTCGGAGTTGACCGGGAAATAATAATGCCGGAATTTTCGCCTACATTTACGGTCCAAGGGCAAATTTATCATAGAATAGATTCACTTTTTCCAGCTGAAAACGAACAGCATAAATTTTTAGAAGTGTATTTTATGGGTGACGAAGAAATTGAGTTAGACCGTCGCTGCCAATTTATCCAGGAAGTTGAGAGAGACACAGTGTTCAAAATTCAAAGATTCTCGCATGAACGTAACATTTTAGTTAAAATATTTAAAACTGATTTAGAAAACCTACCTGAAGAGGATTATAAAGTCGTCATTCACGCAGATCGGACCCCTCGAGAAGAGCATGAAAGGCACTACAATGCACCATTGATAAACGAAATAGCAGCCGTAGTTAGTGGTGATCAATTTTCTTCACGAGTCATTGTCTGCGCATGATGATACGTTGCAACGGGTAGCCGATAAACACAAGTTTTATGACGCTCTGCAATACCCATTGATTTATTGCAAAGGACAAGAGAGTTATCATTTTCAAATTTCACTCATTAACCCAGTCACAAAGGAGCCTACTCCGAACAAGAAAGTATCATGTATGGATTTTTATGCGTATCATATGATGTTGCGAGAAAATGATTTTAACCTCTTAGCCCGGTGTAGACAATTATTTCATCAATTTTTGGTAGACATTTATGTGAAGGTAGAAAGTGAACGTCTCCGTTATATATCCTTAAATAAAAAAAGCTGCGCGTTGAGAATTATATACATTTACAGGATGCAGTTTCTAGCGACGCCAATGTAAACCCCAGAGATTTAGCTAAAATGGTAATTCTGCCATCATCATTCGTTAACAGTCCCCGCTACCTACATGAGTACACACAAGACGCATTCGCCTATGTACGAACTTACGGAAGACCTGATCTTTTTGTTCCATTACTTGCAATCCCTCATGGAAAGAAATAACCGAGGAGCTAATGCCGGGCCAAAAAAGTACTGACAGACACGATTTAGTTGCTAGAGTATTTAGATTAAAAGTGCAAAAATTAATGTATGTAATTAACAAAGGGAAAATTTTCGGAGAGGTGCAGTGCTTCATGTATTCAATTGAATGGCAAAAAAGAGGATTACCGTATGCCCACATTCTAATATGGCTTAAAGAGAAGTTGCGGCCCAGCCAAATAGACGACATAATAAGCGCCGAGATTCCGGATCCTGAGCAAGATAAAGAATTGTATGTACCATCGTCCGAAATATGATTCACGGTCCATGTGGAGCACGAAATTCAATATCGCCATGTATGAAAGAAGGAAAATGTACAAAGAAATTCCCTAAACAGCTATTAAAAGAAATAGTGCACAATGACAATGGCTACCCTTTATACAGACGCAGAGCTCCCGAAGATGGTGGCAGGAAAGTTACAATCAAATCTCGCTCTGGAGCGTTCGAAACCTTAGATAACAGCTGGATTGTCCCGTATTCGCCCATTCTATGTAAAATGTTTGATGCCCACATTAATGTAGAAGCATGTAGCTCTGCCCGCGCAATCAAGTATATCTGTAAGTACATAAATAAAGGAAGCGACCAAGCAATATATAATCTCAGGAGTGAAGGTGAGGCAAATCCCGTTAATGAAGTACAGACCTTTCAAGCGGGGCGTTATGTCAACAGTAACGAGACAGCGTGGCGTCTCCTTGGCTTCCCTTTACACGAAAGGCACCCAACAGTTACTCACCTTGCTGTGCACTTAGAAAATGGAGAGCGTGTATATTTCACCGAAAGAAATTTCCAAGAAAGAATTGCATCACCGCCAAAAACTACACTAACAGCCTTCTTTCAACTTTTTCAAACCGATCCCTTTGCAAAAACGTTGTTATATTCTGAATTCCCCCCGCTATTATACTTGGAATACATCTAGGAAGGAGTGGAAACGCCGTATTCAAGGCGCGCCTGTTGCAAATTGGCCCGGTGTAAAGTCATCAGATGCCCTTGGTCGTGTGTATACCGTCCATGTAACTAATTTTGAATGTTTCTGTTTACGATTGCCGCTGCACCATGTTCGAGGTCCTACAGGATATAAAGACCTTAAAACTGTTAACGGTCAGGAATGCGCAACTTATAGAGAAGCATGTGAAGCTCTGCATCTTTTAAAAAATGATAATCACTGGGATGAAATCATGGAGGAAGCTGTGCAGTGCCAGTCACCAGCCAAAATTAGGGATCTTTATGCAACTCTCATATGATCTTGCGGGCTATCTAATGCACATGAATTGCGGGACAAATATAAAGAGTACATGGCGGAAGATATTTTGCAAAAGGTTACAGCAGACACACGCGAATATGACATACAATGAACACATTTATAATGAAGCACTTGGAAAAATTCAAGATAAAGTAATGGCAATGGTAGGCAAAAAATTAAGCGACTTTGGAATGATACGCCCCCAGCGTACAACCGAAAATGAACTAAGTGATGAAATTATACGTGAAACAAACTACTATATACCAGCTTTGCAGCAGCAAGTAGCTGGATTTGTACCCGCTTGCTTCCCGAACAAAAACGAGTTTTTGACAAAGTATTAGGACAAATTGAATCTGGAAATTGTGCACTTTACTTTTTAGATGCCCCTGGAGGAACTGGGAAGACATTTTTGTTAAATTTATTATTAGCGCAAGTACGGAAAGATAAAAACATTGCTGTGGCCGTAGCTTCCTCCGGTATAGCCGCCACGCTGCTAAGCGGGGCCGCACTGCACATTCTATTTTAAAACTCCCTCTAAATCTAGCCCAGGAAGAATCGCCGATCTGCAACTTTAGCAATAATAGTGCACGAGGTATAATGCTACGACAATGCAAACTTTTAGTGTGGGACGAATGTACAATGTCGCATAAAAAAGCTGTAGAAGCACTAAATCGAACGCTCCAGGATTTGCGCAGCAATACCGATTTAATGGGAGGAATGGTGGTTTTACTGGCTGGTGACTTTCGCCAAACTTTACCTGTCATTCAAAAGGGCACACCTGCAGATGAAATGAAAGCATGCCTCAAGTCGTCTATTTTACGGAACAAGGCGACAAAATTCAGTTTAACTACGAATATGAGAGTGCATTTGTATAATGATATTAATGCTGGAAACTATGCTGACACACTATTAAAAATTGGCGATGGGCGGTTGGAAACGGATGCTGAGGGCTGCGTTAAATTGACGAGAGGTTTTTGTAATTTAGTACAGAGTCATTACGAATTAATTGCGAGCGTTTATTCAGATTTAACGAACGAGGAGAAATAACAGAGTATTTGTCAGTAGACACAGTTATGGACACAGAACAGAGCGTTTCAAATCCCGCAGAGTTTCTAAATTCTCTAGAGTTGTCAGGTGTGCCCTCACATAAGCTTCAATTAAAATTAGGCGTCAAAGTCATGCTAATGCGAAATTTAGATGCTCCTCCGTTATGTAATAGGACAAGGCTGCGTGTGACACATCTTGGACGGAACATAATCGGTGCTACAATTTTGACAGGCGTAGGAAAGGTGAAAATGTTATTATTTCACGGATCCCTATAATTCCCACAGATCTTCCTTTTCAATTCAAAAGGTTGCAGTTCCCTATTAAGCTCAGTTTTGCAATGACAATTAATAAAGCGCAAGGGCAAACATTACAGCTAGCGGGGGGTCAACTTAGAAAAACCGTGCTTCTCTCATGGTCAGCTGTATGTAGCATGTTCGCGTGTGTCAAATGCCCAGAATCTCCACATTCTTTCCCCGAATGGAAAAACATATAACATTGTGTACAGTAGCGTCTTAAAATAGTGTTCAGTTAGTTGTTTTTTCAAAATTCCCACAATCAATTAATCAGAATTCCCACAGATCTTCCATTTCAATTCAAAATTTCCTATTTAGCTCAGTTTCTTTTCAATTCCAAATGCTGTACCTCTGACGGACCTATTAAGCTCAGTTTTCTTTCAACTCAAAATGCTGCATCTCTGACGGATCTTTTATGTGGCTCAGTTTCCTTTCAATTTAGAAAACTGCATCTCTGACGAATCAATTTAGCTCAGTTTCTTTTCAAAAGTCCGCATCCCTGACGGATAATCATGCTCAGTTTCCTTTAATTAAAAAAATATCCCATTTCCATTTGGAATAAACAGGCTATTTTCATGCTTTTCTATACGCTGCGTTTCAAAACATTTAAATAGGCTGACGAATCAATTCTGCTCAGTTTCCTTTTAATGGCTGCATTTCTGACAAATATATAAAACTCAGTTTTCTTTCAATTAAAAAAGCAATGGCTAGTTCGTTTCCCAGTGACTCATGCGGGCGAAGCCCGGGTTAACAGCTAGTTTTACCTAAATCTCTGGGGTTTACATTGGCGTCGCTAGAAACTGCATCTTGTAAATGTATATTATTCTCAACGCGCGGCTTTTTTTTGATTTAAAGATATATAACAGAGGCGTTCACTTTCTACCTTCACATACATGTCTTCGTCACCCATAAAATATACTTGTAAAAATTTATGCTGTTCGTTTTCAGCTGGAAAAAGTGAACCTATTCTATAATAAATTTGCCCATGCACCGTAAATGTAGGCGAAAATCCCGGCATTATTATTTCCCGGTCAACTCCGAAGTACGTCATTTGAAAGCATGAGTTATATTTCCGGATCCTGTTTAAAAAGCGCCGTGACTCATTAGCATCATATAAAAAGAGAGTTTTCAAAGGTTCTTCTGATTCCCCCTGGTAACGGAAGAGACACTTTGCCATTGGAGCAGCACATGCCTGCGGTCTCATCTTTCCATTTTATAGCGCTGCGAAATCGACATGCCTTGTCCATCAGTCCGATAACAACTAACCTGTGATTTTTATAATCAATCAACTGATCGTAATTGAATACTGCGTCATTAAAAACAGACCAATTGTTTCTTTGAAAATTTTGTCGAAGTTCAGCTTGGAGCTGTGCATTTGCATCTCTACGCGCCTGTGTCTGTTCTGGTGTTTCAGATGCCCTTATAGTAGATTGACGTTCAGCTTGCTCAATGAGTCTGTGTTAAGTTTCATCAGGTGTTTCCGCGCCTCTTAAGGCAGCCTGACGTTCCGCTTGTTTGAATAGCCTTTGCTGACTTTTAGCAGGTGTTTCAGTAGCTCTTAAAGTAGATTGACGCTCTGCCTGTTCAAGACGCCTTTGCTGACTTTGATCAGGTGTTTCAGTAGCTCTTAAAATAGCTTGACGCTCTGTCTGTTCAAGACGCCTTTGCTGACTTTGAGCAGGCGTTTAAGTAGCTCTTAAAGTAGCTTGACGCTCTGCCTGTTCAAGACGCCTTTCCTGACTTTGAGAAGGTGTTTCGGAAGCTCTTAAAGCAGCCTGACTCTCTGTCTGTTCAAGACGCCTTTGCTGATGTTGAGAAAGTGCCTCAAATGCTCTAAAAGCAGCCTGACGCTCTGCTTGTTCATGCCTTCTCAGTTCAGCATCTTCAAAAGATTCTAGCGATTGAGCTAATCTTTTCGCTTGTCTTTGAGAAGATACTCTTGAAAGGCTGGACTTACGTTTGAAAGGCAATTCTAAAAAAATTAGTAACAAAAAACCTATTTATAAAAAAACGTTAAAATACCTTAAAGGAATTAAATTTCCTTTTAAATATTTTTTTATAAGCGAATCCAAAATATCTAAAAGGAATAAAAAATAAAGATCCTTTTAAATATTTTTTAAAATCAAAACAACAAAACCAATTCAAGACACAACACGAATCCGAAAACGATAGCCAAAAAAATCGAATCAACTTAAACCAAATCACAAAACAAAGCGCAGAAAACCGAAATCGAAAGCAGGTAGTCGAATAAGCTACGAAATAGAAACAATTTAAGCGTATAGGTACCGTATGCCTTATAAGTTGACGCGCGGCTCAACGGCGGGAGTTAAGTACATGTCAGGAAACATGTTGTTACCGCGTTTTAAAAACCTAGTAACGACATCTAGCGGAATCAATTTAAACTATGTACACGTTAGTTAATAAGAACTCTCAAAAAATATTTTTCTTATAATTTTGCACAATTTTTCTTATTGTAATACCGATTCATTCATAACCACATATACGAACTTTACTAAGGCTTATTAATAAGGCTCACTAAGAACTGTTTCTACCACAGTTAAGTAATAGTTAAGGGTGAAAGCGCGGCAGGTGGTGATAGTATTTCTGATTTATACTTATAATCACGCCTGTAACCCTTGCGGGGTAGGCAGAGCATCAACGGATTACTTGATATCGTCTGCGATGCGATGCGTCATTCCCGTGGGAAAATATAAAATTTTGTATGGGCATATTTCGGTGGCTGTAGAGTGACATAGGCTACTTTTTTCCGCGGAAAAACATCTCATTCCCGTTCCCGTGGGAAATATTCTATTTTCCACGGGAACATTCATGCCATGCCGACGCTCTGTTGCGACGTGAAAGAAGGACAAACTTTTGCAACATATTCTATTTTCCCACGGGAATAAGATGTTCCTCCGCGAAAAAAAGTAACCTATGTCACTTTACAGCCACCAATCTACCCCCATACAAAAAATCATGCCATGCCGACGCTCTGTTGCGACGTGAAAGAAGGACAAACAATCAAACAAACAAACACACTTTCGCATTTATAATATTACTATGAATAGTATGGACATGGATTCACTGAGAATTCAAGTTTGCGTATTCTGAATATTTTCAAGTAAAAACAAAATACTCGGAGGATGTTTTGTTTTTGAGGAGACGTGAAATTATGGAAAAAGCACATACAAAATACACTGCTTCTGCATTAAAGTCACAGGAAAACTTTTGTTCGTATTCTTCATTTTCAAGGTCCAATGTATGAGGGACACAAACTTTTATAGAGAGAAGACTAAAATCTACTCCAAGTATGCTGGAATATCTTTATTAGGTCAAGAGACGACGCGGGCTACATTGAGGGAATACTAGTTTACAAAAAAAGTAAAAGTATTTATTTCGAACAGAAATATCTTGTAGTACATGGAGTGAATAAACGCCTATTATATATATATATACTAAAATTAAATAAACTATTTGATAAAGTAAGTAATTACCCCAATCAAGATTATTGGATATATAGATTGGCTGCGATGGTTGCAGGCTTTATTCTGATCCCATTATTCCAAAAAATTATTAAAAATGAGTTCACGAGATTCATTGTTTAATTTGTTACACATTCTATTCAGGCTTTTTAACAGAATTTTCGATTCGCACCTCTCGCCTAATTATCTTTGAGATCTAAATTTGAGTTCCCCTTTGCTGTCTTCCACTTTTTTATATCATAAGTTTTCCTTACCATCCATTCGGAGTTTATTTTGCATTAACTTTTTTGATCTATATTTGTTATTGACGTTTTCTACCTTCATTTCAATCGCCAAAAAGACATTTTAAGACGTGGCCGATGAGTCTAGTATTGGTTTGTTGTGATCATCGTCACTAGGTGAAAATGATGTTGAAGAATTAGCGTAAATATCGGAATTATATACATTCCACGAAGTGTTCTCAATATGAATAGTATCTTGTGTTAATAGATGTTGATTAGTAAAAGCAACATCATCTGTACTGTATAGACATTACCTGCATTCTTAAGGATCGAAAGACTTTCAGAACGGTGAGCTTCTTCTGAGGACAATATTTGAAATGGGGTAAAAGGTGGTAGGGAGAATTCACGTACTTTTATAAAGTATGATGTTCTTATGTCATTAGTAAGATTTGAGATAGATGAGATAGATAAAATCTGGGGCATTCTGTAAACAACTAAAAGTCATATTAATATGACTTTTATGGTACAACCCTATTTATATTCAGATTCTGATACCTACCACCACAAGTAGTTGGTATCAGAAACTAAAACAATAGTTTTGTAATTATAACAAGTGCTCCTGTGGATTTTACGGCGAACTATGTGCTTAAAATCTTATAAAACTTAATAATGCCACATATTTGTAACTTATTGTTCTGTCTGGGATTTGGATAGTGATTTTTCGAAATGTTAATTGTAAAAAAAACATTATGGGACTCACGGAATAACATAAAAAAACACACTTGAACCCTTTGTTTATTACTTGTATTATCTCATGTTAAGAAACCACTTTCTAAGAAATTAATTCAATCGAACAAAAACTCATTCTGGATACTACGGCTTTAGACAACTACTTATATCTATGTTGCTAAGTAGATAAATTTAAAAGTTTGCCTATAATATTTATAAACAGGAAAGGAAATAGAGTTAATGGGCCCTACACTCTATTGTGAAGAGCCAGAATGTGTCAAAAAAGGCACGTATGGCAATTCAGCTGTGTTGGTACTTTATCGTATGGTAGTGAAAGTTGGGTGTGACAAGAAGCACGAGAGTAGAATAAATGCAGTGGAAATGCGGTCGTTAAGGAGTATGTTAGGGTTGAATCTGAGTGTCAGGATAAGAAAATGTGTGATAAGAGAAGAGTATGATTTGCAAGACGATGTTGTGACCAGGATTAAGAAACGAATGCTTCGGTGGTTTGGTCATGTGGAAATAATGAATGGGGAAAGATTGACAAAGCAAATTAATGTTGCAGAAGTGAAGGGCAGAGTCGGAAAGGGACGTCCTAGGCGAAAGTTTATCGACCAAATTGGCGATATATTGAAAATGGGCAAAATTCGGAGTACCTATAACCGACGAGCATGTATGCGTAGGTATATGGATGTAGAGGAGGCGAGAGAGGTTTTTTTTATAGGATATGGTGACAAACCTGCACACAGTCTACCTAATGGTAAGTGGTTGCTGCGGCCCGTAGACATCTACATCTATCCTCGATTACAAATCAAAATGCAGATGCGTTGTCAACCGTGACGGCTGGGATGGAATGCTTCGTTTCCAGTAAAAAGGGTCTCCGGTTCTCTACACTCTAAACACAGCAGCATTAAGCTACTATTTCACGCTGGTATTCTGTGAGAGCGTGGTCCTTCCCGGTCGAGCCGACCCATTCGTGCTACAACTATACTACTAATATAACTGCAGCATGGCTCTACTACGTTTATAGGGTGTGTCAGGATCGTGGCAAATGGAAGTCTGTAGTCTGTGCCTACCCCTCTGGGTGACAGGCTTGAGTGTTTATGTATATATGTATTTATAAACAGAAAGAAAAATTGGGAGTGAGAAAATTTTATTTAATTATGTTTGTCGCATTATGTGTCCATGTGCAGCTCTTTCGCGTTTGAAGGATACTACTCATATCCACCCACATATCCATTAATTTGTAACGGGTATATCACAGAGTACCTATAGGATATATTGCCCCACTAAATGGGTCAAAATGAAGTCACAAGAGCCGTAGTTAGGAGATATTTCCATAAAGTAATACGAAACATTTTTGTTATTGTTTTAGTAGCTACGTATTTCCATGAATCGTTAGAAGTTCATCTAATAATGGTTGAAAGTCAGGAAAAATTCCTCCCGATGCGAAATTGAACTTTTAGTCTATTAGAATAAAAAAATTCAATTTTGGTAAAATAGTTTAGGGTGTTATTGGCACTTCTTAAGCGATATAATAATTTTTATTCAATATTGATTACATGTAATCGTTAATGAAAGCGATTTGTTACTTTCACCACTGGTTCGGAAAAACCCTCTGTGCTGTGAAAAACCAGCAAGAAACCCAGTGGCACATTAAAAAAAATAAATAATATTAACTTACAATATATAACTTTATACAATTAGTATGAAATCATTTAGAAAAGTATGATAGCGATTACCTCATTCCCAGGGGTTATTATTAATCATGTACGTATATATGTCATAGGATGCCTGTTTGTGATATACAATTGTATAATATAAATTTCTAATACTAGGTAGGTGGGGGGTGCACCCTACGTTTTCGATTATCGATACAAGTATTAAATTCCGTCCGGTTTAATTACTTACATATCCCATCATGTAGAAACGGCGTAAGTATCTACTACCACATGTCATCCCATGAGTGTCGTAAGAGGCGACAGAGGGAAATTAAACACGTGTTGGGCAGCAGCATCCTGATAACAACTCAAAAAATAAAAAACTACGGTTGTCATGGTTAGTTAAGCGTGGTAACTATGGAAAATATTCCCTTCATGAGACAATATAGGGGCCGCCTATGTTCAGCAGCTTTCTTAAATAGGCTTATTTTTCTAGAATAATACGTCGCGCATTTGCTCCTTATATAAAAATAAAGGTGAAAGATCTGACTGCAATTCCTATCGTGGTGTGTCGCTCCTTTCTACGCCTGGAAAAGTATTTGCCAGGGTGCTTCTTAACCGACTCATTCCTATTTCGGAAGCGTTGTTACCAGAAACCCAATTTGATTTTCGTCCGGGGAGAGGTACTAGTGAAGCTATCTTTTGCGTACGTCAACTGCAGGAAAAAAGTCGCGAGCAGCATCGGCCGATGTTCCTTTCATTTGTCGATCGGGAGAAAGCGTTTGATAGGATACCTCGTGAAGCGTTATGGATGATTTTGTTAAAATTGAGATGTCCGGAAATGTATGTACGAGTAGTGAGGCTTCTACACGATGAAATGACCTGCTGCGTTTCCGTAAATGGTGAGCAAACGGAATTTTTCCCCGTTACCTGCGGTGTCAAGCAAGGTTGTGTCCTGGCGCCAACGTTGTTTGCTCTCTATTTTGCTATAGTGGTCAGGGATGCTATGGATACTCTGCAAGAAGGGATACGTATTCGTTTCCACACCGATGGCTATCTTTTTAGTTTAAATAGACTGCGGGCATAGTCTAAGGTGTCTTGCGACGTAATAACTGAAGTTATGTACGCGGATGACTTGTGCTTTGTGACGGATTCCCCAAATTCTCTCCAAAGATTGATGACTAGTCATGATGAGTCGTGCCGTAAGTTTGGTCTCAAAGTCAGTGTCACAAAGACCGAAGGGATGGCTATGGGCTGCCACTCTGACCGTTTACGGATCCAGCTTAATCAAGGCGTTCTGAATTTTGTAGAAAAGTTCAAGTACTTGGGAAGCGTAATAGCATCTAAATGCCCTTGAAGCTGAAATTAATGGAAGAATCGGTGCTGCATCAGCTGCTTTCGGAAAATTGAGATCCAAGGTTTTCCTTTCGCATGGTCTCAGGTTACCCACTTAGATAGCAGTCTATTGGGCAGTTGATTTGCCAAAACTTTTATTTTTCTCTGAGACTTGGTGTTTGTATCAAGGCCATATACGAATTCTGGATAGATTCTATATTCAATGTCTCCGTAATATCATGGGTATACGTTGGCCCGACCGTGTCAGAAATACGGAAGTCCTACGCCGAGCTAACATCTGATGCAACTGATGCAAGTGCAATTGCGTTGGTGTGGTCATGTGTTTCGGATGGCTGACAACAGAGTGACAAAAAAATGCGTCATGTACTCTGAGATTCAAGAAGGCAAGCGCAAACAAGGCGAGCAGCTCCTAAGATATAAGGATGTATTAAATAGGCACATGAAAAAAATGCAACATAGAGCCCTCCCCTTGGGAGTACCTTGCTAAAGACCGGCAAAAATGGAAGCGACTTGTGAGACAAAACATCAACACCTTCGAAGCCTAACGCGTACAAGATCTAGATTCTAAACGAGAGGAACTTAAAGCCCGACCACCTGCGGCTATACAATATAATTTACAATATAATTACTGCGACGGTGTTCTCACCTGATCTAAGTGTGCTCGCACTTTTCTTGCTAAGATCGGCTATGCTAGTCACTTGCGAGCAAATGAACGGGCGGAGCAGTAAAACTTATATATAGGGGTCAAAAACGGTCGCTGTAGCCGAAAGCGGCTAGGAGAGGTTATTATTATAGACAGGTACAGCATGATACAACTTGCAACTATGCCTATAGATGTTTATTTACGAGTCGACGTATACTTACTTTTCAGCATGGAAATAAACTGCATACCTACCGAGATATGTACCTAGTTTATTTTCATGTTGAAAAGTACTTCATCATTATTTTATTTAGACACTATCGTCCAATGCGCTTATTTTGAACGTCTTGGATGATGATGTCTAAATAAAATAATGATGAAGTACTTTTCAACATAAAAATAAACTGGCAGTCTAGGCACACTCAAGTATTTTTTACTAGTATTTTTTATAATGTTACCCACACACTAGGATTTTCTCCTGTATCGTGGAGGCAGTTTACAAATATAAATTGCACAAGGACTAACATACAGACCCGAAACAATTATATGTAGGCCATACAAATACATGTTCCGTGCGGGATTCGAACCCGCAGCCCTCAGCGAATGCACTCATTGCCAAGCCAGTGCGCCACGGAACCGTCACTTCGACAAAGTATATCTGTTATGCCTCATTTAAGCCTCATTTACATTCAGCCCCTGCCACTGCTCCTGCAATACTTCGCTAAATACTGCCGTAGCAGGATCGCGGGAAGTGTATATTTACACTCTGCCCTACCACTCACATCACTTTTGCTTTGGGCTTTCGACTATGGCAGACGTCGAAATAATTACAGCGTACGCGCTGTGTCTTCTTGCAATACAAAATTATGTTAATAATTTAAAAAGATATCAAGTTCAAAAGATGACAGATAGATAGATAGAAAATTTATTTGCTTAAAAACATGGTACATAAGATGATCAATGACGTGGAACTGACAAGTTTTGCCATAATTGGCATGCAAAAATGGTATGAAATACAGCTAATTACACAAACCCAATGATACATTTTAAAATTATTGCATTGCTTAAAAGTTAGGTAAAAACATTCATTTTGAATTCAAATATTTATGTACAATTAAATACTTAATACAGATCCTCTCTATTTGAATTCTTATACAGTAAATTGTTCATAAATTATTAATTGAATTATTACACTATTGTTACATAAATAATATTAAATATTATATGAGATTAGTTAAGCTATTATTATTTTAATAATTACAATATAAGTAGTATAAATTAATTCATAATTTTAATCACAATAAAATTATGATTTAAAAATCTCAGGATATTATGCAAATATTATCTATCATTTAAATTATTTTACATTTTAATTAATAAATAATCAATATGAGTTACTAATCGTTTTTAGAAATAAAATGTCAATGTTCATTAATTCCTTAAACTAAATTTTATATGAGCACGAGGGATCTGTGACAGCAAACACCTGGCCGCCGAGCTTCAGCACGTCAAGCAGGTTCTGCACGACAACAAGCTTCGGGTCCCTCGCCTCCGTCACAGTGACCGAGTGAAGCCGGCCACAGTCGAGCGTGTGCCTGCTATACTATCATATGTCAGAGGTGTCACAGACAAGATTGGCTACATCTTGAAGCGAGCTTCTATTAGAACATTCTACAAGCCGCCGAAGAAGATTAGTCAGTTCTTACCATCCGTCAAGTGTCATATTCCTCTACAAGATGGAGGAGATGCTCAACTGTAATTCCGAGGAAAACACTGGATTCAACAAGGCTCATATAAAATAGTATCATTAAATGCTGAAGGCGGATGAGGGAGTGGCGGCAAGCCAGCTATAATTTTTTTTAAATTAATATTTGGGATGTGCAAACTGTACTTAAAAATGGGATAAAATATCAAATATTTTATGCGCATAATCACACAGAAACTTTTAGTCAAAAACTCTAAATACTTTTCTTTGCATTTTTAGACTTGGTAAAGGCATTTGACAGAGTGGGCAGGTTTTCTTTTTTAGAGTGAAACGTTAACCACGATTGAGTTGAGCGTTGAGGCTATAAATATATTTATAACCTCAACGCTCAACTCAATCAAGAAATTATAATATTTTTAGTTGAGGCATTAAAATATTTATATAGCAATTGTTGATTTTATATGTTGTTAATTCAAGCTTCTAATTAGTTAATGTATCGACTGTTATTTCATTGTTAAGTAAATAATTTGATAACATTCTAGTAAGCAACATTTCGTTCAATATTATATGCTAAGCAGTTCTTTTTAATATTCTAATATGTTTATGCACTATTCGCTTAGGATCTGTGGACTGCGCTGAAATAATCATTGTTGCGGGTGCACTCAGTTTATACTGAGCGTAGACCTTCTGCTACATAGTACTTCAACGCATGCTATGAATATAACATTGCTTTAAAATTGTTTTTTTGACTTTGTTTATTTGGTTTAAGCTTTCGTTTTTAGTTTTAATTTAATATGGGTATTAATACTTTTCGGGGCAAGCAAAATGTAAATTTTATTTGTTTAAGGTTTCATCTCTAAAAATATGTGTTTAACGTTTATATGAGCAACATATAAAGCTTTTCTCCTTTTAATATCATCCCATTCCCATAGGTCTCGCTTGAGGCGACAGAAAAAATTAAATTGGGGCCAGGAGCATCTTTCTGATAACAACTTATAATATTAAAACCTGGTAACCCACCTACCAAGTATGGCCACTGTAGCAAATATTCCCTTATATATGGCAATCAATGAGAAAGGTCTATGTTAAGTAAAGTGGTATTTTCATGAATATAGTTAAGGACGTACTATCTTGAGGATTGTTTCAGGAGTTAAACTGGAATATATGGGATATATAATTTATGGGCATTTTTAATGATTTTTATTTTTGAAATCATTACGTAGCATTAATTAAATTACATCAATGATTCTTTCATTATTTTTTTGATACTAGTAATTCACCCTCGCTTTACTTGGATAGGATCTATTAATGTGGCGTTATTAAGATTTAAAAAATTGATTGACCCTGCCGATATCTAACGAACGAATGAATCGATTTTAATTTTCCAAACGTCAATCAACGTCATTATTTTTAGGTTAAGAGCTTTAGTTTTTGAAATCGATCGGTAAAGCCGTATAAAATTATGCCAAAAAAACAGTTTTTTTCCCCAGAGATTGCTCTAAATCTACTCGTCCGAATGAGTTCACATTATCACTAAACCTATTCCACATTGAGATTTTTAGAACGCCGCAAACCGCATTTAAATCGATCAAGACGTTCAAAAGTTATGAAAGGTTTACATACACACACACACACACACACACACACACACACACACACACACACACACACACACACACACACACACAAATACACATACATACATACATACATCCGTACGGACGTCCACGTGAAATTCGTCAGAATAGCTTCCTGGGATCTCAAAACGTCGAGATCTGATAAAAACTCGATTTTCTAAAATCGGGGTGAAACCAATAACTTCCCTATTTTTGAAAATTTTCAATTTTCTTAGCGGGAAGTTAAAAATCAGCGATATATTTTTCAATTTTCCGTGTTATAAAAAAAACAATCTTCAAGTTGTTTTGGATAAAATACAGCCTAGACTTACTGGCATTGCTGTCTATTCATTCGTAAAGTTTCTTCACAATTGGTTTAGCCATTAAGAAGATTAGAATAGGCAGACAGACAGACAGAAATTTTATAAATGACTATTTATATCTAAATAACTTAAAAATAAACTCCTGAGTCTGAGAATTTTATTCGTGTGTAGATTTTCAGATCGTTCAGAAAAACCATAAAATAATGAGTACTATAGGAAAGTAAGTATAGACTGACTTAAATCACCAGAGCAGAAAAAAATTTCAAGTGTGACCAATTTTTATAAAAAATCAAGTTTGTTCGGCTATCAGAAAAAAATTATGTTCTCATCGATGAAATCCATCTAGATAAACTTAGAAGGTAAAACATTACCTAAATACAAAATATTATGCGAATAGATAAAGCCTAAACTTACAAATATTTTTAGGAAGTCTGTCAAAAAGTAAACAAAGTAGTGAACAAATTTATAACCGAGTTCAAAGACGTGAAAGTTGATTCGAGTTTTTGTAAACTTCTGAGGTGGACCGATATAATATTTAAAGTACGAGAATATACTCCAGCATTAAGTTGGAAAATTTATATAAAAAATTTGGATTCTCGTACTTCGCTTCCCGGAGTAGTTTTACATTCGCGTTCCTGAAATATCTAACTCTCCATTCCCTGGCATACGCTTTTATACACAATAAAATAAATATAGAACTTTCTACGCCAATCTAGGTCACTCGACCGAAAAGTACTAGAAAACTCACGATACAATAACGATAACAATATTCAAAGGAGAAAAGGCTTTATGACGTAGATATAAGTTTGCTTCTTGCTTGCATTTATAGTGTCAGCGTTATCTATTTTTAACCCTTATCGTCCAGAACATTCTCGTGCAATGTGTATACGCAACTGGAAGTCATAACAATATAATGAGATTTTAATATAATTATTTAGACCAAATTCTAGTTTACTGCCTTGAAATTGTGATATTCATAACTTTGCAAAAGTGCGTTTTTCAGAGACTATTATCTCATTAGTTATGAGAAATAAGCTACATCTAAAAGCACATTATTAATGTTCGATATACTATCATCGCATTCCACGGTCTAATTTGTTTTTATTTGTTATGAATACATTGAAAATCTACTTTTAAAAATGACTAAAATTATTGATTACATGCAACTGTTGCTAAAGGCAACGTTCTAATCATTTGCGGATTACACTAATGGATAGATAATTTAAAAATCTATATTCTACACGTTTTATTTAATTGCTTTAATTCGCTTATCTTTTTTAATTGAAATAATTCCAAATATTGGGGCGTATTTTTACGCGATATATTGTAGCGAGAGCGCGTGGATTGTATAGGACCGAACGCTCAAGGTCTTTCGCGAGGGGAAACGTCTATAAAACTTTAAATAAAAACCACAAACCGACATCAAAAAAAAATCCACATATTAATAGTTTCACTAAGTCTAGTAAGCTAAGTTGCTGCTGTCTTAAAAATATAGAAGAGTTATGTATTCAATTGTTGGTAATAGGGTTAGAGTATAGTATATATTATTAAATCTGTGGTTAGAGGTCAGTGAAGCATGCACTTCGTGTTTTTTCTTAATTCAATAACATATTGTACATGATAAAATTGCACGCATTGATTACGCACTACTAAAAATAGTAATTTTGTAAATTCTACTCTACGGCGTAAATTTTTTTCAGAGCTGTAATGTACTCGCATTTTCGCAAAACATGAAATAAGCGAAACAATTTTAGAAGCAAATATAATAATTATGAATGTTTCAAAAATATTCTTATTAGATAAACTTTGGTTAAACTAATGTGAATTTGCATACTAAATCGACGTGTACTGTTTGGTTTTTAACAACAATTTAGCTGCGTTCAAAACCTGAGTTTTCTTGTCGGGAGTCAGTACTAAGTAAAAGTCACTCAGCTATGCTCTCGGGCTTTCAACGACTACTTTCCTAGCAAATAGCAAATAGAGTGCATTATAAAGAAACATTTGAATGTGGCTAACCGCTTTCAGTTTCTAAAGATTTACTAAGCCTAAAGTAAGAAAAGAAGTAACTCTATTTTGCTTTATAAAACGAAAGTGATAAACGATTTTATAGCCCACCTGATGGTAAGTGGTTACTGTGGTTCATAGATACCTGCAGCCAAAGTAAATAAAGAAGACTACAGGTGCGTCGTACCTAGGAACTAAGAAGGAGTGCCTCAGCCTGTATTTAAATTGGTTCTCTCTACCCTTCAGGTCCGAATACAGCAGTGCAAGCACTGCTCTTCGTTAAGAGGGTGGTAACTCTCAGACAGACTCCTGCCCTAGGCGGAAAAGAAGTTCTACCACCTAGGATTAGCATGTAATTGCTTGTGTGCTTATAATTTTATTTTGGTGTTATAATGGTAAATTAAAAAATATTAAAATTAATAAAAAGATGGACTACGTTAGAATAGCTGAATAATAGTGCTGTGGTTCGTACGGTGAGGGATAACAGCTGAAGAGATCCTGTTTATTTAGCCAGGTATTCCATATTCATCACATGCTGCAGTGTTCCTTCCTTCGTTTTTAATTCCTTCTTAGTTCTCAGGATTGACGACGGATTTGCGTTTAGATTCTTAAATGGGATGGAATGGGACGGAAGGGAATCTAATGGAACGTAATGGAATGGAAGGTAATGGAATGGAACGTAAATGAATGGAATGTAATGGAATTGCATTGAATTAATGGAATGGAATGACATAAACTTGCTTCGAATGAAATTTAATAGTATGAAATGGATTGAAATGAAATGAAATGGGATGGAATGAATTGAATGAAATGAAATGGAAAGGAAAAGAATTGAATGCAATTGAACGGTACAGAACAGGCAAGAACAGAAAGGAATGAAACGGAGCAGAACATAACATATAATTACAGGACAGAATAGACAATAGAACTGAAGAGAACAGAAGTGAACAGAATAAAATAGAACAATTAATTAACATTTAACCGATGATCGTGTAAACGTAGGTATATGGATGAAAAGAAAGAGAGAGAGAGAGAGAGAGAGATAGATAGAGAGAGAGAGAGAGGTATATTAGGATCGTGCCAAATGAAAGTCTTTAGTCTCTGACTGCTCTGCATTTGGCAGACGTTAGTGTTTTTATTTATCTTGGTTTAGTTGCTTTAAATACATTCGTCTTCTATAATTTTGCTTCTATGATGTTACTGCCCGTAGCTGGTCTGGGTATATTATATCTGACGAATACGAGATGCTTATACCATCATCTATCGGAAGCCAAAAGTTTCTCTGGCATTTCCTATATTCGCCTCTTACTTCCCAAGGGACGAAATGACACACACGGCAAATAATTATCATGCACCCATATATTTTTTCAGATCCGTGGTGTTTTATCCTTACCGACAATCCGGCAACAAAACAAACGGCAAAACCAAGTAGCTCCTTTTACCATTAACTTTTCTTTCACCAAACAACAGAGCTTGCATTATCGTGTCGGTATGAAGGGTATAATGTCCTCCTGACCGGATTTCGGCCACGGCGGCCTGCCTCAATGGAGGCTAGCCATCGGCGCAGGACAGGATTATAGTGCCCAAATGTATGCGCAAGCACAGGTGCACTCTATATTCCCTCACTCTCATAATCCGATGGGATGGTAAATCGACACGACCGGAGGCGCAGGAACAACGGCTTTACGTGCTATCGAAGGCACGGGGGTGAGATACCGCCAACTTCCTCACTCCGGGCAACTACTGAAAATTTCTTGACGGAAAAACTCAATAATTAATTTTTTGACCCGACCCGGGATTCGAACCCAGGACCTCATGATCAGCAGTCGCACTACTACAACCACTAGACCAACGAGGCAGTCACGATGAAGGGTATATAGAGCCAGTTACAGGTTCTAAGCTACTTTATCTAAGTCCTTAGAGGTTACAATGCCTCTGAAGTTTTCTTTATTTAAAATTGACTGCAGGTGCCCATAGAATGCAGTTGCACTTAATATCAGGTGGGCTATTAGTACTTGTGTCACTAAAATTTTATAAAATAAAACGCTCACTGACTTGCTTAGGCGACTTTGACAATGACGAGTGAGCACACAACCCACCTGATATTAAGTGGATGCTGCGACCCATAGACATCTATTCTCGAATAAAAATTAAAATACAGATGCGTTGTCACCCCTGAGGACTTGGATGGTCTCATATTCAGTAAAAAGGGTTTCCGGTTCTCCACACTTATCTCACGGAACAAAAATGCTGCACGAGTATGTTTCACGTACTCTACTACCTACCTAAATTATCAAATATTTAAAATAACCTATTCTATTCCTGTCTATTATCATCAGCGTGTTTTTGGTCTAGTTGTGATTCGATTCTCGTCATTCATCATGCGAAACACAGAAGTATTATGCTGTTATTTTACGCTGATATTTTGTGAAAGCGTAGTGCTTTCTTATTTGAGCCGCCATTCGTGCTCAGTCATAATACCACTTAAAATGGTGTTTTTCTAAGGTACATTCAATTGAGTAAACTAGCTGGCACTATTCCTTTGATTTATTCAGCAAAAAAAAATACTCTTGTGTTTTGAGGCATGTTTCAGGTAATAGTAATTTTCTTTTAAATTTTGCAAAAGTCTATATAATTCAAAGGTTTGTAATTAGAGGTTAACTATCAAAAATTGCAGCTATAACATATTTTTTCAATTTTCTCATTCATCGGGGGACTTCAATCGAATTTTAACGCCGTCCACTACCATTTGGAGAGGGCGAAGTCGGCCTCGCTCTTTCTAACCGAGACACAGTTGTCCTTTCCTCTCTTCGTATCTCTCCAACCCGGGATACAAATTAGAACACTCCTCTTTTGTGCCCCGGGTTGGAGTTTTCGTATATGTCAGAGAGAGCCTCAATTTTCGACACCTCTGAAATCTTGAAGGTACGGACCAGTCCATCCTATGGCTGCGCGTAGACAGCGACGGCTATCCCTGCGCCTACGGGTACCGCTAAAGATCCGAAAGCGGTAATTCCGATACAGACCGACTCATCAACCATGTACAAATGGCTGCAAAATCCGTGCTACAACAGGTATCATCCGCAGAGATCGTGATGCTCGGTGATTTTAATTCCCGCCACGATAAATCGCTTGGTTCCCGTTTAACTGATCATGCATATTATACGTGGTAGAACCACGCTGCATTATTATTGTTGTAGCACGAATGGGTCGGCTCGACCGGGGAAGGACTACGCTCTCACAGAATACCAGCGTAAAATAGCAGCTCAATACTGTTGTGTTTCGTATGGTGAGTGTAGAGAACCGGAGACCCTATGTACTGAAAACGAGACATTCGTAATCGAACGAGATAGATGTAGATGTTTATGGGCCACAGCATCCACTTACCATCAGGTGGACTGTGTGCTCGTTTGTCACCATTACTCTATAAAAAATGCAAGTAGATCTGTTTATGAATTTGCCTTGAATATGGTCTCATCGATCCTAGATATGGAGGATCATGTACCTTCCCTGTTGGACCTTCTGCTGATCTTTCATTCGGATGGATATCGGGTCTCCGTTAATGTTCCTCTTCACTCTTCGAACCATTGTCTGATTCAGTGTACACGCACGTACAGTCACGCTCCCATCGCGGTTGCGTTGTGCAGGTTGCTACCGTAATTGGCAATATAGGTCGGATGACTGAGACAGGGTGCAGTCCTTTTTGGATCCTACCCTTGGGGCGGCTTTGCTTCTCGCCGGATGATCCCAACGTTGTTGCTGATTCTGTCGCTGATGTGGTGCTTCATCTGTGGTGTCTATTAGAGGCAGAACTCAGCCATGGTTTGGTAGATGCTGTAAAATCACATCATGCTATAAGCAGGAGGACTACCGGGTCTGGGCCGACGCATTAACGTATCAGGATGTAAACACTAGCACTCTTAAAAAGAAGGATAATTCCGCCTCTATCGCCGCACATTGTCACAGTTGGCGAGAAATTAGCTCGAGTTCCTTAGGGAACACGCGCATTCTGGTCAGCCATCTCTACCATCTCTGCACAGGGAGGACGACTCACTGACTCGCGCCGCAAAGTAGAAAGCCGATCTGCCAGGCTCTCTCTTTGCGTCCGATTCGACTCTCGATGACGGGGGAGCACATCGCTGACTATCCCGCGTGTGAGTGTTTCATGCAGAATGTACTTTTTACACAGCGCTCGGTGCGCATAGCACTCCTCTCCATGGTCATCAACAAGTCAAGTAGGCCTGATGGAGTTCCACCTATTGTACTGAAGACGTGTGCTCCGGAGTTGGCATCGGTCTTAACGCGTCTTTTTCGGTACTCCTACTCCCTAGGCATAGTCCCGAAATCGTGGAAGACAACTTTCAAGCACTCGATCCCTAAAAAACGTAACCGCTCTGATCCGACCAACTATAGACCTAACGCCATCACTTAAAACTCTTGTTCTCTAAAATAATGTAGTCTATTATTAACTAGTTTACTTGAAGGTTGGAGCATTAAGGTCGTAGTAGATGGTGCATGCTCCGATTACAAGTCCATTAACGGCGGTGTTTCACAAGGCTGCGTACTATCACCAATACTGTTTCTTCTGTATTTAAATAATATAACATATAGCTGAAGTGAAGCACCGATGCTCCGGGAAGTCTGCAGTCTGCGAACATGTTCAAGATCGTCCCCACCATTACATTCGATTTGATAAACCACAAATCCTCGCAAAAGAACACCGATTCCTACCAAGGATGATACGCGTGGCTATTGAAATTAAAAAACATCCAAATTTGAATAGAGAAGATGGAAGAGTGCTGCCAGTTGCTTGGGATCCTATAATTAACAAAATTAAACCAAACCCAAGCATACCACTGCAAGACTTCATGATACTATAAACTCGTTTTCGTAAATCGGACCAAAAATTAATATTCAAAAACTGAAGGTAGCCGGACTAACTATGACATTGGGACGTCAAACATCTCAGTCCCCCCCGTGACCATGGGTGCTGTAAAGTACCCGAAACGTCAGGATAATAAAAATAATTTAAGTAATTAAACGCGATAAAATCCGTAAATAATAGCTTTATTCAATATAAATGATATGTTGCAGATCGGTAACATTTATTGCTATGCGGGCGACAGCAAAAGTGATGTTTGATACACCGGCCGTGTCAATATTTCTCGGGAAAACGTTGCCGAGTACTCGAACAAACTTGTGTCTGAAGTCGAGATTTTGTTAAACAAAGTATGGGAATGGGGACGACTAAATCTAGTCCAGTTCGGATCACAAGTTTGCACGTTTACCGCAAAAAAGAACTCTTTAGTCATATCTCCTCTCCTCAGTCCTCAGCCAGTATCGGAATCCTCGGCGTGAATATATCAAATGACATGCAGTTTCGTGGTCACTTGGAATAGAAGGCCAAATTAGCCTTTCAAAAGCTTGTCGTGCTCAACATGAAAGGATAGTATTTCATGCCGGCATACCGTCTTTACAAGGTACAGGTTCGGTGTGACATGGAATACTGTTACCATTTCTGGGCTGGGGTTCCCCAGTACCAGTTCTTTCCATTTGATGGCATCCAGCGTAGAGCGGTACGAATTGTGGGCAACAGAGCTCCTTCTGATTGGCTTGGCTCACTAGCACTATGAAGAGATGTTGCATCTCGTAGTGTATTTTAATCGCATCTACTACGCGGATGCTCTAAGAAATTGTTCGGACTAATTCCGGTCGCTCAATTTCATCACATCGCGACAAAACTCGCGATACCATTAACATCATCTGGACGATTGGCGGTCCACCTCTGTGCGATTTAGAAGAAGTTTTCTTCAGCGCATAACTTTCTTGTGGAGTCGACTAACACCAGAGAATTTAACGGACCGATAAAACTTAGGGACCTTCAAGAAAAGAGCTTACTCTTTTTTAAAAGGCCAGCAACGCATCTGCAATTCCCCTGATGTTGCAGTGTTTCATGGACCGCAGTAGTCACTTCCCATCAGGTGAGCCGCTTGCTCGTTTGCCCCATCTCCTATAAAAAGGAAAAAACATCTAAAGTTACTACCATTATTTAGTGACTGATAAAGCTACACACTTTACTGCTCTTGAATTTGAAGCTGTGACATGGCAAATTTTTCATTAATTTAAGTTTTCAGTAAGTAAACATCGTAATTCAGTCAGCTTTGTTAACTTCAACACTTTCTTGGCACAATGACTCCTATTATTAAAATATTATAACAATTCAGTTCAGCAAATCTGTTAAAATCTGGCCTACAAATTGACAACACGCTGAATTGAAGAACTCAGGTCAAATTCAAATTCAAATTGTTTATTGCATGTCACACATTACATTGGTACAATGTTGATAGGTATACATGTGACGCCCTGCAGGGGCATAGCAACACTAGAGGGCTAACTAATATCGTATTATCTAATTTTTAAACATAAATTACAAATTATCATATCATCAACATTCAATATTATTTTATATAAATTAATTTAATTTGAAATACAATGTACCTAGTCTAAATATTCTTACTTTGTCGTTATTTATCGTCAAAAAATTCATTTAAATTATAATAACATTTATTAATAAGAAATATTTTTAATTGTTTATTAAATTGCACAGGATTTTACAGGATTTTTATGGAATTCGGTAACTGGTTATAAATCTTTATTGACATAACGTGAGGGCTGTTTGAAACTAAATTTAATTTGGAGAAGGGTATCTTAAGCTTATATAAATTTCTATTATTTCTTTTAGTTTTTTTAGTAGGTGAGTAGATTTTGGGTGTTTCCTAACGAATTTACAAGATTCGAGGATGTAGATAGAAAAATTTATATATAGTTAAAATTTTATATTTACCGCTACCTTGAGGGATAGAGCCAGTAATGAGGGTTGCATCCGATCTGACATGAGTAATTTTGCCTGTCTCGAAGTCGGTATTTTCAATTTCTACATATTGGAAGCGGTTATCAAGATAGGATTTGAACCAATTATGAGCTATTGCCCTAATTCCTGTTTGATACAGTTTATCCAATAGAGTTCTATAACAGACTCTGTCATAGGTTTTACTCATATTGAGCAAGAGGCCTACTGCGATTTTTTATCGTCGATTTTGTCTAGGATGTTTTTTACATATTTATAATTTGTTACGGTGGTGGAGTGGTTTTTCCTAAAGCCATGTTGGTTTACATGTAAAATTTTATATTTTTCATAAAATGAACAAAGACGTTTCGCCATAGCCGCTTCAAATATTTTAGCAGACGTAGGTAACAGAGCTATAGGTCGATAATTTTTTATGTCAGTAGTTTCGCCCTTTTTATGCAAGGGTTTGTTTAGAGATATTTTGAGGGCATCTGGAAAGATACCTTCTGAAAAAGATTGGTTTACCAATATTGTATAGGGGATTGTTAACAAATCAGCACAACTTTTAATCAAAATAGGAGTCATTTCATCAATGCCGAAGGATGATTTATTTTTGAGATTTTTATTATGGTATTCATTTCATTAGTTTTTACTGGGCTTAAGAAGAGAGTGTTGTCGATGGATTTTGTTAAAGTTGTTTTATTTAAATTACAGTTATTTGAATGTAAATTTCCTATAGATGCATAAAAGACATTAAATAAGTTCGCTACTATTTTAGGATCACATAATATATGTTTATCTGGTATTTTTAGTTGAAAATTTCTACATTTTCGTGAATTTTTGTTAGTCTCGTTATTTATGATTTGCCACATAGTTTTAGTTTTATTTTGAGAATTTTCAAATTTATATTTGTTACATAATTTTTTGGATAAATTGATGGCTTTTTTTAAATATTTTACAATACTATTTATAACTAGTAATATTTAAAATTATAATTTTTGGTTTTGGTAACCAGTAACTTTAAAAATCTTTTATAGCGACACGATGTTTTTAATCCTACTGTTAAATAATTTCAGGTTTCAGAAGTTAGTCGTAGAGTCATTGTCATGTTACGTTCTCTGTATCGTTTATAAGATTTTCTTCTCGCAAAGCATAAGATCATGATTATCCAATCGCTCATATAACCTATTATTTATTATGCATGTATGCTACCCCGATCTGTCCCAAGACCTTCTAAACATGCTGGAATGCCTTCTCAACAACTGTATAAGATTTATTTTCGGCCTCCGTAAGTTTGACTATATTTCGTTATATAGATCCAAGCTTAATTTGCTTTCAATTCGGCAAAGGCGCAATTCCGGAATACTCTTCTACCTTCTTCTACCTTATTCTTCTACCTCTTCACTTCACCGAGTTCTACTTGCCATTAGTATTCGTATTTCGTTCGTTATCATATACAAATCGAAGGTGAGTGATGTACTCGCCGTTGATGTTAATACCGTATCCTTTCTTTGAAAACGTCTTCCAACGCAGCGATGAAGAGTTTCGGGGATATAACGTCACCCTGTCTTGCACATCTCTGCAGTTGGATAGATGTCGAACTCTGGTTCTGTACTCGGATAGCCATTGTAGCCCTGTAAAACACTTCAGCACTTGGATATACCGACATTCGAATTGTCACCGTTGAAGGGACTACGGCACCGTCCAAATTTAGACGTAATCAAGTACTTTCTCATAGTCCACATACGTAAGAGAAAGTGGCAGATTGTAGTCTGTAGTTTAAAGTTTTTCAATAAATAGTTACACATAAACTGTGTTATTACAAAATATTGGTCTCAGGCTTTCACTAGACCCCCCCGAACGGGTTCCCGCCTTGTCGTGGCGGGGGGGCTTAGAAGCCGTGGCTTGGTCACCCACGGCGAAACAAAGAGGAACCCATATGGCTGGTCCGAGGTGGAGGGCCGGCCCGAGGTGGCCACTCCGAGTGGGCTTGGGAAGCCCACTTCGGATGTGTGTTGGTGGACTGCGGTGAGAGGTGTGTCCTCCCCACCTACCGCTGCAGCCGAGGTGGAGTCGCGGAGGAAGAGGAGTGTTGGTATGGCGATGCGCCACTCGCCCTATCCTCCGCGACTCAAACGGGGCCGCACCGTTGATGCGGTGGTGATGGGGCTGCGGGGGGAGAGAATTGTCGGTATTGCGAGGCGCCGCTCTCCCTATCCTCCGCAGCCGAATCTTGGTTGGCGGCGGAGCCATAGACCAGATCCGCCGCTGGGGTCGGGAAGGCTAGTACTTCTAAGTGCTCGTTTTTCCTGGCCCCATGGCCTTCGCGCATCGGACGCGGGGGCGTCTGTTGCGCAGATGTAATTGGAGGCCGTGGAGGAAGGCGTGCCATGTGTTCTGGTGCGCCTTACTTGAGAAGGAGAACGGGGAGGAATATTCCTCTCCCGATGAGGTGCTGCCATGGGGCGGCAGTCGGTGGTGGGGCCGCGGAAGTGTGCGAAAGCGTTCCCGTAGCCCTGCCAATATGCGACGAAGCTGGAACACCATGGGGTTTTAGTCGGTGCGAGTCCGACATAACCCGTCCTTGCCCCCGCGAGGCGGGTATGCGTAGGCATTTCCCCATGCTAAAAAAAAAAAAAAAAGCTTTCACTAGAGTCTGCTTCAATCCTGAAGTCCCGTGGAAAGAACAGGAAGTAAAATTACAAGTATGATATTTGGTTGCGCGGAAAACCATTCGCGTTTTTTATTTGACGGTAGGAACTTGTAGAATCATTATTCCTTTCCAAACAATATCAATCGTACCCTCCTATCGACACATCGGGGTGGTGGGGTGGGAGGGGAAAGAAGACGATTCTAGAACATCGCGTAATCACCCGAGCCGAGGATATATAAGACACGCGCGACCGATGCGCGAGCCTCTTCTCCCGCCGCAGTCGTCGTTGAACTACAACCTCCTCTTCCCGCGCGCTCGTTTGGAAACACCTCACTAGTGGAAACCGCTTTGGCCTGGAAGCAGTCGAGCTCCAGGAACCCGCCTCACCTCGTGTGAGATATCGTCGCGCACCGCCTCTCTCCGGAGTGTTCCAGAAGTCGCCGCTATAGTGATCGACAGGAAGAAGAAACCCCGGTGAGTCAATATTCCTTAATTATACCTGCTTGCTAATAGTTTAACCCGCTCCAATCTGTGTTTTTTTCCTAGTCAAGCAGGATTCCTTTCATCGATTCGACAAGTAATAGTTTAGTTTAGGGAAGAGCGAGTGCATTGTACCGCATGCTATAGTAGTCGCTTTTACGTAAGCGTAGAAGCAATCGCATATACAGTCCACTTTAGTTAATATCTCGCGTAATAGGTTTGAGGTTTGACCGGGGAACTAGATTTTCGGCAGCCTTAAACACGTGGCTCCACCATTTTATGGTCACTTCGGCAGGATCTGGATTGGTGTTTAGTGGTTATCCAACCATCTTCTGGTCGAATTATTAAATTAATTGTTTAGATAACGCACTCTAATTTATAGAATAGACTTAAATAGTGTTCGTTTAAATTAAAATTTTGATTTGTTACTCGCAACCAGAATTATTCATTGAATAGCGCTCGTATTTGGTTAAATTTAAAGCTTATTAAATAATTGAAACGGCGTGATAGCAACCGTTTGATACGCTTACCCCACAATTTTATAAAATTATTAGGTTTAGCAAACGACGCGTAGCCTTGACTGCATCGGGCGCTCGATCTGATTACGTAATACGGCACGCCGAGTATTCATCCTACGTCGTTTATGCGTGTGAGATTAATTGTGATTAATATAACTTTATTATAATAATTTAAAATGGCAGTTAGTGGAAGTGAAATCAAAATTAAAACGCTTTATGCCAAGAGGGACATACTCTTTTCGCGTGTGCAGAATATAAGTGATTATATAAAGAACATTCATATAGAGGCAGTACGGGAAGCCTTTTTAAATGAAATCGAAACGATAGATAATTTGCGGACAGATTACGAAAGAATATTAGATCAAATTAATCATTCGGAACTACAAACCGACCCGAAATACATAGTGAACTACCAACCGCTGCTGGCATTCGAAGATATGTTGTGTCGCGTGAAGAGAACCGCAAAATTGCTACAATCTCAAGGTGAAGCGAAGCCTGAAATGCAGGTACGCCCTCGTGACTCAATTAGGTTACCGCCAATAGATATTCCGGTATTCAATGGTGATATTAAGACGTGGCCCTTCTTCTTCAGTAGTTTTCAAAACAATATACACAACAACCCATCGTTATCGGACGCTGAAAAATTATATTACTTAATTAGTAAACTTAGTGGCAGAGCACAATCGATATGCTCGGGTTTTACACCTACAGCAAACAATTACGTATTAATATTTGAAACGCTTAAAACTAAATATGAAGATAGGAGAATGTTAGCTTCCGAATATTTGAACCAGATATTCGATCTTAAACCTATATCATCCGCGAACATCAACGGCTTAGAGCAGTTTCTCGATAAATTTGTGGCATCGGTGGCTGCACTTAAGAATTTGAAGTTTAATGACCTCATGGACGTGGTGTTTCTCCATATAGCATTAAAGAAATTAGACTCCGACACCGTGCGTGCGTTTGAAATGGAGCATCGTAGCTCGGAGATGCCTTCCTTTCATTCATTAGCATCGTTCGTGCGAGATCAAATAAAGGTGATGCAGCGCTCACCGAACGTTAAACAGGAGATTAAAAGGTGCGTCGACCGTAGACAGACTCAACCATCTAAAATAGCAGGGTCGTTAACTTACGTAACCGCTACGCCGACATCACTCCAGCATACTTGTATAGTATGTAAAGATAAACACGGTAATTTATATAACTGTGCGACTTTTCGTAAATATTCACCAAGCGAACGTTATAAGTTAGTAAAAACAAACAACCTATGTTTGAACTGCTTAAGCGATAAGCATTTAGTTGCAAAATGCAATTCGAGTTCCGTATGTAGCAAGTGCGCCAGGAAACATCACACGCTATTACATTTTGAAAATAGCAACATAGCGGCGTCAAGTAAGGCGAATAAGGAATTCACCCCTACTAAGGTCAACGATTCTAGCGACTGGTGATGTCGCTCTGTGCTCATTGGCAAATATGGGAGCACAACCTCCTTCAACCGTGTTACTGGGTACGGCGCGTATTTTGGTTAGGGATTCGCGTGGAAACAAACAAAGCGTCCGTGCACTGCTGGACAGCGGAGCCCAAAATAGCTTTATAACACGACAATGTTGTCAGCGCTTAGGCTTAGTAATAAATAGGTCACTTTCATGTCCTGTAGTTAAAGGCATCGGAGGTACTAGTAAAGCGACACAGGGATATATAAATTTAAAATTTTATTCTCGGATAGATCGTAACGTTAACTTTGATATAAATGCACTAGTAGTAGATAGGGTCACTGAACGGTTGCCAACCGTTTCGGTTGACACCTCGGCAATGATTGAATTTAAAAATTTGACTCTAGCAGACGACACTTACGCCGTTCCTGGAAACATAGACATGCTCATTGGGGCATCGCTTTTCCCTCATCTTTTGTTAAACAATAAGGTCAGGGGCAACTCCTCGCATACCGCGCCTTACGCACTGGAAACCGTATTGGGCTATGTGATCCTTGGCTCCGCCCCCATCCTAGATAGTATTTCGGCAGCCTCTTATTGTGGTATGGCTGTCGAACCGCTCGAGTCGTTAGTCCGCAAATTTTGGGAGATGGAGGAGGTGAACGTCCCACCCATAGCTAGTTCAGATGACAGGATATGCGAGGAAATTTACGTCCGCACGACCGTTCGTGATCGCGACGGTAGATATAGTGTAGCGCTACCCTTTAAGGGAGATGTTTTATCTCTCGGCGATTCGCGTCAAATGGCGGAAAAACGTTTCTACAGCTTGGAGCGTAGGATGCTCGCTTCGCCCCAGTTAAAGGACGACGGCGTCATTAACGAATATATAAGAGAAGGTTACATATCACTTGTGGCTTCGAAATTAGATAACTACGAAGACACACCGTCGTATTTTATACCACACCACGGAGTCATTAGAGAGGACAAACTTACATCTAAATTACGTGTAGTGCTCGACGCTAGTGCTAAAACTAGCACTCACCTGTCGCTTAGCGATATCCTCTATAGTGGGCAAAATTTACAGGGCAGTTTATTTGATATAATAGTCAATTTTCGTTTGTTTAGTATAGCACTATCCGCCGATATTCGCCAAATGTTTCTTTGCATAGGGGTCCGTGAATGCGACCGTAGATTCCAGCGCATTTTATATCGTTTCAACCCAAAGGAACCTCTAATGGTGTTTGAATTTAACCGCGTTTGTTTTGGTTTAAAGTCGAGCCCATTTCATGCGTTACGCACGGTGAGACAGCTCGCTCACGATGAAGGTCCCTCTTATCCTAAAGCTAAGAGGGCAATTGAGAGCGGATTATATATGGATGATTTTGTGTATTCGGTCGATAGCGTGGAGGAGGCCACCCTAACCACCGCCGAGGTTATAAGGCTCATGAAATCGGGTCAATTCGATCTTGTGAAGTGGACTAGTAATTCGCGTCCGGTTTTAGATACAATCCCACTATCACACCGTCTTTCGGCGATAAAGGAATTCGACGATTCCGATACACACAAGGTGCTCGGTCTGTGTTGGTCACCAGAGTCCGACGTGTTTAGCCTTAAGGTAAATCCGCCCGTAGAGAAATGCACAAAGCGCACAATACTGTCATGCGTTGCTAGATTATGGGACGTCATGGGTTTCGTAGCTCCGGTGGTATTATACGCTAAGCTTTTGATTAAACAACTTTGGTTATTTGAATGCGATTGGGATGACTCGCCGCCTGACAGCATTGTTCGATTGTGGCAGCGCTTTAGAGAGGAACTTCCTTTACTAAGAGAAATTAAAATACCGCGTCATATAAATGTCGATAGAAATAGCAGCATAACGGTTGTTGGATTTGCAGACGCCAGCGAGAAGGCCTACGGGGGCGTTGTATATTTCCATGTCCAGAATAATGGTAGAAATTCGATTAGCCTCATTAGTTCTAAGTCGAGAGTCTCCCCCCGTAAGGTTGTCTCTCTGGCGCGCTTAGAGCTTTGCGCAATATTAGTACTCACCAAGCTTATTACCACAGTTATCGGCGCATGTAGGGATAGAGTTCACATAGAAAGAACATTTGCCTTTTCCGACTCCACCGTCGCCTTATGTTGGGTTCATTCTTCACCCCACCGTTGGGATACGTTTGTCGCGAACCGAGTGGCCAAGATCCAAGACGAGTTAGAAACGCGGAACTTTTATCACGTGTCCGGTAAGGAAAACCCTGCCGATTGTCTATCCCGGGGACTCACCCCGATGCAAATAATGGACCACCCGCTTTGGTTCCATGGACCTTCTTGGGTTTACTTGGATCCCTCACAATGGCCAATAACCGATTTCGAACCTTCGTCAGTGTCACAACCGCCGGAAGAGAAGAGACACGCTCTAGTGGCGAACGTTTCGAGCGAGGTTTCTCCAATCATTGCTCTGGCGAACCGCTTGTCCTCTTGGTCGAAATTATTGCGTAGCGTAATTTACGTTTGCCGATTCGCGAAGCTTTTACCGCGACGTCCGTATGTCTTAGCATCCGATTACAACTATGCCGAGTCGCTAGTATTACGTGAACTTCAACGTGCGCACTTCTCCGAAGAAATTACAAGATTACAATCGAATAGAGCTTGTAGTCGCGCCTTTCAACGCCTTAAGCCATTTTTACAGGATGGGATTGTAAGGGTAGGTGGACGCTTGTCCAACTCGCAATTGAGTTTCGACCAACGGCACCCTATAGTTTTACCGCGTAAAGACCATATCATGAACTTATTAGTCGATTATCATCATAAATTGAACTCGCACGCTGGCCCCGATTTATTGATGTCGATCTTGCGTCAGAATTATTGGATTCTTTCTGCACGTAGTTTAATACGCAATCGGGTGCACAGATGTATAGCTTGCTTTCGGGCACGCCCCAAGCCGTCATTTCTGGAAATGGCGGAACTTAGATCTTGTAGAGTGATACAATAGGTAAAGCCCTTCACGCACACCGGGTCTGATTTTGCTGGTCCGTTTAAGGTCACGCTCACTCGCGGGCGTGGTATAAGATCCACAAAGGCTTACGTCTGCATTTTCGTATGTCTAACTACTCGAGCAGTGCATATAGAACTCGTTGGTGATCTAAGCACAGCAGGCTTTATGGGTGCATTTAAAGATTTCTATCGCGCAGAGGCCCTGTAAGTAAATTATATTCGGATAACGGTACGAACTACGTCGGTGCAAAACGTATTCTATCGGAACTACACGAGCTCTTAGCTAGCAAGTATTATAATTCGGAGTTCGCTCACATTCTAGCCGAGAACCGCATTGAGTGGTCTCTGAACGTCCCAGCCGCGAGTCATTTTGGGGGCAATTGGGAGACTAATATTAAAAGTCTAAAGAGCCACTTATACCGAGTAATAGGAGATCAAATTTTGTCCTTCGAAGAGCTAAGTACGGTGCTCGCTCAAATTGAATGCGTAATGAATAGCCGCCCACTTTGTCGGACGTTATCTAGTGACCCCTCGGAACCGCTGGCTCTAACTCCAGCACATTTTTTGACTTTAACGCCTCTAAGGTATCTGCCCGCCGCGGATATGGATGAGAACAGACTTAGCATTTCCACACGCCACAAATTATTAGATCGGTTAGTGTAATCGTTTTGGAAACGATGGAGGATGGAATACTTGCATACTTTGCAGTCTCGGCAAAAATGGAACACAGCGACAGAGCCTTTAGCTGTAGGAACCGTAGTTGTGCTCACTAAGGAGAATACGCCGCCTCTCCACTGGCCGTTAGGAATCGTCGAGGAGGTCTTTCCCGGTTCCGACGGAGTAATTAGGATAGCTCGCGTTAAGACCACGGTTGGGTCTTACCTACGTCCTGTTATCCGTTTGTGCCCCTTGCCTCTTCCATAATTTAAATTAGCTTTCTAGACTGAAATTGTAGTTTAATTTAGGTAATCTTAGCGTTAGTTAGTTATTTGTTAGTCGATCTTAGCTCTAGTTGTTTAGTTATTTTTTTGAAGGAAATCCTTCAAGGGCGGGGGAGATGGTTGCGCGGAAAACCATTCGCGTTTTTTATTTGACGGTAGGAACTTGTAGAATCATTATTCCTTTCCAAACAATATCAATCGTACCCTCCTATCGACACATCGGGGTGGTGGGGTGGGAGGGGAAAGAAGACGATTCTAGAACATCGCGTAATCACCCGAGCCGAGGATATATAAGACACGCGCGACCGATGCGCGAGCCTCTTCTCCCGCCGCAGTCGTCGTTGAACTACAACCTCCTCTTCCCGCGCGCTCGTTTGGAAACACCTCACTAGTGGAAACCGCTTTGGCCTGGAAGCAGTCGAGCTCCAGGAACCCGCCTCACCTCGTGTGAGATATCGTCGCGCACCGCCTCTCTCCGGAGTGTTCCAGAAGTCGCCGCTATAGTGATCGACAGGAAGAAGAAACCCCGGTGAGTCAATATTCCTTAATTATACCTGCTTGCTAATAGTTTAACCCGCTCCAATCTGTGTTTTTTTCCTAGTCAAGCAGGATTCCTTTCATCGATTCGACAAGTAATAGTTTAGTTTAGGGAAGAGCGAGTGCATTGTACCGCATGCTATAGTAGTCGCTTTTACGTAAGCGTAGAAGCAATCGCATATACAGTCCACTTTAGTTAATATCTCGCGTAATAGGTTTGAGGTTTGACCGGGGAACTAGATTTTCGGCAGCCTTAAACACGTGGCTCCACCAATATTTGAAAACAAATTTTAAATTTAGCAAAGACTGTGGCAGTGCGGCTAACTGACCTCTCTCCTGACATTTTTTTATAGAAAGGTGACAAACGTGCATACAGTCCACCTTATAGTAGGTGGATGCTGTAGACCCAAGACATCTACATTTATCCTCGATTAATAATCAAAATGCAGATGCGTTGTCACCTCTGATACCTAATGTGGAATGCCTCGCTTTAAGTAAAAGGGTCTCTGGTTCTCTACACTTGCCATACGAAATACAGCAGCATTAAGCTGCTATTTTACGCTGGTATTTTGTGAGAGTCCTTCCCGGTCGACCCGATCCATTTGTGCTGCAACGATAGTACAGCTGCAGCATGACTCTACCAAGTATAAAACAAAAACTCTTCTTTAAACCAGAAAACCAACCACGTTTTGAAATATACCCGATAATAAAGGTTTTACCATTAAATGAAATTTATTTTAAGGTTTATCCACATTGTATTCATCAACGTAACGAAACGGAATATCGCACAGAGCAAGATTCTGTAAGAGAAAGGGCGCGTGGGACGTATTTTGCGAGAGTAGTTCATTAATTATTAGAATTCGGGATTAAAATTGCCATTGCAGACTGTCCCGTATTATTTTGGGACTGTTGGTCGCTTTACTTTTTATTGTTATTTCTTGTTTTACTTTTTATAGCTATTTGTTGTTTTATCAACCTCATATATTTATAGACAACCTTATATAAAAAAGTGTATATTAAATTAATAAATATTAAAAGCATTCTCTTATTTTGATATTAATTAATTTAAGAACTTAAGCACTCTCTATAAATTTCACAGTACGCGAGTAACCTGGGTTTTGTCCCTGTCAACATGAATGAAATCTTTTATTGTATTTTAAGTGGTGATTTACTACGTACTCGGCGGTGAAGTAAAAAAAAATTGAGGAATCTTGCATATTTGAGAAATAAGAAAAAACGCAACGAAAAAAAAGGCGGACACTTCCTTGCCACGCAACGTATATAAGCTCTATGTAACGTTACCTTCAACAATTTAATTGTCTCCCATCTCAACTTACGTTGTTATCTTGGACGTGGTCGTTCATATTCTTTTAATCTTGGTAGTGATGATATTCTCTTTGATCGTTGCAGCCAATCACACTTGTGAAAGATGCTGCTTTCGGGTGATGGCTAAGTTTTAGTGGTGCTTTTAGTTGACTATGGGTCTATTATTTTTAATTTTTATAATGTAGATTTATCGCAATATTGGCTATAAAACAAAGAGGATAACTGCATTCGGTGGTTATACCTCATTCTGAACTGCAGGAGATTTAAAAAATTATGACTGTCAAGCGTAATTTTAATAATTTTTTCTACAAACTATAGATTTATTTTACCCAACACAAATTACACACACAGATGATTTTAATATTACTATTTGATATGTGTTAAAACGAATCCCAAACACAATAAGGAGATAATACGGAAGAAAAACTATGCGACATTAATGTCAATAACATCATAATGTATTCAATTTTGGAGTAAATTTTTCTTTAAACAAAGTCCACAAGGCCATTGCTTAGGATAGGTCTTCCCAGGTTATGTCACAAAATACGGCCTAGAGCTACCTTATTATCTGACTTTCTACGTGTTTTACCAGGTCGTTACTTCATTTATAGAGAGGCCATCCTACAATACACTTACGCAGCTCTTCGAGCTATTGTCAATTGCTACTTCAGCCTACTGACCTTTTAGGCAATGGTTCTACAGTGGATATCCTCATTATAATGCTCTGTACTTATTTGGTAATAAATCTACGCATTTATAAAAATGTTACAGATTTTGACATCGTCGATATATTTAAGTACCTAACTTAAAAGTATGTTTTGAACGCTTATTTATGTTTAATAGTTTGGTGGTAGATCATGACTACATAACATAAACACTCACGCCTGTCACCCAGAGGGGTAGGCAGAGACTACGGACTTCCATTTGGCACGATCCTGACATACCTCTTTCGTCTCCTTTACATCCATATATCTACGCATACATGCTCGTCGGTTAAGGGTACTTCTAACGTGGCCCATTTTCAAAATATCGCCAATTTGGTCGATAAACTTTTTCCTAGGGCGTCCCTTCCCGACTCGGCCATTCACATCTGCCATATAAATTTGCTTAGTCACTCTTTCCTCATTTATTCTTTCTACGTGACCAAACCACCGAAGCATTCCTTTCTTAATCCTGGTCACAACATCATCTTGCATACCACATTTATCTCTTATCACGCAATTTCTCACCCTGTCATTCAGATTACACCCTACCATATTCCTTAAAGACCGCATTTCTACAGCATTTATTCTACTTTCGTGCTTCTTCTGCCACACCCAGCTTTCACTACCATACATTAAAGTAGGGACTAACACAGCATTATGAATTACCATACGTGCCTGTTTTGACAAATTCTGGTTCTTCATAATAGAGTGTAGTGCCCCATTCACTCTATTCCCTGCATTTACTCGTCGTTCTATATCCCTATCATATCTACCATCCCTGCTAAATACACATCCCGAATACACAAACTCATCCACTTGCTCAATCAACTCTCCTTCTATTCTTATTTCACATACCGTTTTGCTTTCTTCTCTTTCAAAAACCATCACTTTCGTCTTACTTGCGTTCACTTTCATTCCCCTTTCTTTAATTCCCAGTTCATTAATGTAACCATCATTTGCAACTCTGCCGCCGATGACGCAAGTATGACTTGATCATCGGCATACAAAAGGCATTTGACGGTTAACTCGCCCATTCTTAACCCACATTCTTCATCTTTCAAAGTTTGCAAACACCGGTCCATAAATAGGTTGAACAGCCAAGGGGAAGCCACACAGCCCTGTCTGACACCTTTTTGGATGCCAAACCAGTCCGAGTAGACCCCATTGATCCTGACACAAGCACTAGAGTCCCTATAAAGAGACCTTAATGCCTGTATCAAACCAGCGCTCAACCCATATGAGTTCAGTGTTTGCCATAACACATTCCTGTCCACTCTATCATACATATCATACATGACTACATATATTATCAAATCTAAGGGAAGCTCCGGAAATGGCTCGCAGCATTCCATGGATAAGGTAGATAGAGGTGTCTGTAGGTCACATCATCTACTTATCATCCGGTTAACTTTGTGCTATGTCTGTCGTTTTATGTTTTTTGTAGGTACTATTCGGAAAAATATGCTTACTATAAAGCAAAGAGGCACCCGGCCGGCTCAAACTTCAACTACTTCAACTATACTTATACACTTAACATTCTCTCTTTGTTTATGTTCCTTATCAATTGCCCTCTATGACAATACAAACAATAGAAAAACGTGCTTTTCCAAAGCTTCCAACTTTATAATATAATCGTAACAAGCTGTGCAATAATTTTTGCGATGGTATTTTAAGCTCTATGTCGCAAAGGACAAGGCGAGAAGAGATATTCAGTATACGTAAATTGTAACTTGGTATAAGGCGGGTTTCGGTACGGCGCACATGGAGCCGGCAGTCGTAGGCTCATCGACTGTAGTTCCGGTGGGGTCGATCACTAGAGCGCGATGTGAGCGTACCTTTACGTGCGATATTGAAAAGTTTATTCGCGAGTCGGACGTTTGATCAATTAAGAGCTTACAGTTATTATTTGACATATTTTTAAATTAAGAATAATATATTTTATTTTCAAATTTATGCGTAGTAAAAAGTTGATTGACGATAAAAAATATATCGGACGATAAAATAATAAAACTGTGATTTTAATAAATATAGGATTTTGTAAATGTAGTGTCAAGTGCTTTACAGCTATAATAAAATCTATTTAAAAAGTAGGCAATATGGAATATAAGATAGTTTTGCAATTGGCATCATTATACATGGTTACAGGTGAAGTAGGTAAGTAGGTACTTTAAAATTGTTATTTTCAGAAAATAAATAATAAATTGTGGTATAAGTTTTGCACATATTCCATTTAACCTTTTTTCTAATTAATTTATTAAATTCTTTTTTAGGTATTGAGATGATAATCAATAATCTAAACAGCTATTTCTGTATAGTTAGCAAATTTTAAGTTAAATTTTTTGTGTGTTTTCCTGCCACTTTACTTTAATCTATGGTTTTTTTGCTGTCTGTTTGTCCACTGAATCAACCGATTTAAATTTATACACGTGTTTAATTTTTTAATAGTAATTTTCACGGTCCCAAACTCGCCCTAATATAATATAATAAATAAAATAAAATTAGTTCGCCCTGCAATTGTGTCACCAAAGTCACAATTATAATATTAAATACTATGTTTTATCAAATAAATTTAGTTTTTAGTTTAGTTAAACATATAAAATAAATTAAATAAATATTACTATTATATAATGTTTTCAGTTAGTGTAATAAAATATTTTTAATGTTAGTAAAATTATATTTCTAATATTTTAAATTATAAAACCATACATTTATTACATAATTATAACCTAAAAGTTATTTTATTACACTTACACCGGCTCCATAAACTTTGCTTTTTCAATTTAGCTGGATTCGTGCCAAAGTAGATCTGAGATTTTGCATAGGTAAGACATTAAGGTTCCAATTCCGATGTGGGATCTCTTGGATATTTTATTATACATTTTTACAAAACTCTAACTTATATAAGATTGTTAAAAATATTTCCTGGAAAGTTCAAAGACATACCTACCGCTAGCGTTATATTTAACCGAACATACTTACATTTCATTAAATTACTAAGATGACCCATTTCGACTATGAGTCCGATTTCCGAATGTCCGATTTGGCGAAAATTTAAAAGCAAAGTTACTGTCGTCCTTCTGCTGGTCTGCGCACACATACTTTCATTTTTGATAGTTATGAAATTATGAAGCAAAATTATGGTATTCAATTCGATTTATGGCGATTAGTTCTCGTGTTTATTGATTTACATGGAATGGACGTACAATTTATGCATCTATGTAAATGGCATCTAGAACCGTGGAGAACTGCATATAGTAAGTCCTGTAACTTAGAGATGGAATCATGTATGTCATGTCATCATGTCATGATGTAAAAATATTGACACTGCATACAAATCGCTTGATGATGCCTGGAAGTTTTGTTAATTATTTATTTTGGCATCGGCTGCATCACGATGCGTCAAATTGTATCTATGCGATAGATTTTAACGACAGTTTAAAATAGCGAACAGTCTATGATGATGTCAATGATATATATGTATATATATATATATATATATATATATATATATATATATATATATTATATATATGTACGGACGTTTTAGAGGATTTAACGGACGATTCGAGTATCGAGACGTGTGTGATCAAATTCTCGCCAAAATTCTCTTTGGGCGTTATTAAAACTCGACGGCAACAATCGGATATTGGGAAGCTATCAAGTATTAACTATGTTTTATTATATTAAACTTGCGATCTGCCTCGCTTCCCACGGGTGGTTTACTCGATCTCAACAACAGCGTCAGCTACCGGGCCCAATTGTAAATCTAAACCATCGAGGGAAACTCTCAAACACACACAAAACATTTCATCAGAATCCATCGGGCCAGTTTCGAGTATTAGCGAGACTAGGACAGTAATTGATTTTTATATAAAATTTACAGCCTATATACGTCCCACTGCCGGGCACAGGCCTCCGCTAATTTCTGAGAGGATATTAGGGCAAGGGAATGTACGCCGCGCAGCCCCAATGCGTGTTGGCGAACTTCACATGTCTTCGAAATATTTTTTTTCATATTCCTCAAACATGCAGGTTTACTCACGATGTTTTCTTCACCGCAGAGAACGTGGTAAATCAGCGCTTAAAATTGCAATTACAATTTTATTGGTGCCGGCGGGGATCGAACTCGGGTTACTCGCGTTCTGTTATCTTTACAGCGAGCGTCAACCATCTGAGCTGCCACAGCTCGATTTTTACATTTAGAGATTAAATTGAAAAAAACTTAAAGTTCACCTGATCCTACTGCAGCCAATGAACATACGCAACTGCTAACAAGTAAGCTACTTAGCTTCAGACAACAACGAATAGCAAGGTTTACGGTTCGAGGCGTCTAGTATTTGATTGCTAATATGTCTCTCTAGAAGTAATATGGCAACTAATTTGCCAAATAAGCTTTTGCTTTTGCGCAAATAATTGCGAATTACATCTTTTTTTTTAAATTATAAAGTGTGTTTCTAGTAGTTACTACAATATTACTTGACGGCTTCGTGGCACAGTAGCTTAGCAATGAGTTATGGCGCTGAGGGCCGCGGGTTCGAATCCCGCACGGAACAAGTATGCCGGGAGAAAGCTTATTTAGCAAATTAGTCATATTACCGAGAGAAACTTATTAGCAATTTTAATATTGTTACCAATTTTGATATTTTCGTAAAGTAACGCCTGATTCTTTTATTTACTGTAGTTTTAAGTGCTGATTTGCCACGTTTTGGTAATGGTGGGGGTGAGACAACTTTTCCGCCCTGTAGTGTATCTAAGTAGATGCCATCCTCCTACCTATTGCCACACCCAAATGGCAGTGCTTGCACTGCTGTGTTCCTGTCTAAAAGTTACAGAGCACCAGCATAATTACACGCTGTGAGGCATTCTATCTTATTCCACATAGGTGACAGCTCACATGTAGCCTTCTTCGTATGAGTTGGCTGCAGATGGCCTTTGACTACTTTAGCTACAGCAGTCAAACACCGTTAGGAGGACCGTAAGTTCCCTTGTCACTTATATTTTGTATTTAAAAAAAAACAGTCATAAAGATATCTGAATGTCTCGGAAATAAAATATTTTAAGGACATGAGAAGTCCAACAACACACATTAGAGTATTCGTTTTCCAAAAATCCTCTTAAAAATAGAGAATGTCATGCGGAATTGGTATATTTATTTATTATTCTGTAGGTTGTATGTTTTTACTTGGAAATAATACTAGGTATTTAGTGAAAGCCTTCGAATTCAACTTATCTTGTTACAAAAGTAAATAATACAAATATCTAAAATTCAATCTAAGATTGTAATGTAAGGTTTGTAAGTAAATGGGACAAGCTCGTTGTATGTTATCCGCTCTGTTTAACAATAACATTCTTATCTTAATACTAAACACGCTAATGATACAAAGTCAACATAATACATTACTAAATGGTACTTACCTGTATTCAATGGCGGATTTACCAGCAGGCTTAGTAGGCTGGAGCCTAGGGCGGCAAATTTGAGGCAAAATTTTTGTTATGTCTTACACAAATTAAGAAAATTAAATTTTAAAAGGAAAGCTGAAGAATTATTTTCGTCCGTTATTTTATTTTATATAGAATACGAGTGACAAAAAAGCACACAGTCCACACGTTATCCTCGAGTAAGAATCAAAACGCAGATGGGTTGTCACCCCTAAGGACTAAGATGGAATGTTTCGTTTACAGTAAAAAAGGGTCTCCGGATCTCTACACTCACCATACAAAACACTACAGTATTGAGCTGCTATTTTACGCTTATATTCAGTGAGAGCGTGGTCCTTCCCCAGTTGAGCCGATTTATCGTGGTGGGCATTAAAATCACCGAGCATTACGATCTCTGCGGATGGGACCTGTTGTAGCACGGAGTCTGCAGCCACTTGAAAATGGCTGATGAGTCGGTCTGTCTCGGCATTACCGCTGTAGGACCGTATCGTTCCTTTCTCTGCCCACTCTTTAAACTGCAGCAACTGTGGCTGCTGAATGTTTCACAGAAGCTTATCGCTTCTTCATGTTGCTTCAAAAAATCTACATTTTTTTTTGCAAGTTCAACAAAACGCTAGGAAAAAATAATGACTTGAATCAAGAAAGGGAAAACGCTGAGTAGAGTAAATCTGACACGTTGATTAGAAATCCTTAAAACTTTGGAATCAATCAAAGATGGTAAAATAATACCGAAAAGCCTGTAACGCGAAATAAAGTGATAGAAATACTTTTGAATTCAGAAAAACTGAAAATGGTTGTTGTGTAGAATGTTAAAGTGAATGTTCAAATTTAGGTTTCTACCGCAGATTCGAACTTTACGAATCTTTTTACAAGTTGTTCGTAGCTAAACTAGAAGGTTTTAAGTATTTCGGACAAAATGCGATGAAATTAGTAAGGGTGTCGAATCAGTATACAAAAGACATGGAGAAAAAGACAACCGAAAAGTAAAAAAATTCAAACACCCGATGATGAAATGAGAATAACTAATAGTGATATTTTCGGGGATAACATTAGAAAAACGACAGAAGGCCTTCTATAGATTCAATGAAAAGTTTTAGTTTTTGAGCAAAATTCGTGAATTGTTTTCATCAACTCTTGCGGAAAAAGGTATTTTTCTTGGAAGAAATGAATTCTGATAATTTAGAAACAGGCTTCACTAAGACTTTTCTGAAAGATTTTTGGTGAAACCTAATTCTGAGTCATTGAAAAGCCTATCTTTGTTCCTGCTAAAAGAGAATTTGCAAAACGTTTATCGAAACTTTGGTACAGCAATTCGCATAGCTTTATGTATAACAGCGACAAATTGTTCGGGTAAGAGAATCTTTTCTTGCTTAAAATGGATAAAAATTATCTAAGATCTACTATAAGTTAAAAAAGCTAAGCACCGTAGCGTTTTTGTGCATAGAGTTAGCTAATGAACAAGATTTCATACGACGATGTAATTGATGATTTTGCGAATAAAAATCACTGCAAAATGGAATCACAAAACTTTCATAACTCAATTTATTGAATTTCATCACCATCAGCTGGATTGTTACTAGATAATTAAATATATTGTTTTTAAACATTAAGCGCAATACTTAATTACCCCGCCTTATTAGTAATACATGACTGAGCTTTCATTAGCTCAGAAATATACCCAGAAACTATTTCTTGTGCAATGTTAACTAAATCTTTGGGTTGTAAAAATAATCCTGGAACTGACACATCAATCCCCTAGTTCACAATTATACTAATTACGGCAAAAAGGTGGTGTAAGTAGGAGGATATTGCATGAATCATAAACTTACAATTTAATTGACAAAAGAATTGTAATTAATATGACTGTGAACTAGGACTAGGGTATCGAATTGTAAAAGTCGGTAGGGGCGGAAAAATTTGAATAGTCTACTGGCGGCAAATGTGTAAATCCGTCACTGCGTGTGTTAGTGTTCTTTCTGCGATATACGAGCAGTCGGTAGGGGCGGCAAAATTTGAATAGTCTACTGGCGGCAAATGTGTAAATCCGTCACTGCGTGTGTTAGTGTTCTTTCTGCGAGATACGAGCAGTCGGTAGGGGCGGCAAAATTTGAATAGTCTACTGGCGGCAAATGTGTAAATCCGTCACTGCGTGTGTTAGTGTTCTTTCTGCGAGATACGGCAAAATTTGAATAGTCTACTGGCGGCAAATGTGCAAATCCGTCACTGCGTGTGTTGGTGCTATGTGCTGGCACATGTACTCTTGGGATTATTGTAGCGGCCAATTGTTCAAATTAGTTGTTTTAACACATGGTAGATCCATGTTACAGCTATATTATGCCTGTAGCATGAACGGGTCGGCTCGACCGCGTATGGACCACCATCTCTCAGAATTTTATACGTGACAGAATCATGCTGCAGCTATATTATAGTTGTAGCACGAGTGGGTCAACTCGACCGGGGCAGGATAGGACAACGCATTTGTATTTTGATTCTTAATTGACGATAAATGTGGATGCCTATGAGCTACAGCATCCACTTACCTTCAGATGGACTGTGTGACAATGAAAAAAAAGAATAGCAGCTTAAAAAGCAGCTCAACGTTGCTGTGTTTCGTATGGTGAGCTAAGAAACACGGTTCTCTACACTCACAATTTGTAATCTCCAGTTCTCTACACTCACCATACGAAACACAGCAACTGAACAGCAACGACATACTTTTTGCTGGAAACCTGGCATTCCTTTTCAGTTCTCAGGGGTAACAAAGCATCTGTATTTAGATCCTTAATCGAGGATAGATGTAGTTATTTATAGATCACGGCAACCAGTACCATCAGGAAGACTATGTGCTCGCTTGTTACTTTAATTCCTTAAAAAATAAGGGATATTTCGATGTCCTTGTTCTTTATAAATTGTTTGCCGTGTGCTTTCAGCGTATGAAATTTATATAAGCCGTAGTACATCGCCGTAAATAAAACGATATGCGTTTGCAACCTGAGCTCGATTTCTGCCAGCAAAATTGAAATTGTTGGTTTTAATTTTAAGCACTTTTTACCACGTGATCGGCGTTAAGTAAAGCATCGTAAGAAAATTGCACGTATGAGTAATAAAATACTTTGCGGTAGAAGTAAGCGCAGCTTATTAATTGCTCTATAACCCCACCAGAAGTGAGGCCTGTGCCAGTTGGTTACCAACTCTCGAAAAGACCAACCCGGGAGGAAAGGAAAAGGAGGATTTTCACCACAAAATCATAGGTTTTTACATGAAAAATAGAAGTTTGTTAGTACTTGTAAGTCTGCTTTTACTAAAGAAATTCTCATTCGGTTTCTTTCCTTGCTCCACACTTGTTCCCTCATGCAGGAATGGAAACAACAAACGTGATAATTTTTTTTAATTCAGGAAGGGGCTTTATTTCTTTCGATTTCGTAAAGAAGTCGTCGACGGAAAAAAGAACAGATTTACCCGGCAGCGCGGTGTTGTGTATAATTTTTAGAAAAACCGGAGAATTAACCATTATTACCGGAGTCTCCGGGCAATCCGGGAGGGTTGGGAGCCCTACCTGTGCCTAACAATGGGTAAATAGACTGTAACTTAGCGTTTGGGACTTTATATAACTTATAAAGTAGTAACGTAAGACAATCAATCACCTCATTTCGTTCCGTATAGGATGCAACATTGGGAGAGGCTGTATGTTTTTGGTCACTGTAAACCATCTTGAGTAAAACGGGTGTATTATAGTATATATTTACTTTATAGTATATTTACTCAAACCAGCGACCGGGAGTAACGTCAAAGGTACGAGGCATACGTTACTGCGATTACCAATATACATGGCAGTTATGGATTAATTTTTCAAAGTTAAGATTGGGAGCAGCTCGTTTTCAGTATTGCACTGTGAAGTATATATGCTATGCTAATATATTATAAACCAAGCGAAGTGGCCAAAGCCTTTAAATCTTTTAATTAAAGAAAGGGCATTTGACAAGCCGAGTACTGCTGCTAATTTGAATTAGATGACAGTAATAATAATGTGTGTTGTTATTTATATTTGCTATCATTATCATCATTGACTTACGGCAGTAAGCTCCTGGTGAAAAAGAGGCTTTTTTTTGGGGATTGTTTCACGGTTGCCACTTCTGTGACAGAAGTGATCAGCCCGTTGCCACATCAGTTTGCCACATCAGCCTTTTACAACTTAGATTTACTATAAATGTAAGCATCAAGCTCATTGTTTTTTTACGTTCATAGTAAATACTTACTATTAATGCTTTGGACTGCCGCGGCTTATAAATTTAAACCTGATAAAATGAATGAAATCATAAATGAATGAATAAAATAATAGTGTGAGGATCAAAGTAGTCTACGTGAAATGTCGTGTACAAAATTATGTAAATATGAATTTATTTATAGAAACGTTAATTTATGATATTAAAATATGCTTTTCAAAGGAGCCTTGGTAGCTCAGAGGCTAAGCGCCTGTTGTAAATTTCTCAATACAAGAGCAAACCCGATTCGATCCCCGCCGGCAATGAAATTGTTAATTGCAATTTTAAGTGCTTTACCACGTGCTCAGACGTGTACGTGCAGTGAAGGAAACATCGTGAGTAAACCTGATAGTGTATGTCTGAGAAATAAGAAAATAAAATATTTCAAAGACATGTAAAGTTCGCCAACTCGAATTGGGGCAACGAGGTGGACATTTCCTTGCCCTAAAACGCTCTCAGTAATGAGAGGCGGCCTGTTCCCAGTGGTGAAACGTACCTATATAGGCGTAACTTTAACTTTTAGAAGTCGGTACGTAATTATCTATTAAAGATAACTTCTTACATGAGTCATCCAAGTCATATAAATTGCTAATCATTCATAATTATTTGTATGTACTTAATATATTTTTATATGTGGTAGAGCCACGCTGCAACTATTACGGTTGGAGCATGAATGGGTAGGCTCGACCGGGGAAGGACCATGCTCTCACAGAATACCAGAATAAAATAGCAGCTTTATGCTGCTGTGTTTGTATGATGAGTGTAGTAGTTTGCACAGCAATCACTTACCGTCAGGTGACTTTGTGCTCGTTTGTCACCTTTATCCTATAAAAAATATATGTATGTATACACATATGTACATTTCATATATATTTGTATATATGTATGTATATATTATATGTGTATATTATTTATTACTAAAATGTATTTATTGCGCAGTTAATTATCATTTTTATTTTATTATTTATTCTATATTGCTACACCTACATCAAATTCTCACCACTTCATGGATTGACTAATGGTAGATGCCTCAAGATATTAAGTCAGACCTTGTATTCTTTTGTTTTAGGGAATGCAATAAGGAATAAATAAATAAGGAACACATACTTTATTAGCATTTAATATTTCTGTTAGAACTTTTCGTTAAATATAAAGTAACTTTTTATTACCCATACAAAATACAACTGTATTAAGTTTTTTCAGTTGTCATAAGGCAGTGGTTGACTACTACCTCAACTGACACTGACATTGACCTTGAGACCATGTGGTGATGTAGCTGAAGTTGGTAAAGCGCACTGACTTGGGTAAACAAAATCCTATGCACTCTTGCCTTGAAGACACCTACATTGTAATATATAAGCCAAATATCAATGGGACTAACTAACTCATCACAAGATGTAACCATAACACACCCGATTGACTTGGAATTTAGTACAGTTACTCATTTCGCAAGGTAGAGCCATGCTGCAGCTATATTAGTATTATAGTTGTAGCACGAATGGGTCGGCTCGACCGGGGAAGGACCACGCTCTCACAGAATACTAGCGTAATATAGCAGCTTAACGCTGCTGTGTTTCGTATGGTGAATGGAGAGATCTGGAGACCTATCTTAATTGAAAGAAGGCATTCCATCTTAGTCCTCACGGGTGACAACGCTTCTGCATTTTGATTCGTAATCGAGGATAGATGCAGGACAGTTACCAATTACCATCAGGTGACTGTAAGCTCGTTTGTCACCCTCATTCTATAAAAAAGACGCTCACTAAGAACGGATTTTACGATAGACCCACCAAAAAAAAAATTCTTAATATTTTATATCTAGGTTGTGCAATAAAATATTATCGTGCGTCCAGCATAGCGAGCGGGAATCAGCTACTTAGGTGTCAAGTAGATGCTGGCAATTAAGCGGGCTACATACGAGACGATATCGGTGGCGATCTAGGGTGGAAAGAAATCGGGGCTTTTATCGGGGCAGACCCTACACACGGGCCTGCCTAGCAGTACGCGTTCGGACTTGGAGCGGAACGCATATGCGGTAGATTTCTTCAAAATAGCTTCAATTCTCTTAAAACACCAACGTGTTGGTTTGGCATTAGCCCTCTCGGTTAATTTATTCGAAAATAGAAAAAGAGGAGTTTCTGGGTGAAAAAATGGCTCCAAAAGAGACAAAAATTAGGCCACATAAACGTACTAAATGATCTGTAATCCAAAGACATGATTAATTTTCTCCGGATGGATGATGACAGTTTGTAAAACCATCTAGAAATGATTTCGCCACTTATATAAAAACATCAATTTCTTCTACCTATGCTATTTAGTTATTTCTCCTCTTTGTTCATTTCTGCTTTGGTCAAAATCATGTCCTACACACAACAAACAAAGAAATAAAATACTTTTGTATAGGTAATAATATGTAATGTGTACTTTTATTTTTTTAATTTAATCTTTATTTGTGGACTAAAACTTAAAAAAAATAAAATAGGTTATATCTTTTTTTTTAATATAAAGAAACCTTTAATTTCGGACATACTCCCTTCTAAAAGCTTGTTTATTGATGTGGAGATGGTATAGGAATAAAAGTTAGTTGTTGATGAGAGGATGAAGGCACGTAAGAGATCGAAGTGTGGTCTTGTGGAGTTGTAAGAGATATGAGTGCGGTCTTGTGTTGATAGCGTTGGAATAGGAGTTAGTTGTTGAGGAGAGGCTTTATCTTCTCCTTACTTACTTCATACACCCTACTTTACGAACGGCAATAAAACACTGTGACCCTGCGAAGTGTCACACCCTAGCCTGTGACACTTCGCAGGGTCACAGGCTAGGGTGGATATGATTTGAATTTCGATAGATTTTTTTTGTTTTTTGTAAAATATCAGTCCTCCGTTCACATGATTAAAATGTAAAAGTTTTGTTATGTAAAAAAGGTCATTCAGTATCAATGTTTTGTTAACGTCCTTCCGCGAGGGCTGCCGGCAGCGACTGCCAAAAGAAATCGGGCCGATGCGCCTACACACACGCAGTACGCAGAGGGCGGGGCCTCGATCTAGGAAGCATCGGCTGCATTTTTGCTCCTGCCAGCCGATTAAGGAGGCGATATCGGCCACGACTTAGGATGGCCCTACATACGACACGATTTAGAAGCAATCTAGGAGGCATCCCCACTACTCCACCCTAGATCGCCACCGATATCATGTCGCATGTAGCCCGCTTTAATTCCACTACACTGCACGCATTATGAATAACGTAGAAAACTCTCTTGTATTCAAATTGTTGATCGAAGTAGAAAACACTCTGGTTCAAATAAGTGGTATGTCGACACCTAAATTGATGAAGACTTACCGAACGTCTGGTTTTCCGATGATGGAAGGAAAAGGTAGAAACTATGGCATGTAATTCTTGCCCACACTCTCCGAAACGTATAGTGGAGAACACCGAATGTATATTATTATATTATACTGCCTCGTTGCTGTCAAGTGGTTGTAGTGGCGCGACTACTGATCACAAGGTCCTGGGTTCGAATCACCTATGCTTGCGCATACACTAGTGCACTATAATCCTGTCCTACGCCAATGGCTAGTCTCCGTGGAGGCTGGCCGCCGTGACCGAAAGTCGGTTTGGAGTACATTATTATTATATTTTGTGCCTATACGCCAGACCGGTAAGGTTGGCTGGACCATATTAAGGTAACCAATACGCCTCGTAGCACGCGTTACTATTAAGCCCAAAGCTGCTAGGTAGCATTTTACAAAACGAGCCAATAATGTATGGCACAGTAATACCTTGCCACATTTTTATACAAGTATTATATGGAGGTTCTAATTTTAAGTACAACTTCCATGTAGCTGCAAATTTTTATTACCAACAAAAAGGCTTGTGAACACCACTTCGTAGTTCAAATTTTGAATGATGTTAAGCAACAGTCAAAAAAATTAAAATTATGAGAGCTGGGCTAATATGCTGCGTCAGAGCAAACATTCAGAGCGATTCTGTCCCGTAACGAGTTTGTGTCATTGAACCAACACACCCTATCTCGGGTTCGAAATCAAATCTGCAGTGGTCCACATATCAAGCAAAGTATTGTTTTTGATAGGTCGCCTCACAAACTGAACATTTCTCTTGTTTCGCGGAGGCGATTCATACCTATACATTATTTGCACGTACATTGTTTTGGGTGTGTGTATAGAGATAAACACACCAAAAATAATGCATAAAAGTTTTAATAGAATATAAACCCAAAGAATTAATTTGTATCATTCTCGAAGGAATTATACAAATGAATTCTTAAGAGTGACCAAAATATTTGTTTATGTAATAAGTCAGAGTGACAAATTAAAGTCCACCTGATGGCAAATAGACGTTGTTTCCCATAGGTATGTACCTCTACGTTTATCCTCAATTAAGAATGAAAGATGCAGATGCGCTGTCACTACTGAGGCCTAACATCTAAAGCCTTATAAAGAGTAAAAAGGGTATTCTGTTCTCTCTAATCATACAAAACACAACATTATTACGTTTTTTATCTGTATAACAGACAGTGTTTAATTACTATCCTACCTAAAATCCCTCTTGTTTCGCACGTAGATTGTTTCAGGTTTGCACATACACACTCGAAACAATTATTCTTTAAACCATACAAAAACTTATTCCGTACAGGAATCGAACCCGAAAGCCTACAGCACTGCAGCCAAATGATTGCTCACTGCATTACCAAGCTGTCCGAGAGTTGTCAGTAGCCATAACCACTAGAACCTATCCAACGGAAACCGAGTTTTCTATTTTATAAAACGTGTCGTAATTTTGTACTTAAAATGAATTCAGCATTTTCCAGAACCCAATTGAACTCACATAAAAGCTAGTAATTAGAAGCAAAGTAGTACTCTAAGTTTTAATGACCACTTCTTGTGAGAAATTGCAAACTAAGAAAATGAAGGAAATTGTGGTTAAAGAATAAGTAGTAAGTTAGATCGGTATCGGCGAAGAAAATGGAGTCGACTCTTATTCATAGGGTAAAATTTATTGAATTCCAATGAAGCTAAGAAAATACTGTGTAGTGGCAGGGTAAGAATATTCACCACCTCATATCGTCCCGTGAGTGTCGTAAGAGGTGATAGAAGAAAACTGAAACATAAACAGATGCAGCAGCATCTTCCTGATATCAACTCAAAATAATAAAAAAACTCCGTTTGTTAACCCACCAGGCAAACGTGGCAACTATAGCAAAATTTCCCTTTGAGGCAATCTATAGGGGAGGCCTAAATTTAGTAGTACTTTTATGTGTAGGGTGGACGGAACTTTAAAAAAAATCATATACATTTCAAGAAAACTAAACTTATTGGCAATTACCGTGAGAAAATAAGAAAAACTTATGGATTTCAATGGATAGCGGTGAAACCAACTCATATACAACATCCGTGATATAATTATTGGCCCGTGATAGCTCAGAAGCTTAGCGCTCGCTGTAAATTTCACAGTACGTGAGTTATCCGGGTTTAATCCCCGCCGACACCAATGAAATTATAACTGTCATTTTAAGTTCTAATTTATCACGTGCTTAGCGGTAAGGGATAACGTAAGGAAACCTGTATTATATATACTTTATATATTATATATATATATATATATATATATATATATATATATATATATATATATTATGACTGCCTCGTTGGTTTAGTGCTTGTAGTAGTGCGACTGCTGATCATGAGGGCCTGGGTTCGAATCCCGGGTCGGGCCAAATAATTAATTACTGAATTTTTCCGTCAAGAAATTCTCAGTAGTTACCCGGAGTCAGTAAGTTGGCGGTGTCTCACCCCCGTACCTCGGAAAGCATGTAAAGCCGTTGGTCCTGCGCCTGATCTCTCTTCGGTCGTGTCGGTTTACCGTCCCATCGGATTGTGAGAGTGAGGGAATAGAGAGTGCACCTGTGCTTGCGCATATACTTGGGCACTGTATTCCTGTCTTGCGCCGATGGCCAGTCTCCGTTGAGGCAGGCCGCCGTGGCCGAAATTCGGTCTGGAGGACATTATATATATTTATACAAAATTAAAGTGTCCGGCTAATATTATTTTATCGGTTTATTTGCTATTTTTGTAAAATTAGGGTAACAAGCAAGCACACATTCCACCTGATGGTAAGTGGATCATGTGGCACATAGACATCTGCATTTATCCTCGATTAAGTAACTCTACTCCTCCTCTACCACGTAAAGAAATGAGGGGAAGCCATTTCTTTACGTGCATTTACGTGTGTATACTAGCAGTAGTGAATTATAACGGCTGTATATTTATTTTTAATTTACTGTACAATATCGAAATAGTGCTCAGACCGGAGTCAGAAAGCAGCGTCAAAATGCGAGTTATTTATTAAAGCAGATAAAATCAGTTTTTGTGTTATCAGTAATCAGTGTACCAGTACATCGCATTAATTCACAGATAGTCCACTGCTGCAGTGCAAACAAACACACACACTCAGAGACACATACACACGTATATATATATATATATTGTGTGGTGGGATTTTGCTGTAGTTGCCACGTTTAATAAATGTTTCCGTAGCGCAATGGGTTACAGAATACCGGAGTAAAATAGAAGATTAATGCTTGTTCCTGTGTTACGTATGATGAATTTAGAAAACTGGTGATTCTTTTTACCGGTAACGACTAATTGTATCTTTAATCTCAGGAACATTGTGACCACAGAAATGTAAATAATTAGGCAATATTATTTAGGTTTCTGTGATTGTGACATTGCATTTACATTTTGATTGTAAATCGATGATACATGTAGGTATATTTTGGCCAAATAATCCTCTTACCATCAAGTAGACTATGTGCTTGCTTCTCACACCTACTCATTTAAAATAAACTCCAATAATGCTCAAGGAAGGAAAAGAGGTGACCATCAATCTCTTAAGTCGCCACAACATGTCAGAACCATATGAATTGACAAACACTAACTTAGGCTTTCAACCACAGAAATAGTAATAATTTGTCTATTATTACTACTGACTGGACTGCCTCGTTGGCCTAGTGGTTGTAGTAGTGCTACTGCTGATCGTGAGGTCCTGGGTTCGAATCCCGGGTCGGGCAAAAAATTAATTATTGAGTTTATCTGTCAAGAAATTCTCAGTAGCTGCCCGAAGTCAGGAAGTTGGCGGTGTCTCACCCTCGTGCCTCGGAAAGCACGTAAAGTCGTTGGTCCTGCGCCTGATCTCTCTCCGGTCGTGTCGGTTTACCGTCCCATCGGATTATGAGAGTGAGGAAATAGAGAGTGCACCTGTGCTTGCGCATACACGTGGGCACTATAATCCTGTCCCGCGCCGATGGCTAGCCTCCGTTGAGGCAGGCCGCCGTGACCGAAATTCGGTCTGGAGGACATTATTATTATTACTACTTCTGTGCTTCCAACACATGGTTGAATATAAATCACATGAAAAGATTTTGAATTTCTCACTTCTATACTATAAAATTAAGCTCGGTTGTGATGTTTTTAATGTTATTGATATAATAGTGTTAAAATATACTTAATTTAAGGTTATACAACAATAAACGTTGCACGTACGATAGCACAGCCACTAATATATTGCGATAATAGTTGCATCAAAGACAGGCCGATACTGAAAGCGTAATTTACGCTTCTTAATGTTAGTTGTATTTTCAAGTGACGAACAAAGTAAAAGTTCACCACCGGTAGCCGATGAACACTTGCAACAGATTTCAAACGAATAAGACTATACAGACTTAAATGTATATTGTAAAATTGTTTTTGGAAGAGTTTCCCGGTACAAGAAATTTATTTAGCTTAAAAAGTATCTCCAACCATAACAAATTAAATTATAATTTGATTATAATTTAATTTGTTATGGTGTTTTCATTTTTTTTTAATTTTCATATTTATATTTTATCCTCACAACATGCTGATGCGTCACATTGCGAATCCCTTGAGAGAATTTGACGACAGCTCAACCCAACGGACAGTTGATGACGCAGCCACTCAAGCTCGTAAGGCTTGACCCTAGCGATCAAAATAAGTTTAGGTTTATATCGACGTCAAAGCACTTGTTTCGTCGTTTTCTTTAATAGTTCATACGCGCGGACAATTAATTCACAAAATCGCATCACTATTACGAATCGAAATCCACTTCAAACCATTATTCAAGCGATAAAACAGGAGCGACAATCCGTCTACGGCCAAGTTCCCGCCAAAACTCATTTGTCTAATCCGTTTAGTCATTCCAAAGATTAGCACAGAGAGCTAGATAGACAGATAAAAATTTTGGAAATGGGTACCACGTCTTATTTTTTTTGTTTTTTTTTTATTTAAAAAAAAAACGTTACCCCTACACCAAGATTTTCTCTTGTATCGTGGGGGCAGTTTACAAACATAAATTGCACAAGGACAAACATCCAGACCCGAAACAACTATTTGTAGGCCATACAAATATTTGTTCCGTGCGGGATTCGAACCCGCGACCCCCAGCGCAGCCACTCTTTGCTTAAGCCACTGCGCCACGGAGTCGTCGATTTTTGTTGTGTAGATAACTGCCTGAGCTCAAAAAAGTGCAGTTAACTTTAATTTTATTTATAGATATGGGTATTAACATCGACTGTCTCATTAGCCAACGTTAGTAGACGTAGGCACGACCGCTGGTCCTGTGGGCGCGGATTCCAATCCCGGCTGGAGTCAAAATCAGTTATTGTGTTTTTTTTTTCAAGAAATTCTCTACAGCAGCTCCGAGTTAGAATGGTGGGCGTGTTTTATCCCTGTGCTTGTGTCCTTAGAAAGCACATAAAACCGTCACCTGATGTATTTCCAGTCGTATCCAAAATGCTGTTCCACTCCTATCGGAATATTAGAGTGAGGGAATAGAGCTTGCGTCTGTGTTTGCGGTAAATACACTACAATCTTGTCTTGCGCAGGTGACTAGTCTTTTTTAAGGAAGGATGGGTAAACAAGCATACACCTCACATGAAGGTAAGTGATAACCGTTGCACAAAAACATCTACAATACCGGGAATTGTAGGTACGTTGCCAGTCTTTGAGAAAAGAGTAGTCTCTTTTCTTGAAGGTCCTTAAGTCTTGTCGGTCTAGAAAAACCGCTGGTGACTGTAAATTCCATGCTGTGTGTGTATTACGCTGGTATTCTTTCGTTGAAACTGGCGGAGAAACAAAATTAGGCGTGGAGGACATGATTATTCCTCACAGCTTGTAATTGTACTGACTCTGTTACTCTTCCTGCCCTCACCTTTATAACCTTACCTCCTTCGTGCCCTAAACTGCTACTAAACCGAAAGTGGCTAGAATTTGGTATCTTTCTAATCCAAGGCAGGATGTTTTCTGAAGGCTTTGTAAGTAATAAAAAATAGACCATGTTAGTGTAAGTATGCTTTAATTACTAAAACATGTCTAACTAAGATCATTCATTCTACCGATGAATAACTTCTACATGAGTGTACTTTCAACGCAAGTAGCGAATGTTGGCTGTCAAACACAAAAGCGATTACAAGGAATGTATTGTGTTCCGATCTCGTAGTGTATTCTTGCATTTTTATCTGTGCGCGTTTTATTATCTGCGTTATAATTGGGATGCTCTGTTCATCGCGATTATACTCTGTCGTAATTTATGTCACATATCTCTGTAATTGGTTTCTTTTATCAGTTCTGATTAATCTCTTTCAAATATGAGTTATTATGAAAGCTTTTGGAGCATAATAAACGTAGTATCATTCGAATATAAAAGGAAGCTATCAATATGAAGAACCGTGGTAATACAAGTGTCTATAGTCTACATCATCAACACCGGGTGGACTGTGTGCTCGCTTGCTACTCTTATTTCTATTAAAATATCTGTCCATCATTCCATCATCCAAAAACCATCTTAAGAAACTAAGATGAAATGTGGTGTTTTCAGTAAAAATGGTCTCCGGCTCTCTTCTCTTACCATACGAAACACAAAAGCAGCAATCTACTATTTTACGATGGTGTTCTGTGAGAGCGTGATATTCCCGGTCAAGCCGACCTATTGGATGTGACAACGCATCTGAATTTTAATCGAGGATAGATGTAGATGCTTATGGGCTACAGCATCCAATTACCATCAGTTGGGCTCACAGTCTACACACAGTTCGATTTTACCCTTATTCTTTAAAAAAATTAGAGTGTAACTATGCTCGCGCACACACTCGTGCATTAGAATTCTGCCAGCGCAGTTGGCATGTCTCCGATGAGACTTAATTACAATGACGTTAAAAGATATCAACGCATTAAAGTATTATATTAGACGTTGAAGAGGTAATCATTATAGTTATAAAAAGTGAGAGGATCTTCTCAAGTTACGTACCGTGTATAAACTTTGTTTGTTCGGTACACGGCGTGAGAATCTTTCTTAAAAGTACGGGCGTGCTATCGAGAGCTTTTTTATTGTCACTTATTTCTTTCCTAAGGTTTATGCTGTCGTTCGAGTACCTTTTCATAATAGCCGCACTATCCGTGTGATCGTGATAATGCAAATTTCATGAGAGTTTTGAATTATTTTCATTACATTCCCTTAAACAAGTATTTATTTAGAATAAATGGTTTAAATATTATTCAGTGACAGTGTTTTTTGACTTCAATTGCGTCTGTTTTTAGTGTTCCGTATATTAAGACGAAATGAAACCTTTATAGGTTCACTCTGTTGACCATCCGTCCGCCCGTCTGTCAAGACCATTTTTGTAAGGAACTGGTTAAGGTATCAAGTTGAAACGAATATTAAATAAATACTAAGGTCTATGGTCCTTTGAAGTTCTAAAAAGTCAAGCTTCTAAGCTAACGCAATCAAAAGCTACGGCAATTTATATCACAGGATTTGATACTCGCAAACTAACTCATCAAAACTTCTTTATCTCCAAAAAGCAAGGGTTTGAAGTTAAAGTGAAGAAAAAATCCTAAATCGTTTTTTCGTAGTTAAATCACAACATAAAATATTTTTTGTGATTACAAACTTAGAAGTCAGAAAACTTACCGTCTGACAACAATTTTTTTCACTACAAAGTTAAGTTTGTCGTTCTATTTGATTTACCTTTTCGTAAGAGTAATGTTTGATGTTTACCTTCTGTACCTTTAATGTCCAATAACCCGGGATGAAAATTTACATATATCTCTTCTATAAATCTATATAATCGTCAGCGCTTGAAATCTTCTCACACTTGTGTTATTCATTTTGTAGCCGTTTAATATTTTTATTTATAGTATACGGGTGACAAACGAGCAGTTCACCTGATAGTAAGTGGATACTGTGTCCCATAGACATCTACGTTTATCATACATTTATCAAAACGTGTTTTATTTTAGTGGTTTTTAAGAAATACATTATATATCTCCCCGCCAAGTCGAGCAAAAAAGAGGCACGGCCGTACCATACTTTTCTCGAAGCAGTTCAGGCCATTTTCGACCCCCCTATAACTTTGTTATGGATAAAATTAGAAGCCTGAATTTTCAGGACCTGGCATTGTATAAACACGGTATATCTCAAATTTCATTCAATTTGAACCAGTAGTTGAGGAATTATAACTAGTCAAAGGCAAATTTGGAGTAGAGCAACGGAACCGAAGGGGCCAGTAGCTGGCCGACTTTATGGAGAAAGAGGAACTCTTTATGATGAACTCTTTCTTCCAGAAGCGGCCCCACAGGAAGTGGACCTGGTCGAGCCCCGACGGTTCGACAAAAAATGAGATTGACTTCATTATGACGACCAGACGTCAACTGTTCAGTGATGTCTCAGTGATCGCAAGGGTGAAAACTGGCAGCGATCACCGAATGGTTAGAGGCACACTGAACCTAAATGTTAGGTTGGAGAGGTCTCGTCTAATGAAGTCAACGCTCCGTCCCCCCTCATGCTCTAATCCAGAATCCCGAAACCTTTCAGCTCGAGTTACAAAACCGCTTTCAGTGCTAGAGGATTGCAATGCAGTGGACGATATGAATGACAAGCTCGTGGAAACTGTCCATGCGGTCGGAGCTAAGTTCTGCAAGACCCGCCGCAGAAGAACACAAAAACTCTCCGATCACACTCTTAATCTCATGGCTGTTAGACGGGATATGAGGCTGCAATCGTCAACAGATTTAACAGCATACAGGCAACTGAACAGACAGATCTCCAAATGCATGCGGCGAGACTTACGCAACTTTAATACTGCTCGTATTAAAGAAGCGATCGAGCGGAACCAGGGCTCCAAAGTCTTTGCCAGAGATCTGTCTGCTAGAAAGAGCCAATTGTCAAGGCTGAAGACTGAGTGTGGCAACATCGTTTCCGGGACACCTGAGATTCTGAGTGAGATTGAGAGGTTCTATGGGCAGCTGTACACATCATCGTTGGATCCACACGCAAGTGTGAGTAACGATCAAGAGCAAGTCTTATCCGACACTTTTCCGATGATTTCCCGGACGTCAGTCTGCAGATTAGAATGGCTCCTCCACCACTTTAAAAACGGCAAGGCCCCGGGCGAGGATGGAATTACAGCGGAGCTTCTGAATGCGGGTGGAACACCGGTACTTGAAGTCCTTCAGATGCTCTTCAATTCCGTCCTCCATGGTGGCACTACTCCGGAGGCGTGGAGCGGAAGCGTGGTGGCCTTGTTCTTTAAGAAAGTCGACAACGCTCTCTTGAAGAACTACAGACCGATTTCCCTTCTGAGCCGCGTCTACGTGCTGTTTTCGAGAGCATTACGAATCGTCTCGCACGCAGACTCGACGACTTCCAGCCTCCCGAACAAACCGGTTTCCGAAAAGGCTTCAGTACCATAGACCACATACATACCCTTCGGCAAATTGTACAGAATTCCGAAGAGTACAATCTGCCACTTTGCCTGGCGTATGTGGACTATGAGAAAGCCTTTGATTCCGTCGAAATTTGGGTGTTGCTACAGTCTCTTCAGCGGTGCCTAGTTGACTGTCGGTATATTGAAGTGCTGAAATGTTTGTACAGTAGGGCTACGATGGCTATCCGAGTACAGAACCAGAGTACGAAACCTATACTGAGAGAGGTGTAATACAGGTGATGTTAAAAGTTTTCAAGGGACGGTATTAACATCAATGGCGAGTACATCACTCAACTTCTAATTGCCGACGATATGGTCCTTATGGCAGAATCGCTGGAGGACCTTAGCACTATGCTCAATGACCTCAATGGTGTCTCCCAACGGATAGGTCTTAAGATGAACATGGACAAAACAAAAATCATGTTTAATGTCCATATCACACCTATGCCGGTAGTTGTTGGGAGCACTATGCTCGAAGTTGTTGACGAGTACGTTTACCTGGGACAAATAGTCCGATTAGGTAAAGTCCAACTTCGACCGACAGGTCAATCGACGGATTCAACTCGGCTGGGCAGCGTTCGGGAAATTACGACACATCTTCTCGTCAGGTATACCTCAATCTCTGAAAACTAAAGTGTATAACCAGTGCGTGTTGCCAGTTCTGACTTACGGATCTGAGACGTGGTCCTTCACCGCTGGCCGTATGAGGACGCTCAAGGTCGCTCAGCGAGCTATGGAGAGGGCTATGCTCGGGGTTTCACTGCGTGAGACTCAGAAATGAGGATATCCGCAGTAAAACCAGAGTGACCGACATAGCCCAACGGATTAGTAAGCTGAAGTGGCAATGAGCCGGCCATATAGCTCGAAGAACCGATAACCGATGGGGAAGAAAGGTTCTCGAGTGGCAGCCTCGTACCGGTAGGCGTAGTGTAGGGCGACCCCCCACTAGATGGAGTGACGACCTGGTAAGACATGCAGGAAGTCGATGGATGCAGGTGGCTCAGGACCGTGCTTTGTGGCATTACTTGGGGGAGGCCTATGTTCAGCAGTGGATTTGTGAAGGGTTGTAACGATGATGATGATGATGGTGATGATGTATTACTTGTGAGATACATTGTGTTTTCATGCGATGGCCAAGTTAATCCATTTATTTAAAACATAAAAGGTTTTTGATATTGTTATGTTCACAATAAGATGTTGTTATGTTAGCTAATTACGTAATAACTTAAAACAGAAGGACCCTTAAGTAGGGACTGAATAAATTTACCGAATTGGTATTACATGGATCTCACAACTTTTTACGTTCGAAAAACTGAGTTGCGAGACTTGGTTTTTTTACAAGTTATCTTTTTGATGACATTACCCTTTCTCTTTTCAATAGGATATTAAAAGTAACCTGAGTGAAACAGCAGGACCATTTAGAAGCATGGTAGACCGTGAATCATTTCGAAATTACAAGATATCAAATTCCAAGAACGTTGGTGAGGCATCTGTGAAGCAAGTTGCCTTCTGCAATGTTTGTTTTAAGTGTAGCAACAACGAACTAAATAACTGGTGTTCTATTGGTATTGAAGACCATTTTTTTAAAGAAGTTCCGCTGGGTTTCATGCCAGGATAGAGCTTTTTATCCGAATCAGTGGTAAATAAAACTAAACAGTAAATATCATTAAATATTATTTATAATTCACCTCATTATATAAAAATCAAGTACCTGGATGACCGAGCTTTGCTCGTTTTTTTTTAAATTATATTTAGATACAAATTACATACTGATAAAACATGAATAATATTTTTTGATCTTCTTGACATAATAGAAGAAACTGAACTGGTTATTTGAATAAAAAATCATGAGTGCAATTAGTTAAATTAAAATTTTCGTATTTTTAAAAAATTATAAAAGAAAGGGCTCGAAATAATAGATTTTCTCGCAAAAGAAGGGAACTTGAAAAAAAAGAGGAAAAAAGTCAAACCGAAGACAGGACGCGAACCAAGGCATTACGGTTTCGCGACCACTAGATAAAATTTACCTTCTTATATTGTAGCAGTTTTTCACTGCCTGAAAACACGGATAAAAAGACATTTCCCAAAAATAAATCTAGATCTAGATCGATTTATTGCCCCCGAAACTCCCTGGACACTAAATTTAATGAAAATCGTTGGAGCCGTTTCCGAGAATCCGATTATATATACGTATAGGTGGAGCTGTTGTCGAGTTCCAAAAATCATCCGTACGAAGTCTGGTCGGACCGCTGCTGGTAATGAACACAAAATTATGTTTCTGTTTATGATGAAGAAGATATTTGATGTATACGGAACACTAGTAGAATAACATCAGTATCCCTGTTAAGCTTGTCCTGAGTAAATAGATAAAATTAAAAAGGCCTGAGTACTTGTTTCCAATCTCATTGTATGTGAACAATCAAAGTCCTATACTCGTTAGCACCGAAAGTCAATCACAATTATAATAATATATATACTACGGGGAATCTTTAGCCAACATTTTATATGTGGTAGAACCATGCTGTAGCTATATTATGGATGACCAAACTCTCACAGAATACCAGCATAACCCTTGTGGTCTCACAGACACCAGCAATATTACTTTTGCGAATATCTAAGTGTACGTGCATCGTGTTTCGTGGGCTCATATACCTTTTCCCCACACTTGCACTTTTTGAGAACGGACATGCCAGTGCTTACTTATGGTGAATGACAAACTGTTTTTTTTTAGAATATTAACAATGCTATAAACATTACCAATATTCCCCTTAACCACTCGTGATAAGCTTGAATTGCTTGTGTTACGAGTGGTTCACGCCAGTAGTTGAATGGCGGATTCAAACCCTCGACCTTTTTGAGTTCACGGTCTGCGCCCTGCCATTAGGCTACTGTCGCTTAACTGGTCTTATTACTGTCGCTTTATTGGTCAGAGTGACCCCGGATAGGTAATTACGTGACTTTACTTTATAGTTAATATAAAATGGCGGTTAATGATCAAATTATTGAGCGCAGGTCAGAAGAAGAACCTTCGGATCAAGAGGATTTACCAATTGAAAGCTGTAGTGTCGTGTAACGTGATCTAGTAGATGATTTTGTGCTCGAGGAATTTCGTGAGTGAGATTTCAAAACTGATGGTGAATCGTGGTTGTCACTACTAGTAAAGTAACTGCTGGGCACAGGCCTCCCCTCATTTCTGAGAGGGTTTTAGGGCAAGGAAGTGTCCGGCGCGCAGCCCCAAGGCATGTTAGCGAATTTCACTATAAAAAATAAGAAAAAAAATATTTCTTCGTAATATTTTTTTTCTTATATCCTCAGACATGCAGGTTTCCTCAAGATGTTTTCCTTCACCGCCGAGCACGTGGTAAATCAGCACTTAAAATTGCAATTAACAATGTCATTGGTGCCGGCGGGGATCGAACCCGGGTTACTCGCGTTCTGTTATATTTACAGCGAGCGTTAACTATCTGAGCTACCACGGCTCACACAATCACTACTAGTGTTTTCTCATAAAAGAAAATTTTTTCACCTAACTGGATAGGACTGAAAGTGAGTATTAATTTTTAAAAAGACTGGCTAAATTGTTTACCAGGGCGTACATGAAGCGTTGAGAAAAAAACATAACAATTCAGCGGGACATCAGATTGTTGTGACTGCATCAGACAGAGACCCTTTGTCGGGTGCATCTAATCAAGGTGGAATAGTTTTCTGCAGCTTCAGGAAGTAAAACTGATGTTATAGATAGATTGGAGACCCCTAAGATTTGCTCTGAGTGTAGTCTGAAGAAGAAACGCAAGACCCAATATTTATATTTTCAATACAAAAAACCTATTTGCCTAGGATGCTCAAACATGTTGTGAGTTCACTGTTGTGAAAAAGTGTAGTTTCATGGCTTGCAATTTTTGCGAATCAAGAGATTTTTTATCGAAATAATTAACTGGGGGCTTAAGTTGATTAATAAATAAACAGAAATTAGTAAAAAGAAGTTTCTAGCTTATATTCCTTTTATTCTAGATCTCCATTTCTAAAAGTGTTGTTATTTTCGTTTTCTTTTCATATTTATGGAGCTTTTTTAAGTTATTAGATAATTATTTTTTTAGTTTAAGTTTATTTAATTTTCTGAAACTTTTTGGTAAAATAATGCCAATATACTGTCATATTTTATTTATGTTTAACCTTCCTCTACGTTAGTTTTTTTTTTATTGAGCAATATTTTGCCGACGTCTCACAGACCACGGATAGGTAGTACGTCACTAAAGTAAAGGGTAGATAGCTAAGGTTTAATGCTGCTCTGTTTCGTATGGTGAGTGTAGAGATCCGGAGACTCCTTTTTACTGGAAATGAGGCATTCCATCTTAGTCATCAGGAGTGAGAACGTATCTGCATTTTGATTCTTAATCGAGGTTAAATGTAGATGTCTATGGGCCACAGCATCCACTTACCATCAGGTGCACTGTGTGCTCGTGTGTTAACCTAATAATATAAAAAATACTTGTATTCCAGTAAAAGCCTCGTTATTGGATATCCCACAGTGTACTACCTACATCATAACTATTTCCGAAACGAGTAACCTGTATCAAGCTGTGGGACGTATTTAGATTATAGATTTATTTACTCACTTGATTAGCTACGAAGTACTTACTTAAAACGGTTATCAAATGCTCTCTCGCGTGATTGCGTTTTCCAGTGATTTGGCCCCCTGGGTCATTTAAGGAAGAATCCGGGAGTTCTTACGCCTGTTTCATTGTCTATAATTTGTGTGATTATAATTATATTATCAAATTATGATCTGCGATTTAAATCTAATACTATACTATTTACTTTGTATTTATTATACAACTAGTTGCTCTCCGCTTTTTTACACGGAATCCTAATTCTTTATCTAAAATAAAGGCCTAAGTTACTTCTTATGAAATCATTTGCCAATGAAAGTCCCGTCAAAATTGGTCCAGGGGTTTCGGAGATTAGTTGGAACAAACAGACCGACCAACAAACAAGAAACATTTTAAAACTATTTTTTTGTTATAAATGCCGTATATACTAGATGATGTTTTTACCTTCTGGAAAAAATAGGGTGTAACTGGTGAACAAAATAGGAGCCTATGGCACTGATAAGTATTAATTTTTTTTTTGCTTTTACATTAATATATTATGAAACTGAACTATCAATAAATACCACTAATTTGGAATAAACTTTCGGTAACAAAAAAAATTTTGAACTAAATAAATTAATCAATTTAAAACTCGAAATTAAAATAATACGCACCCATTAGCATTTTATTAACAGATTATCAATTAGTATTTATAAACAGATTAATTTCATAATGTTATTTCTATATTTTAGTTATAGTTATAGTTAATTCTATATGTTAATATAAAAGTTAAAAAATTGTAAAATATCAGTGCCATAAGCTTCTATTTCGTTCACCTGTTATAACCTTTTTTTTTCAGACGGTAAAAAAATCACCATATTTTCATAAAAACAGTTTAGTAAAAAATCCGTTATTTTCACTTTACAAGTTGACACTTCAATTTTATTTATTTGCACGTGTAGATTAAGATTTCAGTTCCGTTCTGTTCATTTACAGCCTACTAAATTCCAGCAAAGTATCTATGGACTGCATAATTTTAATTATCATCGAAAACTAATCTTGTCAGCCTCGAGCACAGCAGCGGAGTAGCCAGCCTGTCGGTATTCTATAGGATGCATTTCGGACAGTGTGCGCAGGAATAACATGCTTTCATTCCTCCCTCCCTTTACACCATCGAACAAACAGGCAGTCGGCAGTTTTTTACCACTTTGTGTGTTAATGCGTGAAATATATACAATATTCCATGCATTCGAACCAAACGGTTTGATTCGTCTTTTGTGATGTGTAAAGCAAAGAAGTGGAATAATTTGTTACTCCGTTCGTCCGTCTTCAAGGCAAGGGTGAATAGGCTGTTGTTACGCTAAGACAGTGTGATTTACCATCTAGAGCTTTATCATTACTTATGACGAGGTGAGATGGTAGTCAAGCAAAGGCTTAAATAAAATAATTGTCCGTCGTAGTACTGCACGTCAGAAATGAAAACTTCTTTACCTTTACAAACTTGTAAAAATTATTTTTGGGTTGATAAGAATTTTTTATGAAGTATTTTTCATTAGAAATTATTTTTATCAACGTATTATTTATTATGGAATTAAAATTTTGATTTATTGCGCTATTTTTCATGTTAAAGAATGATCTATATAGCACAAATATAGGTACACACATCTGTATACTCGTATATGTGCTCTCGCGAGTTCAGTGGTTCGTCCCCACCCGAAAGTACCTAACGTGCTTAAATAAGTTTTTACTTAAAAAAAGGGGGTAAATTGTGTGCACCATTACTTTTTAAAAACAAAAGCACATCTATCCGCCTGTAGGTTAAGGTAAGTATAGACAATTTTTTCAGTTAAACATGCAAGTTTGCAATTTCGTATCTAGCAGTAGAATAAAAAGAACCACAAAAAAGAAAAAATGTTGCCAGCATCTGTCTTTTCATCCCATTACAATGTGGAGGATTTAAACCGTTAATTTTACTGCCTATTAAAGCCAAGCCGAACAAGGCCTTCCCTTAGATTTCTTCATAAGGGGGATATAGTTGCCACGTTTGGCAAGCGTTTTGGCAACAACAGTTTTTTATTTCGTCGTTATTAGGCAGACACTGCTGCCAATCTCCTGATTAGTTTCCTTCTGTCTCTTACGACACCCACGGGATGATACGGTGTAGTGGATGACTTAAAAACAAGAGTTAATAGGCTTTTGCTAAACTAAGTTAGTGCACTTTGCCATCTTTGACTACATCACGACTTGCCATCAGGAAGGATAGCAGCCACGTTAGTAACTTGTAATAGTTAAAAATACATTACCTACCTTATATGTTATTTCCCTAATAAATGGCGGCACTATTTATATTCATTCTTCAATACAGCCTTTCAGTCACTACTAAACATAGGCCTTCTCATAGATGCCTCTTAAGAGGGGGGAGGGGACATTTGGAATAGTTTCCACGTTTCGGTTTTTTTTTTAATTTCTTAGTTGTTAGGTAGACGCTGAGGCCCATCTTCTGTTTTTTTTAAACTATTGAAAACTTTTCCATCATGTGTACAATAATTTGTAAACCATACAAATACTTGTTCCGTGCGGGATTCAATCTCAATGTTTAGCCACAGTACCGTCAGTTTGTTTCCCTTTGTCGTCTCTTACGGCACAATACGATATGGGTTAATGGATATTCTTACACCGCCGCTATACGGGGAACTACTCATAATATGGCTATTTATATGAATACTTATTAAATATTACTTCAACAAGCAACAATAATGTGTTTTAATAGAGCTTAGACTAACAAAGAAAAACGGGCACATCTTTGCCTACAATACAATTTAAATCAAAGATATTAAAAATAAATTTGCTAAAATCCGCGTACTAAAATAAAATGTGTCTTACCTAGGTTATAGAGCACCTCCCGCCCTCCCTCAATTGCATCATTATCACCGTCACCAATAATTCTAGCACCACTACATAAGGAAAGACACACCACTGTTGATACTAATAGCACGTGTATCGCCACTTTCTTATAAAAGGTGACAAACGAGCACACAGTCCACCTGATGGTAGGTGGATGCTGTGGCCCATAGACATCTAACATTTATCCTCGATTAAGACTCAAAACGCAGATGCGTTTTCACCCCTGTGAACTAAGATGTAATGCCTCGTTTCCAGTAAAAAAGGGTTTCCGGATCTCTACACTCACCATACGAAACACAGCAGTATTAAGCTGCTATTTTACGCTGGTATTCTGTGAGAGCTTAGTCCTTCCCTGGTCGAGCAGACCTATTGGTGCTACAACCATAAAATTGCTGCAGCGTGGCTCTATCTCAAGGCCTCCTCAGGTGAAGTAGACTCTGCGGTGGCTGACCGCTAAGCCGCTATGGTCTTCTTTGATATAATAGATTTCCGCAAAGTAACGCCTTATTCTATAAATTACAAATCAAGTGATGTCGAAACTGTCCCTAACTTATCGACACGAACTTAACTACATCTTTCTCTTTTCTTTATTTATCAGCTCTTAAAATTTCACTGCTGAACACACACAAAACCATGTTGCTGGTTGCAAACGATTTCAGATGCAAATGTGTACGTGAGTGCGTGTTCTTACAATAAATTAAGCATGGATCTTATACGTGGTAAAGCCATGCTGCAGTTATATTAGTAGTATAGTTGTAGCACAAATGGGTCGGCTCGACCGGGGAAGGACCACGCTCTCACAGAATACCAGCGTAAAATAGTAGCTTAATACTGCTGTGTTTTGTATGGTGAGTGTAGAGAACTGGAGACCCTTTTTACTGGAAACGAGGCATTCCATCTTAGTCCTCACGAGTGACAATGCATCTGCATTTTGATTTGTAATCGAGAATAGATGTAGATGACTAGGTATGGGCAGCAGCAACCACTTACCATCAGGTGGACTGTGTACTCGTTTGTCACCCTATTCTGTTAAAAAAGGTTTTGTTTTGTTTTTGATTCACTTTGAATGTACGCACCGCTCCGTCTTTTTTCTTTGTTAGTCTTAGATGTAGAAAATAAAAGATGAAGTCGAAGCATTACTTACATCGTTTCTTCCGTAACAAATACTTGCATTATTCTTATACTTAGTAAGCAGCCCACATTCAGTGGAAATAAAAATAAAAACTATCGAAGCCATAAAAATACCCCTCGATATTGTTCAATAGGGGTGGTAATTGTGTTTCTCCGCTTATGCTCCAGGGGTTAGAATTATACATTTTAAAAAGCGTACTGGAAAATATTCTATAAAAACATTTTCCATATTATTGTGTTATTGTCCAGTTGATACAAATATATTTAATTAAACAGAAGTAGCTTTTTGACTAAGCGGATACTGTATTTGCTTACTGGTAATGCGTTCTGATACATCAAATAAGCACACTGTCTACCTCTACCTGATGGTAATTGAATGAGGCCCATCGACACTTACTATTATCCTTAACTAAGAAACATGGTGAAGATGCGTTGTAATCCCGTAAGCCGTCAACTAAGATGGAATGCTATAAGTTGCCATTAAGAAAGGTTTTCGATCTTCATCATTCATAATACGAATACAGCAGCATGGTGCTGTTAGTTCGACAAAAGCGGCATATCTGTTTGCCTATGCTTAGTACTCAATTTCCTAATTAAACAAAGACTGTATAAAAAGTGTGTGTGTGTGTGTGTGTGTGTGTGTGTGTGTGTGTGTGTGTGTGTGTGTGTGTGTGTGTGTGTGTGTGTGTGTGTGTGTGTGTGTGCGTGTGTGTGCGTGTGTGTGTAAAAACCGTTTAGTGGCGGTGTAAGAATATCCACTTCCCCATATCGACCCGTGGGTGTCGTAAGAGGCGACAGAAGTGAACTGAAACAGGATCAGGAGATGGGCAGCAGCATCTTCCTGATAACCAGTCAAAATAATAAAAAATACTGCAGTTGACAACCCGATCTCTAAGCGTGTCAACTATGGCAATACGGGGGGTCTTGCCATAGTTGATATGATGATATGATGATAAGATATGATGGTAATATATGGAGGAGGACTATGTTCAGCACTGTATTTTTATAGGCAGTTTTGATGTATAAAAAGAGTTACAATGCTATTAAATAATACTTGGTTGATTATAACCCCTGGGAATGAGATGACCGCTGCTAAGCTCTTTCTAAAATATTTCTTCGAAAATTGTTCAACTCATATTATTGCAAACTATTGCTTTGGAAATCTGGTCCCGCTGGGCGTCCCGCTGGGTCTTCCCAAGACAGAAAACTTTTACTTATATAAGTATAAAGTAAAACTTAATTTTCGATAAGTGTTTCTTATAATCAAAAATGTATTATTCTATTAGTTTTTATCGCTTTAATCAAAGTCAATCAGGAGCACAATATTGTACTCTAATTTAATAATACTAAGTTAATATATAAAATGTATTTTTTTTATTATTAATATTTATAAAATAACGGCCTTAACTTTGAATAGATTTATCTCCGGCAGTGTTTTGTTTTTTTTATTTTATTTACAGATTACATAGAATAATAATGTTAACCTGACCAATTTTGACCACCGTATGGCGATGTTTTAGTTCACAAATATTGAGATAAGTGTTAGTCAACTTACTCCAGCAGTTATTTATGGGACTAATATGTCCTTGACCAATGTTGTCCCCGTTATTGTATAAAAACATAAAACATAAACATGAACACTCACGCCTGTCACCCAGAGATGTAGACAGAGACTACGGACTTCCATTTGGCACGATCCTGGCACAGCCCTCTCGCCTCCTACCTACTTTATATCCTTTATACCTACGCATACATGCTCGTCGGTTAAGGGTACTTTAATCTGAAACATTTTCAATATATCGCCAATTTATTTGATAAACTTTCGTCTAGAGTCGGGAGGTGACGCTCCTTCCCGACTCTGCCTTTCACTGCTGACATCTTTTTTTGTCACTCTTTCCTCATTCATTATTTCTGCATGACCAAACCACCGACGAACTTTTTGGTTACAACGTCATCTTGCAAATTACATTTTTCTCTTACTACACAATTTCTCACCACGTCATTCAGATTCAGTCTTAACATACACGTTAATGACCGTATTTCTACAGCATTTATTCTACTTTCGTGCTTCTTCTCCCGCACTCGACTTTCACTACCATACAACATTAAAGTAGTGACTACCACAGCGCCGTGAATTGCCATACGTGCCTTTTTCATTCTGAATTCCTACAATAGAATGTAGAGTCTCATTTACTCTATTTCTTTAGTCTCTCGGGATATATCCTTATCATATCTATTATCCCTGCTAAATACACATCCTAATTAAACAAACTCATCTATTCTTTATTTTTATTTTTTTTCACTTGATTATGCTATGGTTTTCTTATTGTGCACAAACATTTCCAAAAAGTCATGTCCTTTAAGGGAACAATTATATATATAATCGGAATCTTGGAAACGGCTCCAACGATTTTCATGAAATTTAGTGTCCTGGCGGTTTCGGGGGCAATAAATTGATCTAGCTAGGATTCATTTTTACAAAATGTCGTTTTATCCTTGTTTTTAGGCAATGATAAAATGGTCCGACTTTTTTTCAAGTTCCCTTCTTTTGTGATAAAATCTATTATTTCGAGCCCTTTTTTAGTATTTTTTTTTAAAAACACGAAAAATGAAATTAAACTAATTGCACTCATGATTTTTTATACTACTACTGACCTATGTTGAGGACATTTATTATGAATGCTATAAATGTTGAATGAATGTATAATGTCTTCTTCGCTAATTTTGACCATAAACACAAAAATATGTTTGTGTGAAAATTCATCTTTCAAGATTTGAATCTCACGAGAATCATTGGAAAAATCACAAGAACAATCACAATCAAAATCCCGAAATACAATAATTTGTATTTTTGGATAGTATTTTTCAAATGTTTCCTTTAGAGTTCTATTCCCGGAGGTAGGAGATCATCATATTCATATTCCGACGATGATATAAATAGAATTAGTAACTAAGTTATTTCTTTAAGTGTATTTTTAGCATCGTGTATACGTGCCTCTTTCCGGGGTCGAATCAAGGAGCAATAAAGAATGTAATATTATTATGAATCGAACCTTAATTTAATACAACGTATCTACCCCAAATATTTATGTTGTAGTTTGTACAAAACATTCCATATCCTTTCAATTTGACGCAACATCAATTTATTATTTACAATAATTGTTTTCTGTCATAATTTTTGTTCCCCATATTTGGGGTTCCGTCACATAAAGCCCTAGATCGTCGAGGGACCCAAGGCTTCATACATGTTATTGAGTTAGAAAAGTTATATTGATACAAATTATTTCTTATATTTACGCGAACACTACACAAGAAAGGTGCTACAACGGTGTACATAACGGGCACACTAAATTCTATAATTTTAGTAGATTCGGTTCGGCGAAGTATTTATTACGTTATAAGTTTAGGTAACTGAAAGGAAGAAGTTTTCTTTCCATTTTAATGTTCGCGTAATAGGTGCGATTTTTTAAAATCTGAATTTAAAAATAATATCTTCGCGTTTAGTGGTTCACGGAGTTCAGTTCTACTGTCTAGTGTCTATGTGTTTGATTTATTATATTTACGCTAATATTACACACAGAATAAAACAAATTTGAAGCATTCTACTCGTTTGATTTTAACTTTTTTAATTTCCGACATTTCGGGTACTTTCCAGCACCCATGGATTGAGGTGCTCGACGTACCGATTTCACAGTTAACGAAGGCTACCTTCAACTTTCAATTATTAATTTTTATTGAATAGAGCTATATTTACAAACAATAGGTGTTCCTTTGCGAGGATTTGTGGTTTATCAAATCTAATGTAATGGTGGGAACGATCTTGAACATGTTCGCAGACAGCAGACTTCCCGGAGCATCGGTGCTTCACGTCAGCTATATGTTCCCTCACGCGGGTTTTTATTGATCTTTTTGTTTGACCTATGTAAGAGAGACCACATTCACAATCTAGCTTAGTAAATCGGACCAAAAATTAATATTCAAAAACTGAAGGTAGCCGGACTAACTATGGCATTGGGACGTCAAACATCTCAGTCCCCCCCGTGACCATGGGTGCTGTAAAGCACCCGAAACGTCGGGAATTAAAAACTAAGTTAAAATAGTTGATTAAACGCGATAAAATCCGTAAATATAATTTTATTCAATGTGTAGTGTTCGCGAAAATTTAAGAAAGCATTATATAAATTTTTAATCCGTTCTACGCAGAACGAGCTTACAGTATCTTGAAGTCTTGCTTGGGTTTACTACTACGTCAAAAGTTGGGACTTAAAAAAGTTAAAGTTAAACGCGATGGAATCCGTAAAATTTGTTTTATTCAATGTCTCTGTGTTTGTTCGTACGTTAAATAATATCATCTGCAAATCAATTTGATTCCTTCTTAATACCATATTAAACACCTGATTAAGTTTCCATTAAAATCGATTTTTTGTTATAAAACAAAAAATAATAAAATTATTTTAATTTTACTATACTTTTTATTACATTGAATGGAAATTTGGTGAGAGCTGGGAACTAAATTACACTTTTACCTACTTTTGACATTCTTCCTATTAGCTGTACCTGTATATATCTATATATGTAAGTATGCATGAATATAATGGAAATTCAGTTTTTCCGTTTTAATCCACTTCCAAACTTTCTCTACGTGGTAGAGCCATGCTGCAGCTATATGTGTATGGTTGTAGCACGAATGGATAGGATCGACCGGGGAAGGACCACGCTGTCACAGAATACCAGCGTAAAAATGCTGCTGTGTTTTGTATGGTGAGTGGTAGAGAACCGGATATCCTTTTAACTGGAAATAAGGCATTCCATCTTAGTCCTCACCTGTGACAACGCATCTACGTTTTGATTCATAATCGAGGATAGATGTAGATGTCTATGGGCCACAGCAACCACTTATCATCAGGTAGACTGTGTGCTCGTTTGTCAATCATATTCTATATAAAAAGACACATGTATAATCTTTTTCTAATTATATAAAGTTATAAAAAATTACGGTATAGTTGCGGTTTTACAATAACTGGCCGTGTAGTGGCGGTTAAGAATATCCACTACCCCATATCTTCCCGTGGGTGTCGTAAGAGGCGACAGAGGGAAACAGGCAGGAGATGGGCAGCAGCATCTTCCTGATAACAGCAACTGTACAACAAAAAAAAACTGCGGTTGCCAACCCGCTCGCCAAGCGTGGCAACTATGGCAATATACCCCCCCATGAACAATTACACAAATAGACGGCCCCCAGTCCCCGGCGGCCCCGCTATTCCTGGCTACGGTGGCGACCATGGTAACGGCAGGGCAGGGGGTGCTAGGAATCTCCGGTGGAGGTTCGGTTGCCACCTACGACCACTCGACCTGGCAACATTTAACGCACGCACCCTGAGGACTGACGAGATGATCCTGGAGCTGGAAGAAGAGATAGACAAGTTGCGCTGGAATATTATAGGATTATCCGAGGTCCGAAGAGAGGGGGGAGGACACGGTGATTCTCGAATCCGGCAACTTGTTCTATCACCGGGAGGGCGACCATCTGTCCCAAGGAGGTGTTGGATTTATCGTCCACAAGTCTCTCGTCAACAACGTTGTAAAGGTTGGGAGTGTGTCGACGAGGGTCGCGTACCTGATACTCAGAATCACCAAACGGTATTTGCTGAAGGTCATACAGGTTTACGCACCAACCTCGGCACATCCCGATGAGGAGGTGGAGGAAATGTATGACGATATTTCCAAAGCCATGCATTCCTCCAAAACCCACTACACGGTGTTGATGAGAGACTTCAACGCAAAACTAGGCACAAGAGAAAACGGTGAGCTGAAGTTAGGGAAATTTGGAGTAGGGCAACGGAACCGAAGGGGCCAGCAGCTGGCCGACTTTATGAAGAAAGAGGGACTCTTTATGATGAACTCTTTCTTCCAGAAGCGGCCCCACAGGAAGTGGCCCTGGTCGAGCCCTGACGGTTCGACAAAAAATGAGATTGACTTCATTATGACGACCAGACGCCAACTGTTCAGTGATGTCTCAGTGATCGCAAGGGTGAAAACTGGCAGCGATCACCGAATGGTTATAAAATATGTAAAGATATGTCGTAATTTCCCGAACGCTGCCCAGCCGAGTTGAATCCGTTGATTGACCTCTCGGTCGAAGTTGGACTTACCTAGTCGGTACACTGGAAAGGATACGGTATTAACATCAATGGCGAGTACATCACTCACCTTCGATTTGCCGACGATATAGTCCTTATGGCAAAATCGCTGGAGGACCTTAGCACTATGCTCAATGACCTCAATAGTGCCTCCCAACGAATAGGTCTTAAGATGAACATGGACAAAACCAAGATTACGTTTAATCTCCATGTCACACCTATGCCAGCAGTTGTTGGGAGCACTATGCTCGAAGTTGTTGACTAGTACGTTTACCTGGGACAAATAATCCGACTAGGTAAGTCCAACTTCGACCGAGAGGTCAATCAACGGATTCAACTTGGCTGGGCAGCGTTCGGGAAATTACGACATATCTTCTCGTCAGGTATACCTCGATCTCTAAAAACTAGATTGTACAACCAGTGCGTGTTGCCAGTGATGACTTACGGATCTGGGACGTGGTCCTCCACTGCTGGCCGTATGAGGACGCTCAAGGTCGCTCAGCGAGCTATGGAGAGGGATATGCTCGGAGTTTCTCTGCGAGATAGACTCAGAAATGAGATCAGAGATGAATAAAACCAGAGTGACCGACATAGCCCAACGGATTAGTAAGCTGAAGTGGCAATGGGCCGGCCATATAGCTCGAAGAACCGATAACCGATCGGGAAGAAAGGTTCTCGAGTGGCAGCCTCGTACCGGTAGGCGTAGTGTAGGGCGACCCCCCACTAGATGGAGTGACGACCTGGTAAGACATGCAGGAAGTCGATGGCTCAGGACCGTGCTTTGTGGCATTACTTGGGGGAGGCCTATGTTCAGCAGTGGACTTGTGAAGGGCTGTAATGATGATGATGATGATGAATATCTGCTAGTCCATAATATCGTCCCGTGAGTCCTTGCCTTGCGAGATAAGACGTTTTATTGGGAATACCTAAGTTCAACAGTGGACAATAATGTTCTACGATGGATGTAAAATGCAATAACTACTAATATGCTAATTACTAAGCATTTGTTACTTAATACTACAAATTTATTACTACACAAAGTTAATGGTTACATATACTAATAGATCACACTTTTTATATTATTTTTATTTTTGGAAATACAAATTGTGTTTAATAACTCTGGTTTTTATCTATTCAGTTGCTTGTAGGCTGTTAAAGTCTACCGAATACAACAGCTACATTTCAATCGCAAAGTAAACATATAGTTTAAAAATGCTATTTTGCCACTACACACACGCACATAATTCTTTGAGTGGTCCCTGTAAAACATATTACATGAAAATTTAATGAGCGCAAAGAACAATTTTAAAAGTAAGTTTTTACTTCTATCGATCAACGTTGGATCTCTATCAAAAACGGAAAGTCCTGATCGTCCAATAACTTTACATCTTATATATTGTACTTAAACAAAATTCCCAGGTAAAATATGAATCTGATAATTTTGGGATCCTGCAAGGATAAAGTGTGCAAAACAAATGCATTTCTATAATAAAGTAGTATTATAAGTGCAATCATTGAAAATGCATTAAGTCTAGCAATATCCGCATTGCATGGATATGTTTTGGTTTCAATTGCATTACCGGTAAAGATCGTTATATTTCCGCCTATACTGTTAGCCTTTTGAGCGGAGCTTGAACCTAATACGTTTGTTTATTTTATACGTTCTCCAAGTACAACAAGAACAGTTTGCAACTTGATTCAAAAATGTGTTATTGTAATGTAAAATAGAAAAAGAAACTCTGCGGAATAATTTAGCTCATTATCTTCTTTTCTTTGTTATATTAAAAAAAATAAAACCCCCACTTGGGGATGCAAACCAAAACTAGTCGCACCAAGTGGGACGTATTAGGCTGTTACTACCGTAATTTTATCAAATAATCATAACACCTTACTGATACCTAATTATACAATCATCATCATTCATCATCATTACAGCCCTTCACAAGTCCACTGCTGAACATAGGCCTCCCCCAAGGAATGCCACAAAGCATGGTCCTGAGCCACCTGCATCCATCGACTTTCTGCATGTCTTACCAGGTCATCACTCCATCTATTGGGGACTCCTTCATCTCCCTACACTACGCCTACCGGTACAAGGCTGCCACTCGAGAACCTTTTTTCCCCAACGGTTATCGGTTCTTCGAGTCAAAACTACTATGACAAAAGTAAGTAGTAAGCAATTTGTGGGGAAACTGGGTTAATGAACAATCAACTTGTGTTGGATATTCCGACAATCTTAAATACATAGCCCTCCGGTGACGACTTAAGAGAATCTATCACCATAATTTCCACCCGTGGATGTTGTAACAAATACGGGTAATTCCAGAAATATCTCATGGTTCTCAATAGATTCCGGTATTTTTTTAATATATATATAAGAATATCTGTGACAAACGAGCACACAGTCCACTTGATGGTAAGTGGTTACTGTGGTCCATAGATACCTACATTAATACTCAATTAAGAATCAAAATGCAGATACGTTATCACCCTTGAGGACTAGAATGGAATGCTTCGTTTCCATTAAAAAGGCTCTCTTGTTCTCTACACTTACCATACGAAACACAGCAGAAATAGATGCTATTTTACGCTGGAGAGCGTGGTGCTACACCGGTCGAGTCAACCTATTCATGCTACAACCATAACAGCTGTAGCGTGGCTCTACCACGTATAACAATTTCTTTAACACCACACGTAAAATGTTTAGACCAGCGGCAAGGAGCAGCGTCAAATGTGTGAGATATCTGTCAATCCGATCGCTAATTTACCTGCGTGGTGAATTGGTGAATAAGGCAAATGCTAGCCGGAAAGACCCATGTTCAGTAATGAACTTTTGTGAACTAATGAAGAAGTAGACGAAATAGATATATAAGCCGTTTAATGGCGATATAAGAGAATTCTAAAATAGTATCTGTGTAACTGTGCGCTTATCTGTGGCATCATAGCTCCTGAATGAATGAACCGATATTGACTAAGCTTTTTTCATTTAAATAATGTCTTAATAAACTTAAGAGAGAATTCTTAGCCATGTTACACGAAAATATGTATGCAGCACGCAGAAAAGTATTTAAAATTTCAAATTACGTTATTATTTTTTGAATAATGGTTTATATTAAATATATATTAAGTAAATAATAAAATGACCGCCTCGTTGGTCTGGTGGTTGTAGTAGAGCGACTGCTGATCATGAGGTCCTGGGTTCGAATGCCGGATTGGATCGAAAAATTAATTATTAAGTTTTTCCAAGACATTCTCAGTAGCTGCTAGTTGTAGGTTGTAGGGAGTTGGCAGTGTCTCATCCCAACAACACGGGAAGCACGTAAAGCCGTTGGTCCTGCGCCTGATCTCTCTCCGGTCGTGTCTGTTTACCGTTCCATCGGATTATGAGAGTGAGGGAATAGAGTGCACCCGGTCATGCGCATACACTTGGGCAACTATAATCCTGTCCTGCGCCGATGGCTAGTCTCGTTGAGGCAGGCCGCCATGACTGAAATTCGGTCTGGAGGAGGACGATAAGTAAAACTGATGTGATTTACTCGTATTGTATTAAATATGTATTTGCGCATGTGAACTATTTAGTTGAAACGGCAAAACAAGTGCTCTTGGTTATATTCTCTATGACTCTGATGTTGACTCAAGTTCAAGAAGATGATCTTAAGTTTAGTCCGTTTGCTGCCTCAAGAATCTATAGTGTTGCCGTCAGTGACTGGCAACTTGGTTAACTTAACTGGTGACTTGGCCATCGCATATTAACATAATGTATCTCACAATAATGTGTGCAAGTTTAGGGGGTAATCTGTGCAAGTAATAGATATTATATTAAATTAGATTGCTTAGTGCGATGGCCAAGTCAATCTATATATTTAAAACATAAAAGATTTTTAACATTGATATAGTCACTATAAAATGTTGTTAGATTAGGTAATTACTTAATAACTTAAAACAGAAGGATCCTTAAGTAGGGACTAAATAAATTAACCGACTTGGTATTACATGGATCTCACAACTTTTTACGGTAGAACTGAGTTGCGAGACTTGGTATTTTTACAAGTTATGTTTTTAATGGCATCTCATTTCTTTTGGAGATAAGATTGTCCTACTTATTAACTTTCCGGTACCTTCTACTTCTTGAATACCAACAACGTACCTATCTACACCTATTACACATAATATACAAGTACACTGATTCATTCACTGCACATGTAACTTTGTAATTCTATATATTTATATGGGATTACAAAGTTATTTATGCAGTTGGTGTATCTAGAAAACTGGACCGAAATTAAAAATATTTTAGTTTTTCCTTGATTTATACACCAAACACTAATTGTGTTCTGAATTTGAAGCTTCTATGTCTGCTAGAAGTGTCTTAGAGTTTTAATGATCAGTCAGTGACAAAATTGAGAAACTTTGACTAGTTGTAATTCTTAAACTACTGGTTCATATTGGATGAAATTTGAAATGTACCATGTTTATATAATTCCTACTTGGGTACTGAAAATTCAGGCTTCTAGTTTTATCCACTACGAATTTATAGGGGGTCGAAAACGGCGTGAATTGTTTCGAGAAAAGAATGGTACTGCCGTGCCGCTTTTGCTCGACTTGGCGGGGGCACTGCCGTGCCCCCAGATAAAGTTTTTAAATAAATAAATAATCGTATATTGCGTAAATAAGCAACTAATTAATAATAATTAATCGTTCGTGTCAGCGAGTTTATGTTTTCATAACAATATTACGACCATAATATTATAGTTAGTGGTATTTTAGAAATGAAACGTTTATTATTGTAAAATTTTATGTGTTTTTTCTCTCTTTAAAATTATAGTTATAGGGTAATTTAAAGTCAGCCTATATACGTCATACAACTGGGCACAGGCTCCCTCTCATTTGTGAGAGGGTATTAGGGCAAGAAAGTGTCAATGCGTGTTGGCGAACTTCACATGTCTTCGAAATATTTTTTTTATTTCTCAGACATGCAGGTTTCCTCACCGCTAAGCACGTGGTAAATCAGCACTTAAAATTGCAACTAACAATTTTATTGGTGCCGGCGGAGATCGAATCCGGGTTGCTCGCGAAATGTGTTTTACAGCGAGCGCTAACCATCTGAGCTAACACGGCTTGGCACGGCATAGGGCTGTTTAAATTATATTATTTATACGATATTTAGGTGTGTGTACCTCATAATATGATGTCGTGGGTTTTTTTACTTAATTAAATATAGAGTATTCACGAGGACGTGATACATTATTAAAAAAATGCTACTAGGTATTACGTTCTGTTTTCGTTAAATTTAGTATTAAATTATCTTTTAATAAACTACTACGGCACTAAACTCTATTATGAAGAACCAGAATTTATCAAAACAGGCACGTATGGTAATTCATAATGCTGTGTTAGTCCCTACTTTAATGTATGGTAGTGAAAGCTGGGTGTGGCAGAAGAAGCACGAAAGTAAAATAAATGCTGTAGAAATGCGGTCTTTAAGGAATATGCTAGGGTGTAATCTGAATGACAGGGTGAGAAATTGCGTGATAAGAGATAAATGTGGTATGCAAGATGATGTTGTGACCAGGATTAAAAAAAGGAATGCTTCGGTGGTTTGGTCACGTAGAAAGAATGAATGAAGAAAGAGTGACAAAGCAAATTTATATGGCAGATGTGAATGGCCGAGTCGGGAAGGGACGCCCTAGGAAAAAGTTTATCGACCAAATTGGCGATATTTTGAAAATGGGCCACGTTAGAAGTACCCTTAACCGACGAGCATGTATGCGTAGATATATGGATGTAAAGGAGGCGAAAGAGGTATGTCAGGATCGTGCCAAATGGAAGTCCGTAGTCTCTGCCTACCCCTCTGGGTGACAGGCGTGAGTGTTTATATGTTAAACTACTACGGCTTTCCTTCTCCATTTACTTCTATATATCCTATTATTTATCCTGTAGACTTTCGAAATTTAAGTATTCAAATTTGCACGAAATTGATCAGCAGCTTAGAATGTATTTTTAAGTATAGAAAATATAAACCAACTTAAAATTGCAAATTCATGTTTTTTCAAAGTTATTTAAATAACAAGCTTATGAATGGCACGTAAAAACAACCACTATACTGATGCCATAAGGTAATAAATACTGTGAATTCTGCTTCCGTTAGATTATTGTTTTCAAGCGTTTCGTGAATAATGCATTCCCTATACTGTTTTGGGATCCCCGGCAGCATTTTCATTACATATTCTCTATTTTCTCATCCCTAAAATACGGTCATATACATATTTATGGGTCTTTGGATCGGCTGTTGGTTTTGTTTATAAATTCAAACTGAAAGGTCCGCTCGATCATCCTAGTGATCACACTAAAACTTTTAGGTAGTTTTCAATGTGATTGTGTGAGAATAGATTGGCGATTGCAGAGTACTTCGTACGGACGTCTCGTACAGACGTGTCCCCATCACTACCATAAAAGTTTTATACCATCACATTTTGGAGCGATGAGATATATCTGCCATTACGCATAACTGACCTTTACGACATCTAGGGGAGAATTTGGGTGAAGAACTCTCTTACGACGCCACTACAAAGTAAATTCAGTACAATTTCAGACTGTGAGGTGTTTAATTTTAGTCATCATAGGTAACAACGCATCTTCAGCTTTCTCTTTTTTAGGTTGGCTGCAGACGTCCATGGATCGCAATAGACTCTTGCTATAAGTTGGACTGTACGGCTGTTTGTCATTTCGGATTTCCTAAGAAATTTTTTAACATGTAAGTTAAGCTTTCTAAAGATTATAGACAGGGTTTGTTAAGTATTAATTTAATTGTTACTCTTGGTCGTGGGGTCCTAGCTCTATAAGGCTTTTAAGGAAATAGCAAAAAGGTTAATCGACGTCACAGGAGACCGAAGAGCTGGCAGCTACCTCGGACAAAGAGTTAGTCTAGCTATTCAAAGGGGACACGCTGCCAGTATCTTCGGAACCTTGCCTAAAGGACTTTTTTCTTCCGAAGGAAGGAAGGAAGGAAGAAGGAAGGAATGTATTTTAGTTATTATAATATATATTTTTAAGGTTTTTAGTATTAGAATTAGAATTTAGAATGTTGTTTATTTTGTGTATATTGAATAATAAAATGAGAACATGACATTGTTACGTCTGAAAATTTGTAAGTAAATGTACATTATACAAAATGTACAAAATATCATTAAGAAGTGTTGGAGTACAGGATAAGGGCGCATGCCTGAAAATTTATTTGTACTCGACTCGACTAACCTGAAAAAACCTCGGCGCTCTATAAACCAACTATTTCATTGGTTAGGTAGCACCGAGTAAACCAATAGTTAATTTTTCTTTCAAACTTTGTTTTGATTTTTAACTACTTGGCAGTGATATAAAAAAGTAAATGTGCAGGAAATAAAATATGTTTTGTGACAATCCCTTCCTGTTATCTTAATTTCTGCTTCACTACCCTCTCAGAATGAAGGGTAAACACAAAGCGGTGAAAAATTTATAGAATCTTATTTTGTTTTAGTTTAATGTCCCGTATTCAGTAAACGAGTTATATTGGCTGTTTAAAGAGGTATAAATATAAATATAATGAATAGCACGTTAGGTACTTATACATAATATTACACTTATTTTTTCAACGACATTATTTTATATGCAAATTGTTTCCGTTTTGTTACAAGGGCTTTTACAGTTACCAATTCATTGTAACAAAAAATAGTACGAGTTCTTTGTGACGAAAGTAAAAACTTTCCAATCTAAAACTTAACGAAACTACTTTTCCAAAGGCAGCTTTAATGTTTTTTCGATGAATCCCACCATTAATTTTTATAGTATCACTTGTGTTCGATATTCGACCAATTGTAGAAACCACGCTAATTATTTTTATTTTTTTGGTAATATGCACGATTATAAGACATTTTTGTTTACTCTGAAGATAACGATGGGATTTAACAAAGCCTTATTGCAATTGGATGAATAGACAGACGCGGAAAATTCATCAATGTCATCATTAAAACCTCGCAAAAGTAAATTTGAACATAGGTCTCCCACTTTTTATATAATATTTATTTAGTTTGAACTATTCTGTTTAGCGTCAAAACAGGTAAAAAAGTTTCTTTCTTAGACGAACTATTAGTCAGAAAAGTTCCTGCTACAATAGTTTGTGTTTGTGGCATATACGAGTACGTTATATCTGAGTCAACTATCAAGAACTTTTTGACATTAAACTGAGAAACGAGCAAACAGTTCACTTGATGATGAATGGCTACAGCTGACATAGCAGAATCTCATTTTTCTTGATAATACCCTGTTTAGAGACGGGGTACGTGTTTTTATATTGTTAGAAATTGTTTCTTATAGATGTTCTTGTATAGTGATAGTGCACGCAATTGTAGGAAGAAAGATGCTTTTTAAACAAATCGATGTATAATATACCATCTTATTTCTAAGGCGAACATTAGCTTGTTATTTTCACATCTTTTATGCAAATATGTACATTGAAGATTTTAGCACTAAGATGGGATGCTTCAAAACCTTTAATTGTGGCGCGTTACGGTAGCGACACTACCAAAAGAGAATTTTGACTCGTTAAATACGCTTAATGTCGTATTAATTATTTACGGTGTAAAAAACTTTTGTTCATATGTCGCATGATATACCCCCGGAAATACAGTATTCTTCATGTTAATCCGAGACTGAGGTAATAGGTGAATGGCGGGCGGCGGAAATTGTGGGTGAAAAGGTGGCTTAAACGTTTCGTGTAAGTTATTGCCGAGATATAGCGAGTTTTGTTATACGGTGCATGATAATGCATCCACAAATGGATTGTTGTAATGGTCTCTTTATAGTACAGTTTCTGATGTTAGCGCAATTTCGAGCACGGTAATTTGTTGATAGTTAGCACACGCCACAAAATGCAGTCCTGCATTAGGTTTAATAATTTTTATGATTAAGGGATTTTTAATGTTTAATGTGTTGTTAAGAGTTATAGCACGAATGGTTAACCGGGGAATAACCGCGCTCTTTTAGAATACCAGTGTGAAATGCTGCTATGTTTCGTATGGTGAATGTAAAGCACCGGCCCTTTTTACTGGAATCGAGGCATTCCATGTTAGTCCTCAGGTGCGACAACGCATTCCGTATTTTGATTCTTAATCGATAATAGAGGTAGATGTGTACGTGCTAGCATTTACTTACAATCAGTGGACTGTGTGCTCGTTTGCCACTCTTATTCTATAAAAAAAATTGCAGCATTCAGGAAGATTCGATTGAAGCAGATGGTTTAAGACAGTGTAATAATATCGATGATGACAATGTATAAGTTTTTTTATTTAGAAGAGCGGCAAAACTACTAATACTATATATATATATATATACATATATATATATATATACCCCTTTTTTTCCAATCCCTCGATATTCCCTTTTTCCCCCTTGTCTCTTTTTTTTTTTTTTTTTTTTCTTTTTGTTTTTTTTGTGCCTTATCGAACGATTTACCCAGTTTAAGGCGACATTTTGAAATCATAAAAAATATCTCAAAAATGTTCTCGATTTTTAATGAAATAGGTATTAAAATATATACTATATAATAATCTATGCATGTTATATTAATTTAGGCTGTAATAATGAGGAAATAAATTTGGAATTTGGAACATTCACATTTTTAGGGTTCCGTAGTTACACAACAAGGTTACCTTACAGTTTTTGCCATGTTCGTCCTTCCGTTCGTCCGCGGTTTTACTCAGAAACCCTAGTTGCTACAAATTTGTAATTTGGTATAATTATAGATATTAGTTACGCCTACAAAAACATTTTTATTTTCGGTACTCCCATACAGGTTAAATGGAGGGCAATTTTTTTATCCGTCTATTCCATAGTGCATACATCGTTTGATAGGTCTTTTAAAAACACTGGGGTTATGAAAGAACATATTTACGATTAAGGGGTCAGTTTACGAAATATTTAGCTTTAAAGTAGTATTTTTCATTAGAACCAAATGAGAAAAGTATACAAAACAGAAGTATATATAATGAAGTTAACAGGAAAACTATCTCATCTAAGTAGAGGTAATAAGTCAACGAGTAATAGTTGACCTACATATAAAATGCACTTGAATTAGTAAATAAAACAAATACATAGAAAATTACCTAAAACTAGATGCATTATATTTTATTATAAACTGGAAAAAATAAATATTTTATAAAGAAAACGACCCATATGCATTACTACTATAGCTTATCTTTTTCATCTGCGGGATAGGCAAAGAGAATCCTTCTTACTTACATATTACTTTCGCTTATTTTTTAGTTTGTAGTTATTGTAGGCCTCATTCAAAGTATTGATGCAATCATATAGCCTCAAACAGTTTCATTCGTCATATTCTTGGTTTATTTGGGTGACCCTCAGGATAATTTAGCAGTGGTGGTTTACGGGAAGGTTCGTTACGATCATATATATTTTAGGGATGCACTGCCGGGAATATATAGATAGATGAACTACGATCATCGATCACTAATCCCATACAAAAGTTCTCTAAAAACTGTCGCCAATTGTTGTGACGGAACTCTAGTTGAAATAAATATACATTAATGTAAATTCAACCTTAAATACATTGCCTATAGTTGTATTCACAAAGATACGTACGAAAAGCAATAAATTTTTATGACTGATACTGGCTGGTCAACCTATATCAAAACAAATTCAACCTTACACGCGTGTTTTAAAGTCAGAATCAAAAGTGCTAGTAAAACGGAATCAAATTTTACGACCGAGGCTCGTAGTTTAGACAAGGAATCATTGGAGTCGAACTGTCCAATATTTCTTGTTAACGTTATTTTAATTTTAAAATGTTTCAAACTTGTTCTAAAATCTGGTATACATAAAGCATATTATATTCTATTCTATGATGTATTATGTGTAATGGTTATAATTTACCTGAATGTAAATACGTTTTTGGATAGGATACCACATTCATTTAGTAACGAAAGTACTTGAAGCAGTCATAATTATTTATTTATTCTTTAATCTTGTGTCAAAAATTTAAAAATATTGCTTGACGAAGAACTTAAATCTAAATTCAATAGTTACTAAATATAAAAAGTATGTACAGAAAGTTGTAAGTCGTAGGCATATTCATCACTTTCTAAAACATGCTTCGAACATACAACGCTTCCTTGGGTCGGCTTGAAGAATTCTTCGGACTTTTGACATGCTATGACTGATATCCATTCTGCACACCTAACTGGATCTCGAGGAAAGCTGTAAAATTAAAAATAAAATCTCACATCTTTAATTTTACCACATGCACAATCAGTTTCTACTATTGCACATATTCAGAATTAAATATTTAATATGTTACTATAATATTTGGAGAAACTATAAAAAAGTCTCATTAAACAAAAAAAATCATACTTTAATAATAAAAAAATAATAACGTCTCCAACAAATGGAACAGAGTCAACGAACAATTATGACTTATTTTATTAAGACTTAATTTAAAAAATGTTTTACGGAGATTTCTTGACAAAATATAAGTATTTACAATACAGTGATAATAATTAAATAATGATAATATTAATACGTACCGAAATTAAGAAATTACATCCTTTTTTTAGCGTCCTGGATGTGTGATTTTTACACTTTTTAAACGAGCACTGAGACATGTTTACCGTCGGAGTGTTCGAATGTAACTAGATTAAAAGTGCACCCAAATGTTCGAATGGGTGCTCATTTGGAGAGGTCGTTTTTTGTCACTGATTGTGTATCTAGTTTTTTATTAGTGATCGACGACTACGATCATCTTTGTACGGACTTTGCATGTAAATAATTTGATGTAAAATATATTATTTTCATAATCCAAGTTTTTAACTTTTTTTGAAAGTTACCATTTTCCTATTTGGGCCTTTTTAGCGGTCATTTTAGCGGTTAAACCACGAACTCACTTCCAATATCATAATTATCAAGAAAGCCTACGTATTGTAAGGGGCAACTACGGAACCCTACCTCTACATTGTGCGTGGCTCGGCAGGCACTTGGCCAGTTTTTACTTGAAAATAATATAATATTATTAATTTATTTATTATAGTTAAAATAAATAACTATGCCATATATTGAATCATCCAAAAATACGAAAGCAATATCATCGACAGTAAGATAACATCCTAACACAAGTCGCAGACGCTTATGTTATTAGGACTTTACCGAAAAACACCGGATATACTATGATTTCCTAGTTCTTCGATCTTTACCCGTAACAAATTACACTTGATGGTATTAATAACGCCTTTGTCATGTAAGTGGTTAGAATAGCATTGGTTGGGCCATAAATTAAGGAAAGGAGGGTTTGGCGGATTATCGAAGCAAGTGATGAGCAGATGTAAGAAGCGGCTATGGGACAAAACTAGCTGATCTATACTACTTCACCATCACCACAGTTATATTTGTTCTGTTTGTGGTTAACAAAGTAAATGTTGAGGAAAATAACGAATACTGGATTATTTAATTCGTTATTTAAATAACTTTTTGCCATATTCGAAGAAGATCAGAAAAATGAAGTAGTAAAGTATAGCAATTCACAAACGTGAATTAAATTGAATAACTCAATTATATATTTATAGGTGCTGTGCAGCGGTTCGCAGAGCTGCCCAAGTACACTGAGGTGAACCCGGGCGAAGACGCCCTGCTCACGTGCCGGATATCCGACAAGAAGGGTATCTGCTCCTGGCAGAAAGATAACAAGGTAATTATGCTACGAAAATTTCTCTCGTATTTATTTTGCCTTTTTAAAGAAATGGATATTAAAACATTCCTAATATAAAGATTAGCAAAGAATTAAATTATATATATAAAACATTACTACCGAATGCACATGTTAGGTATGTCAAATTCCGCCTTACATGTTCTCAATTTTTTTTTCGAAAATCACTACAATATTACCTATGCTAGTTGGACTCTGCGCTTGTTTGTCGCCCTTATTTCACGTAATAAAAATTCTCTATCGAGAACTCAAGCCTTTTACCATGAGATAACATGATAATATTCAACCTTGCCTTTATATAAATTATTTTGCCTTTTTAACGATTATATTTTAGGTTAGACCTGGGTCACAGCAAAGATCTAATAGAGATACCAAGTGACACGTATTGTATATATAGTAACAAAGTCTGCTACGTATTGTAGGTAAACGAGTACGTCTCATTGATCGATTGTACGGATTTAAAAAACGAATGTATCACTCGGGTCAAAGACTAAACAGAAACCTGCAATTGACCGGCTGTCGATCAATTTGCACAAAATCGTAAACAAATCAACAAACGATTTATTCGATAACAATCTGTTAATTCGTTTTTAATTTTTTAGCATTGTAATATCGAATTTCTAATAATGCTTACTGTTCGTTTGACTCACGCAAACACATATTATACGTCGAATCCAAAAGAGGTATTTCTCAACACATGGTAATTGCTGTGTTTACTCTTTAATTCACCTTTCCAGGGCTGTGTAAATGAGCTCTAGAAACGGCGTCGTTAACTAATTTGTAGGGCAATTATGAAGAGTATAGAGTTAGTAAAGGCAAGCCATTCGTGCAATAACATTATTTTTATAGCTTTTTCATTAATGAACTGAATGTATACTGCAATAGTTATATATTATCATAGTACTTAAGATTAAATACAAATAAACACCGCCTTATTGCAAAAACAAGTTCATAATTAATCTCCGGTTTCAACTAGGGTCTGTTTCAGCAAAGATGTCTCGTAGAGTACCTATATGCTAAAATGTAGAAGAAAAAATCGAAAACCGTAAATTTTTTATTATATCACAAAATAAAACATTTATTGCGATTACGAGCTTACTGTACTGTGTGTACTACATAGTTGTTTAAAATAAACTTGTTACAGTTTACAATAATTATTATTATATTTGGAGAGGTGCTAACGGTTTGAAGGTCAAAAGGTAAAGGTACAAATTGTAAGGCCGTTGGCTGTTACAATGGCAATATATGAAAACGTAACGATTTGCTGTTGTTAAAATACCTACGATTATTATGCAATCTAAAGTGATCTTTAGTGTAACTTAATGGGGTGAAAGTAGCTTCAACATTCCCAATATAAATTTACACATATGATTTAGAATATAGTTATTATATAAACTACGAATACATATAACATAAAGATTAGATATGTGCACGGCATGTACCCTACATTAGCAGTTGGAGCATAGTTTATGAATTTTAGTATGTTAATTATTTTGATGAATGTTTTACGTGCTGTTAATACATATTAAATAAAAATAAATATGTAGGCGCATCTATAAAATGCCGGTTGGATGTAGTAACTAGTTGAAATTGAGGGTATATCGGGAAACTCGTCTGTGCAGTACAAAGTTCATTGAAGGGGCAGACCGCAGGAGATTCCGCTTGAGTCGTTTCTCGAGTGAAGTCATTCTACGCGTGCTAAGATAGTCGTTGTTCTGTCCATTGTGGTGATTTTTCTGGTGCAGGCAAGGAGGATGGTGTTACTGAGAGGCTGTGCTGAGTTACGTTAAGATGGGTAAGGTTGCTGTTGGTTTGCATAATTTAGTGTTATCATGTAGTTGTGTCCTTCACATTGCACTGGTGTGCAATTGTGATGGGGATATACTGCGGTATGGTCAAACTGTAATTACTCTATGCTAAATGGATGGTGCGTTACGCTGTCCTATTATTGATAATGATAAATTGCGAAAGCAAGAGAGCAAGTTGAACATCAGCTCTCACACTTTTACAATTTTTAATAATTAACGCTATCCTGTTACTTCCCACAGAATTGGCTTATCCTGTTGTACTTTCCGACAAATACATATTATCTTTGTTAATGATATTTTGTAGACGATATGAAAGACAAACTAGTGGAAACTGTCCATGCAGTCGGAGCTAAGTTCTGCAAGACCCGCCGAAGAAGAACACAAAAACTCTCCAATCACACTCTTAACCTCATGGCTGTTAGACGAGAAATGAAGCTGCAATCTTCAGCAGATTTGATAGCATACAGGCAACTGAACAGACATATCTACAAATACATGCGCCGGGACTTACGCAACTTTAATAGAACTCGTATTGAAGAAGCGATAGAGCAAAACCAGGGCTCCAAAGTCATTGCCAGAGATCTGTCTGCCAGAAAGAGCCAACTATCGAAGCTGAAGACCGAGTGTGGCAGCATCGTTTACAGAACGCCTGAGATTTTGAGTGAGATTGAGAGGTTCTATGGGCGGATGTATACGTCATCGTTAGAGCCACACGCAAGTGTGAGTAATCCATTCAAGAGTCCAAAACCCGCCACGTGCCACGTCTGCCATTTTATTTTATTTGGATTACGCAAAATACAGTCCACTTTCGTCATTCGCGCACCAATAATTTTGCGGTCATTATTCCCAGAATCGAACCCGAGTCTCTACAGCTCCACCATTTTTGTGGTCCCTTCACTCCGGATTCAAAGGGGCAACCTAGTCGTCCCACCACATACCCTTCGTCGATTTGTACAGAAGACTGAAAAATACAATATGCCACTTTGCCTGGTGTATGTCGACTAAGAGAAATACTTCGATTCAGTCGAAAGGGGGACGCCCATTTTCGGCCATGGAACGCCCAACAATGTGAATTTGTTAAAAAATTATATCTTTATTTATGGTTATTAATCGCGGTATTCATTTATCCTCAAACAATGGGAATATTTTTGCACAAATTAAAAGTACGGGAAACATAATAATAAAAATTAGGTAAATCATTATGTCATTAGTTTGTGAATAAAAAAAAAGTGTTGCCAATCACAAAACACATTTAAAAAATCGATTCTCTTTTTCGATCGATTATTTACGGTGTCATCATTACAGTGCTAATATAATTTTTAAATAATTATGATGTTACGATAATTAAACAAGCGAATTACTAGCTGATTTCTAATGAATTCTTTAGAGAGTAACAAATGCTACGGCACAATTTAACTGTTAATCTTAACCGATCTTCTTTGAAAACAGATAAGAACTGTTATTCTTATCTGTTTTTAAAGAAGATCGTTTAAGTTATTCTTATCTGTTTATAACAACACATTTAAAATAGAATCATGTTATGATAACGAAACAAGTTAGTTTCCAGCTGATTTACCATGAATCCTTTAACCTTTCGAGCGGCAAAGTCGCCTATACTTGACCAACACCTGCGGGCCCTGAGCGCCAACGACGTCTATAGTTGACAAGAAACCCGGCTCCGAAAAATATGAAATATAGATATTGGAAAATTATTACAGGTATTTTAATTCTACACTCCTCAAAATAGGAATAACCCAGCAACATGTGAGTATAAAAAACAAGTCTTCTAGAGCCACAAGTACTAAGAAACATTGAACTAATAAAAATGGATTTTTATCTAAGCAAATACTATGTCCAGCACGCCAAAGTCGTCTATGGTTGACCGCTAGTGTCAAACGCGGGAGGCATAGATTTCTTGAAAACTATCCAAAATTCAGCTCAATGGTGTTTTTTTTTTCTATTATTATTGATATTTGAATAAAATTAAAGGTTATAAACATAAAACTATAATTAGCTACATGAATAAAAAAATGTTATCAGATTATCTTCGCATAATAAATCTAATATCTCAACTCTAGCGCATCTTTAGCGCGTCATCGAAAATCAGTTCACTGGGCACCGTGATCACTGGATAGACGACACCCTGATGACGTCATAAGTGATTACCGAGAAAAGTAGAGCAATGCAACATGAACGATTCCTCAGAACTCATTCGGATTTTGGAAAGCGTCGATGATGATGAATTTTGATTTTTGATTGATGAATTGAATTTTTGATTGATTGGTGAACGAATATGTTTATTTATTCCATGACCAAGATTTTAGTATTATAAGGCTGATTTACCTAGTGCGAATAATTATATACAATTGTTGATTAATGAATATTTATGTACCTTTTTTTTAATAATAATACAAAATTACAATTAATGTTTTTTTTTTACTTAGGGTGTGAAGAGTAATTTTTCATTTTGTGTTGTGCCATTTTCTTTCTCAGTCTCAAAATCATCTAGCAGCATCAGCATCATATCAAATCCCCATTGTCATAAGAGTGTAAGACTTTTCTTCTGTGCGTCACTTGGCCTACGCCTTCCCCGACACATAAAATATTATAAATCGATGTCTGTATATTTCGGTTAGATCGATTTTGAAATCGATACACAACATTCTAAGAATGTTTCAAAAGGGAAGGTCAGCTACGCCGTTGTCGTCCAGTCGCGACAGTGTCGTCATTAGGATGGAGATTAGATGCTAATGTTTACTACTATTTTATTGTTATTGTTTGTTTTTTATTTATGTTTATATGTACAAAGTACATATATAAAAAGAGTGGAAGACGGCACAAGATTAAATAAAACATACAGTTTATTAAGAGTCATTTATAGCATAAAAAACCAACAAAAACAAGTTATTTCACGTTATCGATATATCAACTCTTGGCAACACTATTTTGTTTTGGCGCTTTGGCGTACAGGACACGGTAATGCGTTTTTGGCGTGGCGCTCAAAAGGTTAAAGCTTAACAAAACGCAACTGCACAATTTTTATCAATTTCAAGACAAAAACAACCGTTGTTATCGGCTTGGTTGAAAACGTTAACAACCGCCTTCACATCTGTAGTTATGATAATTAAATAAGCGATTTAATAGCTGATTTACAATGAATTCTATGCAGTATAACATAACGCTACTGCACAATATAACTGTTATTCTTATCTTTTCTTAACAATACATTTAAAATGAAATCATGTTACGATAATTAAACAAGTGAATTTCTAGCTGATATACCATGAATTTTTTAGAGCTTCATAAAACACTACTGCACAATTAACTGTTCTTAAAAATACACTTAAAATAGAATTTAAATAAAAAAGGAAGATACATTTTAAAAAGCGAGCAGAAGTTAAAGCACCTCCAAGATTATTCTCTTTTTATGAAATTATTAATCGAATAATAATCGAATCGCTATGGATATTATGATGTTATGATAATTAAACAAGCGAATTACTAGCTGATTTACTATGAATTCTTTAGAGTACAATAAAATGCTACTGCACAATTTAACTGTTATTGTTATCTGTTTTAACAATACATTTAAAATGGAATCATGTTATGATAATTAAACAAGTGAATTTTTAGCTGATTTACCATGAACTGTTTAGAGCATAACAATACGCTACTCCACATTTTAACTGTTCTTAAAAATACGTTTAAAACATAATTTAAAAAAATAAAAGAAAATATATTTTAAAAAGCGTGTAGAACTGAAAGCGAAACTCAAATATTATTATTTTTTCATTAAATTACTAATCGAATACAAATCGATATCGTTTCGTTGTATTTATGTTAGTTATGTGGCAACATCAAATCTGACAGCTATAGGAAATATGTCATGCGAAATGAAATCACAATTCAACAAGTAAAAAGGTACTAGTGAATTCACAACTAAATAGTTGCCATTGTGTTATTTTGTTTGTTATTTTTCAAATATATTCTCAAGAACTCATATGGAGTGAGATTGTCGATCACATTATAGTGTGACAACAGTTAAAAGTAAGTGTTCAACAGTTTTTCATTTATTAATTCTAGTGCTGATATTTGATAGTGATGAATGTATGAAATGATGAAGTTGTTTTATTTTTTAACATATGCACAAGCTATACCTGACAAACAAAATAGCTTATTTGTAACACGGCGATAAGATTAGCTAGCTAACACCAGATAGTTACGAAATGGACAATTTTTATCAAATACCAAGAAATAAGAAATTCGAATTTTAATTGTTTTTGGACTACTGGTAGGCAGTCAGTCCTTAATTATTAAATAATATAGGGCATTAAGTTTTAAGTAACATTTACCTATATTTGAGTTTAAAGTAAACAAATCTATTTTATTTTGTTCACATTGTCTTATTTTTTTTACTAATAATATTATTTTTCAGTTGCCATCGTCATCGCGTGAGTGTCATGATTGCGAAGGATTGATAAAGCAGCAACACGTTAAACTTTAGAACGGGAACCATCTGAATCATCTAGTCCATCCTTGTAGCAATCTAAAGTGAGTAATGTATTGAACCTAGAACAACAAAGCTTAGATCATACATCATACAATATACTGCTGCCTAATTTTGTAAGAGCACCACTCACACAAAATCAATGTTTTTTTCCTGGTTGTAACAATTCCAATCAACTCACTGTTCCATCAGCATTGCGGGTATGTATTTTTGTGAATACAATTACTATGTACCTCCAGAATGTAGAATCAGTAACTACCATTTAAATAGTAACTCTTGGTATTTACTTTTAGAATTAATATATAACCATATTAAAACATTTAGTGTAGCACAAATTATAGATTTTTCTACATTATTGTAAGATAATATTTACCATCATATAGACTTTGAAAATATTTACAATATGCCCGAATATACTGTACATTATTATCTACGCTTATCAAAGGCACAATGCCAATAAATTCTGTCTGAAGTGCCCAAAATGTCAAGTAAACATAGTGGATGCTTTGCACTTGCTGTATATTTGATAAAAGTAAGAACAGGAGATAGTGATGAATGCATATAGGCATTATTGCAAGTACCAAGAAACAAATTAGAGCGACTCATGAATATGGCCCAAGAAATATTAAATCAGGATGTTGTTCCCATGAATTTTATCCATCGTTACCACTCTCTGTGCCAAATTCTATTCAGTAATTATGATATTATATCTGAGGCAAATAATTTCTTAGCTTTCCTAGATGTTTTTGTTATCCAAAATCCTAACAACATCATAGGTCACACTGTGTATAGAAAAAAGACCCATACAAACTGATATTTAAGCGGTGAATCTCACCATAATCCTTCACAGTTAGTTACCATGAGCAAATCTTTGTTACAGAGAGCATATGGGATCTGTGAGAACAAGCACCTGGCCGCGGAGCTTCAGCACGTCAAGCAGGTTCTGCACAAAATCAAGCTTCGGGTCCCACGTCTTCGTCACAGTGACCGAGTGAAGCCGACCGCAGTTGAGCGTGTGCCTGCTGTACTACCGTATGTCAAGGGTGTCACCCCAACCAGATAGACATACATCAGATTTGATAGACCACAAATCCTCGTTAAAGAACATTAATTCCTACCAAGGATGATATGTGAGGCTACTGAAATTAAAAAACATCCTAATTTCAGTAGAGAAGGCGGTTGGGTACTGCCACCTGCTTGGGACACAATAATTAATAAAATTAAAACAAACCCCAAGCATACCACTGCAAGACTTAAAGATAGAGTAAGTTCAATCTGCGTAGATTGGACTATAAAAATAATAATAAAAAGCTGAAGGTACTCCATGTCCCAATACTGACATTGGGATGGCAGTCACCTCAGTACCCCGTGACCATGGGTGCTATAAAGCACCTGAAACGTCAGGAATTAATAATAATAGTATAATAATAATATAGCCATTTATTTCCGAACTTTGGGGTTACATAATATTTGTGTTTGAGTTCCTATTGTAATACTAGTTAAAGTAAGTCCCTCAGTTCGGTGTGCCTTTTGGCATAGGCCTCCAAAAGAAAAATCACGCGTCGGGAATTAAAAGTTAAAGAAATTAAAAGCAATAAAATTGGTAAAAGTAGTCGTTAAAAAGCTGTATTTGTGAAAATAAAAAGCTTTATATCATAAAAGTCCCGACTTTTTTTAAACCAATTCCTTAACCATTTCATTATTTTAATTACATATTATCATTTCCATATGCTTTTATATGTGGGCACCCATGGCCGAAGTGTCTATGAACAGTGGGCATCCCCCTTTGGTCAGTGATACAATCCCTTCAGCGGTACCAAGATGATTGTCGGTATATCGAAGTACTGAAGTGTTTGTACAGTAGGGCTACGATGGCTATCCGAGTACAGAACCAGAGTTCGAAATCTATCCAACTGTAGAGAGGTATAAGACAGGGTGATTTTATATCCCCGAAACTCTTCACCGCTGCATTGAAAGACGTTTTCAAGCTACTGGACTGGAAAGGATACGGTATTAATATCAATGGTTGGTACAACATCATTTACCTTAGATTTGCTGACAATATAGTCCATATGGTAGAATCGCTGGAGGACCTAAGTGCTATGCTCAATGACCTCAATATTGATTGCTAACGGATAGGTCTTAAGATGAACGTGGACAAAACAAATATCATGTGTAACGTCCATGTCATACCTATGCCAGTAGTTGTTGGGAGCACTAAGCTCAAAGTTATTGTGTAAGATTGGATGCAGGTGGCTCAGGACCGTGCTTTGTGGCATTCCTTGGGGGAGGCCTATGTTCAGCAGTGGACATGTGAAGGGTTGTAATGATGATGATGATATCTTTGTTAATTCATGACATTCGTGTATCAGTATCGAACAGAAATACTCAACTATATACATATATAATCAAATGTATTCGGAACCAACTGGGCGTGAATCTTACTCGCTTTTGTTCGGTTTTTTAATACTAGGCTAAGGCTACGTAAAGATTTTATTTATTTGTTTTTACTTTTGCGTTTTATGCTTGTCTTTTTATGATGTGCAAATAAATATTTTCTTCCTTTCTTTTCTTCTTCCACTGTGTTGTTCAGAACCCGACTCGACTCAGTAGTCAGGTACTCTAACCAGGTCGTACGCTCATTTAAGTTATGCAGACAATAGTAACGGTAAGAGGTAACAATTTGTTTGTTAGCTTACAGTTTTGCTTGCGTGACGACGAAACTGCTAAATGGACTTAGTTTGAAATTTCATTGTAGCTCCGAATTGTTAGTCAGATATATAAACTTTGTAACTGGCTTTATCTAAATATAGCAGAGAAAGTTGGCTCCACCGACATACTAGCACTTTCAACGTAGAGTAGACATTTATTAGTTAATACCATTATTACAGAGGGTTATGTTTCAAAAAGTATCCAAATTTTTGTATTTAAGTTCAAATATTTCTTTCTATATAGATTTCTTTTCCGTTTGCAAAAAATAATGTAACGTTGTAACAAGTGAACTGAATACTCGTAGAAGCCTATGGCACTGATATTTTACATTTTTTTTTAATTTTACATTAACATATTTTGGAACTGATATATCAATAAATACTACTAATTGGTTTCGTATCATTTTAATTTCAATAGTTTTTAATTGATTTATTTTATTTATTTAGTTTAAAATTTTTGTTGTTATTTTTTTAGTACCGAAAGTTTATTTCAAATTAGTAGTATTTATTGATAGATAAATGTCATAATATATTAATGTAAAATAAAAATAAAATTGTAAAATATCAATGCCATACGCTTCTATTCCGTTCACCCGTTACACCCTATTTTTTTCCAGACGGTAAAAAAATCTTTACTGCAGGTTTTGAATATACGAGTCAATAAGATTTCTTCTTTTATTTGAAATTATCCCAAATTGAAGGTGATTTATGGGCAACAATTACGCGTACAACATGCGCGTCGTGGTCGCGCGTCATCTCGTCGTGGCGCGCGTCGTGAATTGAATCGCACTCAGAGGACTGAGTGAGATTCAATTCACGGAAGCCTTTTCAGTGAAGATGAGGCATTCTATCTCGGTCTTAAGAGTGCAATGCATTTGCATTTCAATCCTAATTCAAATACGTAGGTCTCTTTGAACCACGGTTCTACTTGTGATCAGGTTTTTTTATAGAATAAGGGTGACAAACGAGCACACATTCCACCTGATGGTAAGTGGATGCTGTGGCCCATAGACATCTACATTTATCCTCGATTAAGACTCAAAACGCAGATGCGTTGTCTCCCCTGAGGACTAAGATGGCATGCCTCGTTACCAGTAAAAAAAGGGTCTCCGGTTTCTCTACGCTCACCATATGAAACACAGCAGTATTAAGCTGCTACTTTACGCTGGTATTCTGTGAGAGCGTGGTCCTTCCGGTCGAGTCGACCCATTCGAGCTACAACCATAATAGAGCTGCAGCGTGGTTATACCACGTATAAAAGGTGCACCGTATACTCGTTTGTCAAATTGACTTGTACCTATAAAAAATATCTTGAATTTGATCATCGACTGATGTACCCTTATAAACTTAAAAATAGCCCGCATATATTGTATTGATTCATTCCTCACAGCCCTTCACAATTTAACTGCTGAACATAGGTCTTCCCCAAGGTATGCTACAAAGCACGATCCTGAGCCAACAGCATACATCAACTTTCTGCATATCTTACTGGGTCGTCACGCCATCTAGTGCCGTCCACACTACACTTCGGTTACCGACACGAGGTAGCCACTCGAGAACTTTCCTTCCCCATCGGTTGTCTTTGTCGGTTCTTCAAGCTATATGGCTGACCACTTGCTACTTCAGCTTACTAATCTGTTACGATACAACGGATATTTTGTATACTAATTAATAAATGAGGTGCAATGTCGAGAAGTGGCCAGCTGTAAACTGGTACTGGTTCATAAAGAATCAAACCAGGCATATCGCACTCAGCTTTAATATCATATCATAAGTGAAGTAACTAAAAAAATAAAGCTAACAAAGTTTATATTATGCTGAAAATTGAAATTTGCCTGAGGGAGAGTTATAAAGAGCGTTTTATATTGTCATTTTTATTATTAAAACTAAATCGTCTATGTTATTTGAAGTTATGTGAATTTGAATTTAATAACAATAATAATTAGATTTAATCAGGATTAATTATTTAAATAAGCTTAGAAGAAGCTTTAATTATATTCAGACGTTTCGCAATGTTCGTGACTGTAATTGATATTCCGCCACCGTCTTTGTTGCCGCTGTTCGTTACTAAGTATTGATACGTCAATACCGTGTACTGTCACCGGAGTTGGACTTTATAAATTCATAAGCTTTTAAAGTATAAAATTAAGGTTTTAACAACATATATTTTTTTAATGTTGTTCTAAGAAAATTTACTATACTTATCACGTTTGTTTCATTTTCATTCATATTTCTACATTGTTATTCAATTCTGAGCTGTTTTCAAAATTTCAAGTCTCGAAGCTTATCGGGAAGTGCTCGAAAGCTTATAGTTGCAAGATTCCACCCGAAACGGACAGATAAACAAGAAAGTAACTTAATAAAGGGAAACATGGAAAATTACTAAGTCAAAATTATGAAATTATTGTATTGTGTTTTGCTTTTTCAATTCGTCTACAAAATTTCAGACTGTTCAGCTGTCTAGTAGTTTGTGAAAACTGAATTGAAAAATGTCATATATATACAATATGTAACGTACTTAACGCACACCCTAAGATACTCCAATTAGTATATTATATTATAATCATAATACATACACTGAATTTTAGTTAAACATTTTTATGCACTGATTATTTATCAAATTAGTTATACTAATTCCAGTAGAATGTTGTGGTCACAGTACAAATCCACGAACGCAAAGACTTTTAAGTGCTTGGAATAAAGATCATTTTTCTTTATTTTTATTGAATGACAGAATTAGTAATAATACAAATAAAACTGCACTCTTAAAAGTCTTATTGCCTTAAGTTGCGGTCCATTTCAGTTTGTTTTGACTGTACAGATTTAATTTGACTGTAATTTACGTATTTTTAATTATTTTTCTGATAAAAAATTACCTATATAAAAATGATAGGAATCGATTCAGTAAACGATTCTGAACAAACTACTTTCTCAAAGTGCGTTAATTATGCCGCCCATGAAAAACTGCAACACCAGGGGAATTGCAGGTACGTTGCCGGCCTTTTAGAAAGGTAAAAAGTAATGTAACGACTTCTGCAACTTATCAGAAAAAATATCATTATGAAATTACGACCTGAAATATTTATAACTGTTTAAATAAACAAACCTTGCCAGTCATCCATTTGAGCCTATAAAAGTCCGCTGCGGAACATAGGCCTCATTCATAAAAAAAATTATGGTGACCACACACGGTCAGTTCAACTGATCGTTGCAACTGATCAGTTCAAAATAAAACTGTTGATATTTTTTAAAATATCGGATTTTCGATATATCCATAAATAAACTTATATGTAAAACTCCGATATTAATATATTTATAATGATCGATATATCGAAAATCCACTATTTTAAAAAATATCAACAGTTTTAGTTTGAACTGATCAGTTTGAACTGGTCAGTTGGAATGATCAGTTGAACTGACCGTGTGTGGCGTCCATTATAGTATAATTCTGTGGTATAGTCTTGTACAGTTGTATAGTCTCATTTTGACACAGTTGTCATGCTTAGAATACGGGTTGACAACCACATATTTATTATTATTTTATGTTGTTTTTTATTATGTTATCAGGAAGGTGCTGTGCTGTCCATCTTCAGTTTCTCTCTATCGCCTCTTAAGACACCCACGAGACGACTTGATGTAGTGGATATTCTTACACCTCCACTACACGTTTTGTAGTAGCGGTTTAAAAACACGAAAACAAATGTCTAAATATACCTAATTGTAAATTATCATTACGTTACATTTTAAGTTTCTTTTGCGGTTTTAATTAATTATATTTTGCTTCGCATGCGTAGACATTTTTGTGTGAAAATCCGCAGCTCGACATGAGCGTAGGATATACAAAAGGAAAGCTTCAGGAAGGACGTTAAGAGTAGTACTCTACCATCATATTAAAAAGGGTATAATATTTTTTTTAAATCTTACTACTATTTTTATAACTGTAACTTGAAAAAAAAAAACATTTTATGCATAAATTAGGAGCTCTTAAAAAGCGTAACTGCAATTATTTTTAATATTCGATCCTAAAATACTTGAAGAATTATCTTTTCAAATATTAATAATTCTTAAAATATAGACGATGCCCCTTTTTACAATTTTCTCGAGTATTCACACAACTCAGTTTGACGGAATCGTGGCGCAGTGGGTTATTTTTTACAGAGTAAGTGACACAAACAAGCACACAGCCCACCTGAATTCTGTAGACCATAAACATCTACATATGTTCTCGAATAAGAATCAAATAACGATATAATAAATAACGATATGATCAATAACCGATACGGCCTGGGGACCTTCAAGAAAAGAGCTTACTCCTTTCTAAAGGGCCGGCAACGCACCTGCAATTCCCCTGGTGTTGCGGTTGATCATGGGCGGCGGTAGTCACTTAACATCAGGTGAGCCGCATGCTCGTTTGCCCCCTCTTCTATAAAAAAAAAATCAAAATGCAGATGGATCGCCACCCCTGAGGACTAAGTTGGGATAGCTCGTAACTAGTAAAAACGGTGTTCGGTTCTCTGCACTTACCATACGAAACACAGCGCCATAGAGTTGCTATTTTACTCCGGTATTCTGTGAGAGCGTGGTCCTTCCCCGGTCGAGCCTACCCATTTTTGCTACAGCCATAAAATGACTGCAACATTGCTCTACCATGTATAAATTTGGGTTGCAGCGCTGAATGCCGCGGGATCGAATCCCACATCAAACAAAAATTTGTATGGCCTACATAGCATATTTCTCCTTGTGCAATTTATGTATGTAAACTGCTTCCACGATACGGGAGAAAAACTATGGCGACGTTTTAAAAAAATACAATGAAATAATAATTTGCCATTTTTACTTATGTAGTTATTATGCCTTAAAGTCCATCTGTATTTACGTTGGAGATTTCACTTTTACTTTTTTATTACTTCTGCCGCTAAGTTTGCCGTGTAGATGCAGTTTAGGTTTACTTTTGTATTCCGCGGAAGCATAAAAATGTTAATAAAATATAGGCTTTATTTGTTAGTATTCAAAAGTAACAATGCCTTTATGGTAGATACCGGTGAAAATGCGCTAGTAGCTTCTTACCATCAAGTGGATTTTACTCCATTTGTTACTTCGACTTATCCGCACTAACCCATTTTCGATTACTTACCTATATTAATACCCATAAATTAAGGAATTTTAGATATTTTTTAGTGAAAACTGCTTGAAGAAAGCTTAAAATAATGTAAATCCGATAATTTTCTTTTGTGACATACAGACACCGAAGCTCCATAACTATATGCGTTGCAGTATTTGTTTAGAAATATAATAACTTTGGACTAAAAAGAGAGACAAAAAGTAATAATGGGTCTTTAAATTGAAATTGACGTTCCTGCAGTACTGGCCACTTCAAACTAAAATCATTTTTGTTTGGCCAAGAATTCTAATTTCAAATTAATTTAATTTTAAAAAATATAGAATTCTTTTATCAAGTCATTTGTTCCTTAATTAGCGTTATGATTTCGTCGCATTTAAATATTTTTTGTCATCATGGATACGTTAAAAATTCGAGTAATTATGGAATATGAGTACCGTCGTTGCAGCAAGGCGGCACAAACGGCACGCAACATCAACGACATTTACGGAGCGAACACTTCAAATGAACCCATTTATCTGTTATTGGTTTGCCCGCTTCCGTTCTGGAAATTTAGACTTGAAAAATTAACTTTAGTCGACAATGACGAATTAAAACTAATGATACTTAATCTACAGCTTAATTAGCAGCAGCTTTCGACGTTAGCATCAAAATAATATTGCTCCATTTGTTTCAAATTGGCAAGGTAAAAAGGCTTGACAAATAGGTGTCCCACGAACTCATTGATCGCCAACGCGAAGTACGCGTCGAAACGTGCCTTGCTCTGCTCAACAAGTTCACAAACGAAGGTATTTTTAACCGCATTGTTACCTGTGACGAAAAATGGATTCTGTTTGACAATTGCAAGCATTTAGCAAGTTGGTTGAATCCTGGTTTAGCACCTAAACTTACGCTCTAAAAGAAAACTTACCCCTAGAAAAGTGATGATCGCAGTTTGTGGTCTAGCGTCTTTGTGATTCATGACAACTTCTTACCAAACGGGATGAGCATCACTGCAGATGTTTACTGTGATGGTCTAAACACAATGATAGCGAAGCTTGCACGTCTCTTACCAGCTTTAGTCCATCTCTCTTCCCCGCTGTTCCTGCACAACAACGCGCGACCTCATACTGTACAACAGACGGTCTTCAAGTTACAAGAGCTGGGGTTGGAATCTCAAAAAACCCGAGGGGCAGTACAAAATACCTTTGAGGAATTTGTTGCCTCCCGTCCATCTGATTTCTTCAAGAAGGGCATCATTAAACTGCCACTGCGTCGGCAAAGATACATCGATTGCATCTTTAAAGAAAGGAAAATTACGTTAACTTATTTCATAAAAAACGGCAATTTCATAGCTTAAGACCTAATATTTTAAGCTGGTATATTCGAAGTCGGCCTAAACAATTTTAATTATATTTTTTTTCTATTTTATATGACTATAAACCAACCTGGTAATTTGAAAAGAAAATTACGTTAACTTATTTCATAAAAAACGGCAATTTCATAGCTTAAGACCTAATATTTTAAGCTGGTATATTCGAAGTCGGCCTAAACAATTTTAATTATAACTTTTTTTCCTATTTTATATGAATGCCTAACTACAAACGCACCTAGTAATAAGTGAAGCCCTAGACGGTGAAAACCACTGTCTTAACACAACTAACGCCTATATTTAGTCTTTGTTTGAAAACGCCCACATTGTAATTGGAAATACAGACAAACTTTCACACATATATCCAATTCTAAGTAGTTTAGAAACAAAAGGTCTATTACTTTCTGTTCAGTTACCGCCCATCGAACACTTTTAACGATGATCATGACCTCGTTATTGATCCCTAATAATGGCCCGTTGTTTCATATGAATACTGAATGGCTTTTGTAAATCCTTATGATGTGAAACCTCCATAGAATGGATTAAGACAATATAGCAGATAAACGTGTTTTGAATATGAAAACTAGCTTTGATCGGTGGTTAACACACTTGTAGACAATTTATGCAAAGTATTTTATGTTACACTAGCGGTCTGCTCCCGCTTCGCACGGATGATGTCTGGATTCTACAACACGTACCGGGTCCAAATACGCCTTTAACCTTCGTGCAAGTGTAGACAATATGTTGAGAAGTTTTACCGCAACCTAATGAACGGTATGGCAACGCATAAAATACGAAGAAGCAAATATTAATGCTTTCTTATATTTACATGAACAGTACATATTAAATGATACTAATTTTTACGGATTTTATCGCGTTCAATTTAAGTTTTTACTTCACGACGGGCGGAAAGCCCGCGTAAAAGAACAAATAATATATATATATATATATATATATATATATATATATATATATATATATATATATATATATATATATTATATATATTATTTAATACATATATACATACATATTAGATGAATAGGCTTATAATTGAACATTATTTCTGTTTCTTTAAACACTTAGCTTTCCACGTTAGAACGTAAGCTGCTGTGTGTATGTTGTAGTTGTGTTTAAAAAGAAATGTGTTTTTCTTTTACTCGCACGTAGGTTCAGTATAAAATGCAGTTAGTACAGGAGTTGGATTATATGTTAATTATAGTTTTAGAATTTTATAACTGCTTATTAACACTTAAAAGGTGTGCAATATTTTGCCTTCTACTTCTTCAACTTATTGCAAGTTTGATTTATTATATTGAATAAGCTCAGTAGTTGGCACAAGGTGTGATAATTTTGTAAATTTATTAGAAATAGTAAAGAAGGTACCTATGTGGTAAAGAAAAAAGCATAAATGGATCGGCTCGACCGGCGGGGAGAACCACGGTCTCATAGAATACCAACGTGAAATATCAGTTTAATGATGTGTTTGGTATGGCAAGTGTAGAGAACTGAAGACCCTTTTTACTGGAAACGAAGCGTTCGATTTCAGGGCTAAAAACGCATCTACATGTCAATTTGTAATGTTTGTGAATAGATAAAGATGGGTCACAGCATCGACTTACCGTCGCGTTGATTGTGTGCTCGTTTTGTCTCGCTTATTCTATAAAAATATGCGACCGAAAAGTGATACAAGTGATGGAAGAACTTTAAGCCCCCACTTCTTCAGGCAGTATGAAGTACGGGGCAAGCAACCTGCTTAGATGACGCATTATACGAATCTTGTTGTGATTCTGTACGTTACGTGGGCAGAGTGAGAACTTATAACTACTGATTAGATATGTATATATTTTGGGTCGGCTCGACCAAGGCATGCGTCAGCTCGATCAGGGCGGGACCACACTCTCACAGAATATCAGCGTAAAATTGCAGCGTATTGCTGCTGTATTTCGTATGGTGAGTGTAGGGAACCGGAGACCATTTTTACTCGAATCGAGACGTTCCACCTTAGTCCTCAGGGTTGACAACGCATTTGCATTTTGATTCTTAATTGAGGATAAATATGGGCGTCTATGGGTTACAGCATCCGTTTACCATCAAGTGAACTGTGTGCTCGCTTGTCACCTAATGCTATAAAAAATCTTCAATTGTCTCGTTGTTGTAGTAAAGGTGTTAGGTAGTGTTGTAGGTAGGAGTTTAGCAGTGGTAGAGCCACGCGGCAGCTTTGCCAGGGTGGTACCACGACCTCACAGAATACCGGCGTGAAGTGGAAGCTCTGCTTTCGCGTTTGGTATGGTGAGTGCAGGTGGCCGAAGGCCCAAATCCCCCCCCCCCTCCATCGACATGGTAGCGGAATTACATGATGATAGACTACCCCGGGGGGGTACCAGCACCCCTCGAGAATCCCTCGCTGGGCATCCACGACCATGTTTCTCCACTCCTGAGCGTGGGTGCTCAGGCTGCCCCACGTATGGGGGAGCAAAATTCCGCTCAGGACTAAAACTGCTCGGGGCAAACGGAGCAACAAGACCAAGGCCACCCGACCACAGGGTTTTTGTTACATGTTGTATACATAAGAACCATATTATCTATATAAGAAAAGGAATAACTCAGACACTCAGTCAGTTCTAATTGCACTAGATCGTTTCATACTGCGAAAAGTTCTCCATTAATCATAGGCTTTAAACCAACCGATGAGTTTGCTATAATAAATTTAGATTTTACTCCGAGAAAATCCCCGCTCCGTCGATTTGAACACCGCCGTTATGATTTGGGAGGCCATTAATATGATGAAAGGCATGTAAAGGTGTAATTTGCGCCTCAACGTACGTTACTTCACAAATATCACACGTGTGAATTGTACGGGCGTGAGGGAAGGCCTTTGTGAGCTTGACATTGTGATCTCTTAGGTATACCTGTTTAAAAGTTCCGCTTTCATTATAGGAGTGACTAAGAAAGCCGACTTTATTCAATGTTGCGAGATTGGTTACGTGTGTAGAATGTTGTAATTTTAAATATTATACATAATTAAGAGAATGTGAAACTGTGTTTCAGAATAATAAAGAAAATATATAGATTAAGATCCGTGGTGTCTAGGGATAAGCGCTTGCTTCCGGCCCATGATCACATACGGCGCTCTGGTATGGTGGACCAAGACGAATGAAGCCACCACAATTAAGAAGCTTCAGCGCTACCAGAGACTGGCATGTATGGCTGCCACAGGCTGCATAAGAACTACGCCAACAGCAGCCTTGGAAGCGATGCTGGAGCTAACTCCGCTTCATCTACATATACAACAAGAAGCGACTTTAGCTGCCATCAGACTCAAGACCCTAAATCTTTGGAGTAAGAATAGTGTCCCTCATACAGGCATAATTGATAGAATTCACTCAGAAATTCCTATCCTACAAGCCAAATACGATAGGATTCCTAAACAATTTGTTTTCGATAAGAAATACAAGATACACTTAAATGAAAACAGCCAGCCGGAAGGATTAAGCCCAAAAGAGCTTAGAATTTTCACCGATGGTTCTAAAACAAATGAAGGTGTAGGTTCTGGAGCTTTCTCTGAAGACCTCAATATTCACATATGCACACCGCTGGGTACCTATAACACGGTCTTTCAGACGGAATGTATGGGTATCATTCAAGCGGCCATAGCAATAGATGCTAGGAAGGTTAATGACTTCCCCATCAGAATACTGACCGACAGTAGGGCGGTACTACAAGCTCTGAGTTGCAATGGGGTGAACTCGGGACTAATATATGAATGCCATCAACGATTAAATGAGGTATGTAAAAACAACAATGTGACTCAGCAATGGATAAAGGGACACAGTGGATCCAGAGGCAACGATGCAGCGGACGAACTGGCCAGAAGAGGATCGGCTCTGGCCACTATAGGGCCGGAACCAATCATACCAATCCCCTTTGGTAACGTTCGTTCAATGGTACGTAGACACTTCACTAATCAACACGCTCAGCTTTGGAAAAATCTAGTAGACTGTAGAAAAGCTAGGGAGGCCCTACCTGTAATAAACAGTCGCTTAACCAAAGTTCTAATGAGACTGAACAAGCCGCAGATCAGGATAGTAACTACTGCTATCACAGGACACGGCACCTTTAACAAACATTTATTTACTATAGGTGTTACAGATAGTCCCCTGTGCAGGGCATGTATGGGGGAGGAAGAAACGGCGGCCCACGTGCTACTGAAATGTCCGGAGGTCGCTACGTACAGAGCTAAACATCTCGGCACGCCGGGATCACTCCCCCGAAGTTGCATGCAACATCAAGGGACTGTTGAGCTTCTTCGGGGAGATCTCATGGTTCGAATAATCACATTATTCCTAGCCACACGCTAAATACGCGCGTAGACGTGGAGTTGCGGAAAACAGCCCGTCGCAAACTAAACTATTATACATAATTAAGAAAATGTGAAACTGTGTTTCAGAATAATAAAGAAAATATATAGATTAAGATCCGTGGTGTCTAGGGATAAGCGCTCGCTCCAACCGCACGCCAACGCGCACCAACATTATATATTAAAGAAATTGTTTATAGCAATTTAAAGTGCGGATTTACCTCGTACTCTGTGTCTGACAAATGATGTGAAGTACACATATAACATATACGGCGGTATAAGAATATCCCCTACCCCATATTGTCCCGTGGATGTCTCAAGAGGGGACTGTGGAAACAAACAGGCCATGAGCAGCTACATCTTTCTGCCAACAGCTTAAAATTATTAAAAAAACTGTGGATACAAGCTACAAGCTAACCTATAAGGCACTTTAGGGAGAGATCTTTTTACAGCTGTGAACTTTTATAGGCTGTAATAGGTGGACGGATATAACATGTACTAGGGCTGCGTAATGGAAATTAAATCCCAATCCAAGCATACAACTGCAAGACTTCAAGATACTATAAGTTCATACTACGTAGATCGGAACAAAAGTTAATAATTTTAATCTGGAGGTAGCCGTGGTTAATGACGTTGAACATCTAGCCCCCCCCCCCCCACCCTCACCAGTGACCATGGGTGCTGTCAAGTGCTCGAAACGTCAGGAATATAAAATAGGTTAATATACGCGATAAAATCCGTAAAAACTAGTTTTATTTATATGATGAATTCTTTTTATTTTCCTGAGAAAATTCTTTTAGTCTCAGTAATGACTTGGCGCTAGCTTTGTGCTAAGGAACTGACGCATTCATGAACGAACCCGCACAATGTAGGCGCAGAATGTTCTTTACATAAACTTAATAAAGAATGATGCGGACATCGTATGGGATTTACATATATCCTATCTTTTTACGTGGTAGATCTGCACCTATATTAGTAGTATAGTTGTAGCACGAATGGGTCAGCTCGAACGGGGAAGGACTATGCTCTCACAGAATACCAGCGTAAAATAGCAGCTTAACGCTGCTTTGTTTCGTATGGTGAGTATGGAGAACTGGAAACCCTTTTTAGTGGAAACGAGGCATTCCATCTTAGTTCTCACGGGTGACAACGCATCTGCATTTTGATTCGGAATCGAGGATAGATGTAGATGTCTATGGGCCACAGCAACTACTTACCATCTGGTGGACTGTGTGCTCGATTGTCATCCTTATCCTATAAAAAAAACGTATCGATAAAAAATTATTTTAGAGATGTTAAAAATTAATTAGATAAGATCCACGTAGTAAAATAAAATGATGTGGTTTTACCTAATTTTAAGAGTACCTCTCTACGTCACCACCATTCCCAACACCACTACTATGGGAAAGACACACAACCGTCGATAATATGACCCGTGTTTCGTGTCTAAACGAGGGATACTCATGTGAAGTAGACGCTGCAGTTGCTAGCCGACTTAGCACATGAGGGATCCATATAAGACTATTTAATGAATACTATATATATGACTTTAAGACGTCTGAAAAAAGTATTATTTTCTAAACCATATGGATACTTCGCCCACAGAAGCCGCCCAAGTGGTGGCATTGCTGGATTCTGGACTTAGTCAGCGTGTTGTGGCTCGAACATTGCATCTAAGCTTGTCATCTGTTCATAGAGCCTACAACCGATATCAAGAGACTGGTATGTTCACGCGCCGATCTGGATCAGGAATCGGGTCACTTCTGAGAGGGATGATCGATTTATTGTATCAACTTCTTTACGAAACCGGCGCCTTAATGCATTTCAACTGCAGCGGCAGCTTCAAGTTGTACGAATGGTCGCTGTAAGTGACTCTACAATTAGAAGAAGGTTGAAGGAACGTGGACTGGTACCACACAAGCCAACAAATGGACCGAAATTAACTGGAGACCATCGAAGAGCGCGCCTTGACTTTGCACGTGAGCACCTAAATTGGTCATACCTGCAATGGAGCAAAGTTCTCTTCTTAAAAGGTGTAAGGGTTCTTAAAAGGTTCTTAAAAGGTGTGCAATATTTTTCCTTACTTCTTCAACTTATTGCAAGTTTGATTTCTTATATTGAATAAGCTCAGTAGTTGGCACAAGGTGTGATAATTTTATAAATTTATTAGAAATAGTAAAGGTACCAAATATGTGGTAAAGAAAAAAGCATAAATGGATCGGCTCGACCGGCGGGGAGAACCACGGTCTCATAGAATACCAACATGAAATATCAGTCTAATGATGTGTTTGGTATGGCAAGTGTAGAGAACCGAAGACCCTTTTTTACTGGAAACGAAGCGTTCGATTTCAGGGCTAAAAACGCATCTACATTTCAATTTGTAATCGTGAATAGATAAAGATGGGTCACAGCATCGACTTACCGTCGCGTTGATTGTGTGCTCGTTTTGTCTCGCTTATTCTATAAAAATATGCGACCGAAAAGTGATACAAGTGATGGAAGAACTTTAAGCCCCCACTTCTTCAGGCAGTATGAAGTTCGGGGCAAGCAACCTGCTTAGATGACGCATTATACGAATCTTGTAGCGATTCTGTACGTTACGTGGGCAGAGTGAGAACTTATAACTACTGATTAGATATGTATATAATTTGGGGTCGGCTCGACCAAGGCATGCGTCAGCTCGATCAGGGCGGGACCACACTCTCACAGAATATTAGCGTAAAATTGCAGCGTATTGCTGCTGTATTTCGTATGGTGAGTGTAGGGAACCGGAGACCATTTTTACTCGAATCGAGACGTTCCACCTTAGTCCTCAGGGTTGACAACGCATTTGCATTTTGATTCTTAATTGAGGATAAATATGGGTGTCTGTGGGTTACAGCATCCGTTTACCATCAAGTGAACTGTGTGCTCGCTTGTCACCTAATGCTATAAAAAATCTTCAATTGTCTCGTTGTTGTAGTAAAGGTGTTTGGTAGTGTTTTAGGTGGGAGTTTAGCAGTGGTAGAGCCACGCGGCAGCTTTGCCAGGGTGGTACCACGACCTCACAGAATACCGGCGTGAAGTGGAAGCTCTGCTTTCGTGTTTGGTATGGTGAGTGCAGGTGGCCGGAGGCCCAAATCCCCCCCCCCTCCATCGACATGTTAGCGGAATTAAATGATGATACACTACCCCGCGGGGGGTACCAGCACCCCTCGAGAATCCCTCGCTGGGCATCCACGACCATGTTTCTCCACTCCTGAGCGTGGGTGCTAAGGCTACCCCACGTATTCTGGGGGGGGGGAGCAAAATTCCGCTCAGGACTAAAACTGCTCGGGGCAAACGGAGCAACATTTTTTTTTATTATCTATATAAGAAAAGGAATAACTCAGACACTCAGTCAGTTCTAATTGCACTAGATCGTTTCATACTGCGAAAAGTTCTCCATTAATCATAGGCTTTAAACCAACCGATGAGTTTGCTATAATAAATTTAGATTTTACTCCGAGAAAATCCCCGCTCCGTCGATTTGAACACCGCCGTTATGATTTGGGAGGCCATTAATATGATGAAAGGTATGTAAAGGTGTAATTTGCGCCTCAACGTACGTTACTTCACAAATATCACACGTGTGAATTGTACGGGCGTGAGGGAAGGCCTTTGTGAGCTTGACATTGTGATCTCTTAGGTATACCTGCTTAAAAGTTGCGCTTTCATTATAGGAGTGACTAAGAAAGCCGACTTTATTCAATGTTGCGAGATTGGTTACGTGTGTAGAATGTTGTAATTTTAAATATTATACATAATTAAGAGAATGTGAAACTGTGTTTCAGAATAATAAAGAAAATATATAGATTAAGATCCGTGGTGTCTAGGGATAAGCGCTCGCTTTAAGATTTTATATTACGGAAACCAACATTATATATTAAAGAAATTGTTTACAGCAATTTAAAGTGCGGATTTACCTCGTACTCTGTGTCTGACAAATGATGTGAAGTTCACATATAACGTATACGGCGGTATAAGAATATCCCCTACCCCATATTGTCCCGTGGATGTCTCAAGAGGCGACTGTGGAAACAAACAGGCCATGAGCAGCTACATCTTTCTGCCAACAGCTTAAAATTATTAAAAAAACTGTGGATACAAGCTACAAGCTAAGTTAGGTATACCTGCTACGATAAGGCACTTTGGGGAGAGATCTTTTTACAGCTGTGAACTTTTATAGGCTGTAATAGGTGGACGGATATAACATGTACTAGGGCTGCGTAATGGAAATTAAATCCCAATTCAAGCATACAACTGCAAGACTTCAAGATACTATAAGTTCATACTACGTAGATCGGAACAAAAGTTAATAATTTTAATCAGGAGGTAGCCGTGGTTAATGACGTTGAACATCTAGCCCCCCCCCCCACCCTCACCAGTGACCATGGGTGCCGTAAAGTGCTCGAAACGTCGGGAATATAAAATAGGTTAATATACGCGATGAAATCCATAAAAACTAGTTTTATTTATATGATGGATTCTTTTTATTTTCCTGAGAAAATTCTTTTAGTCTCAGTAATGACTTGGCGCTAGCTTTGTGCTAAGGAACTCATGCATTCATGAACGAACCCGCACAATGTAGGCGCAGAATGTTCTTTACATAAACTTAATAAAGAATGATGCGGACATCGTATGGGATTTACATATATCCTATCTTTTTACGTGGTAGATCTGCACCTATATTAGTAGTATAGTTGTAGCACGAATGGGTCAGCTCGAACGGGGAAGGACTATGCTCTCACAGAATACCAGCGTAAAATAGCAGCTTAACGCTGCTTTGTTTCGTATGGTGAGTATGGAGAACTGGAGACCCTTTTTAGTGGAAACGAGGTCCTTAGTTCTCACGGGTGACAACGCATCTGCATTTTGATTTGGAATCGAGGATAGATGTAGATGGGGCCACAGCAACTACTTACCATCTGGTGGACTGTGTGCTCGATTGTTATCCTTATCCTATAAAAAAACGTATCTATAAAAAATTATTTTAGAGATGTTAAAATTTAATTAGATGAGATCCACGTAGTAAAATAAAATGATGTGGTTTTACCTAATTTTAAGAGTACCTCTCGCCCTCCATTAATTGCGCGCAGTATCTACGTCACCACCATTCCCAACACCACTACTATGGGAAAGACACACAACCGTCGATAATATGACCCGTGTTTCGTGTCTAAACGAGGGATCCTCATGTGAAGTAGACGCTGCAGTTGCTAGCCGACTTAGCACATGAGGGATCCATATAAGACTATTTAATGAATACTATATATATATATATATATATATATATATATATATATATATATATATATAGCCATAGAATAGTATTATAGTGTTCCATGAGGAAGAGGTGCCTTCAAACTAGGTAAGACATATCACTTTATTTTATTAGGCTCATCTTAGCTAATAAATGTTTAACATCTTTATAATGGTGGATTAGGCAAAGAAACGCCTGATTCTGTTAATTAAATAATTAATTAAATTGCAATATTTGGTATTGTGAATCTCTAATTAAGTATATATTTACCTGTGCCTGATTTGGCCTCGCTGTGGCTGCCCAAGGTATCCATCACCCTATTTCTTCACACTATATGAACCGTTAGAAGCGACTATGAAAAAACCAGGAATACCTAGTCTCTCTGATAGTCTGTGATAAATGCCTATATACCATCTCTTATATAAAAATAAAGTCTTTTATAAAAAGTAGATGCGATTACGTGTAAATTATTTTGTTCTTTTCAGTTCTTTTAAGTTAGCTTTTAATTTTAAAATTAGGAAATTTAATTTTTGACCTTTTTCAACGGACTAAAAGATTAACAAAAGCTCAAGGTAACAACGCGAATGACGTTTTAATTGTTACATTGAAAACTTCAACCTTTATATTTCCCCTAAATCCATTTTCTAAAGTATTTGAAAGCCTTAAAGTTTAACCTACAGAATAATCAAATCGGTTCGCCATTGACTAAGATATCGCGTGACAAACACACGAAAAAAAAATACGGCCAAACATTGTGCTGTTTGACCGCAAACTCGAAAAGTTGAGGGTTCAAATCCGCTACTCTAATGATTACTGACACCCGACTAAGTGCTGTCGTGAACCACTTCTGACACAAGTTACAAATATAAGCTTGCCTGGTGTGGTTAACGTCAATATAAGTAATGTTAAAGGCATAGTATTTAAAAAAATATTGTAATAAAAAGACCGGTGACGGGCAGCAGACTCAAGATTTGCGAGCATCTGGTACGTACGTTGTTAATCCGCCAATAAAGCGTAGTGATGGTATCACACTTGACGCTGCTCATCATCTGACAAACAAAAACTAAACAAACATAAGTTTTTGTTTACTTTATATAAAAACACGAACACACTTCCGATTTTTTTAACCCAACATCCAGCGTATTTTTTATGTGGCTTCAACTCCATATGTTATTTGCCCGATCCAAGGTTTTTTGCGAAAAAACCGGTAAGGCAAGTTAAAGAAAAAGGATGTTTGTATTTGGTGGTTATTAATTTTAATAATATAGAGAGCAACACACGGTGAGCATTTAAAAATAAACCCATTACTTTTTAAAAACAAAAGCACTTTCGGACATAAATAAAATAATATTATTTTATCGATAAATGGAATAAAAATGTATTTGATTCACAAGCACAATTTTTTAACTTATTTTTTTATATTTAAGTAGTTTTATTTAATTTTATTAGAACTTGAAATTTCGATTTTTACGCCTAAACTCAAGAAAACTTTTCATTCCTTAAATATTAGAAATCATCGTGTATCTGAATTAAGGTTATGTATAATTTAAAGAAGAACTCTGAAACTGACGACTGAAACTGAAACTGAAGACTCCATGCTTGGGATAGGTTCATCACATTACAGTCTCAAGTCTAGGTATTGAACAATTCCCCAGAGCACTCCCCGTGGTAAATGTGATAGAAATTGCAAAGGGGTGCAACATCTCTTCGCAGCGCCAGTGAATCGAGCCAATAAGGGAGAACTTGGTCGTCGACGGTTCGATCCGCTCTACCCTGGCTGAGTTCAAGTAGATAGAGCGGGCACTGGGTAGTCCCGGCCCAGAGATGAGAACAATATTCCATGTGAGGCCAAACCTGCGCTTTGTAAAGTTACAAGTGGTGTGCCTATATGAAATTTTATTCTGCAGAACACGCCCAGCTCACATATAACGCCATCTGTTGGAGGCCGTGAGATCTTTTTTGGTTTTACTGAATATTATGACACCCAAGGGACGAAATTAAGTAGTGGATTCTCTTATCGTCCCTAACGGATTAGGCCAATGTCCAGCAGTGGACTCTAACGAACTAATGACAACGAAGCGACATATTTTCTTACGCCATAACCACATGACTAGTGTTATTAGATGTCCCATTTTTGGTGGAATGTCGTTTTTCAGCCCCTTCAGGACTCTTTCGCCTAGTACCTACAATGAGGGAGACAAATGAAATCTCATTTTTCAATCTTAGTAGCCAACTTAGCGCGTTGTCATCATCACCATTACACCCCTTCACAAGTCCACTGCTGAACATAAGCCTCCCCAAGGAATGTCACAAAGCCCGGTCCTGAGCCACCTGCATCCATCGACTTCTTGCATGTCTTACCAGGTCGTCACTCCATTTAATAGTGTTGCTTTTTCGCCTACCGGTACGAGGGTGCCACTCTGTGGTAATAATTTTTTTATATAATCGTAAAGTATAGTATGTAATTATATCTATGGTAAATAAATGCTTTTTGTATAATATTTATTGTACCCATATAATATCAAAGACGGATGTTTTCCTTAGTCAACTGCTGTGACACCAACAAGACGAAATGGGGTCAGGAATTTTCTTACGACTAGAACACACGACAGTAAATTATAAACACGCAAAGGAAATATGAATAAATTAAATGTTCGCTTTCATCGAAGAAACGCTTTATTATACGTTATGATAGACCTAAAATAAAATGGTGTTTCAAAAACAATTCAAAAGTTAGAAATATTTTCGAGATATTTTTCGCAACTTATTCTGTAGATCTCAATACTTCATTTAATTGACCCAAGCTCGATTTGTTATTTCCTCAAATTTACGAGTACATAGTCGATTATAGATCAATAAGTTGATGTAGCAATGGGCTGGTCATTTGGCTCGAAAAACGACAACCTATAGGGAAAAAGATTTTTGAGCGTCAGCCATGTACCAATAAGCTAAGTTCAGGATCACCTTGCGGGGCACCTCGCCGAGCACCTTGCGGGGACGGGGCCGGGTCTTGCGGAACACCAGTTTGGTTTCCGCAAGAGGCGCTCTACGGTGGACGCCACAATGCGCGTGAGAGCCCTCACGACGGGGGATGCAGTGGCCAGAGGGGGGTTATCTTGGCGGTGTCTCTCGACATTGCCAACGCCTTCAACTCCATGCCCTGGAGCTGCATTAGGGAGGCACTCCGGTATCACCGGGTGCCGACCTATCTCCGTCGTATAGTCGGGGACTATTTGACGGACAGGGCCGTCATCTACCCTGGTCGCAACGGTGAGTGGAACCGGCGAGAGATGTCGTGCGGTGTCCCACAGGGTTCGGTTCTGGGGCCACCTCTGTGGAACATCGGTTACGACTGGGTGCTGCGCGCCGACCTCCCTACCGGCGTCAGCGTAGTTTGCTACGCTGACGACACGCTGGTACTGGCACAAGGGGGGTCGTACGAGGCGGCGGCGGAAACTATGACACGCGGGGTTGCGATAGTCGTTGAGAGGATTCGGCAACTGGGTCTCGAGGTGGCTCTGCACAAGTCCGAGGCCATGCACTTCCATGGTCCTCGGAACAGGCCACCACCGGGATCCTCAGTGATGGTAGGAGGGGTATCCATCGGCGTCGAGTCGACGCTGAAGTACCTAGGACTCGTCCTCGACGGCCGATGGAACTTCGTTGAGCTTTTCCGACGTTTGGCTCCCGAACTGGAACGGACCGGGGCTGCCTTCAGGCGGCTCCTGCCGAACCTGGGGGGGCTAAACGCCTCCAGCCGGAGGCTCTACGCGGGGATCGTGCGATCCATGGCCCTTTACGGGGCCCCGGTGTGGGCGCGTGGTTTGGCGCGGCTTGCCGTCCACCACCTGAACGCACCCCAAAGGGTGGTTGCCGTAAAAATGGTTCGCGGCTACCGCACGATATCCCGCGAGGCGGCGAGCCTCCTTGCCGGATTGCCGCCATGGGATCTGGAGGGGATAGTCCTCGCACGCCTGCACGAATGGCGCGCGGAGGCACTATGCCGGGGGAAACCCCGCTGCCGCGGCAAGTTGTCGCGCAGCGGACAGACTTCCGTCACGATCTCATGGCGACATGGAGAGAGCGACTGTCGCAACCCCGTGCTGGGCACGCCACTATAGCGGCGATAAGACCCCTCTTTGAGGAGTGGCTTGAGAGACGCCACGGCATCCTCACCTTCCGCCTGACGCAGGTCCTCACCGGACACGGTGTGTTCGGGAGGTTCCTGCACCGAATCGGGCGGGAGGAAACGCCCGGGTGCTCCCACTGCGAGGATGGACCGGAGGACACGGTGGAACGCACCGTGGAGGTGTGCCCTGCTTGGGCGGAGCACTGCCGTGTCCTCGTAGCGGCGATAGGCGGCGGCGACCTCTCGCGTCCGGCCCTGGTCGAAGCCATGGTCCGGAGCGAGACGGAATGGGATGCCGTCACCACCTTCTGCGAAGCAGTGATGCTAGCGAAGGAGGTGGCGGATCGGGAGAAGGAAAGAGCAGCAGCTTTCCTCCCCGGCCGCCGCGGGAGACGCCCCGGGCGTCGGGGGCTACGTCGTGGCCCCCGGCCACCGTAGGCGCGGGCCTGTGGACGGCGAGCAATGGGTAGCTCGCCGTCCGTCCGTCTAAAGACGACAGGCCGTGTCGACGGCGCGTTTTGTTCCACGCGCGCCTCAAAGAGCTGTCAGCAGCGTGTAGGGGCCCGCAAGGGCCGACGCCTGCCGGGGCTGCGGGCTGTTCGAAAGAGATACCGCGGCTCCGGAACGTAAGGGCACTGAAGGAACACGGATGGTTTTTAGTCAGTAAAAGTCTGACACTCCCTTACGCTCCACCCAGAGCGAAAGGCGTCATTAGATGATTTTCCATCCGCAAAAAAAAAAAAGATGGTCCTCGCTAGATGGAGTAACGACGTGTTAAGAGATGGAGTAAGACTGAGTAAGATGATGGATGCAGGTAACTCAGAGCCATGCTTTGTGACACTCCTCGAGGAAGGCCTATGCATTTGACTTGAATTGGACTTTTATTATAATGATGACGTATCTGTTGAGTTTATTCATCGTACTTCTCTGTAGAAATATCTTTCTATTCTTCTAAATACTTTTCAAAGTTCGGACGCGCCGTTTGGTTTTTACGATGGATGTCAATGATAGATCGATGCAACAAAGCCTTCGTTGATGGGAATTTGGTCTCGACGAATTGCTTTCAACAAAAATTCTATTAAAAATCGTTGTAAGTCTACGGGGTATAAAAAACTTTGGTAACTTAGTTTTGTGAATTTTCATCTTTAATAATTTAATGCTTTTAATATGAATTTTTTTTATAAAGCTATTGTGATAATTGGACTTCGAGTCCACATGATGTTAAGTGGCGACTGCAAACCACGAGCACCTGCAGCCCATTTCAACAAAGAAGGCTACAGATGCGTTATCACCTCGGAGCAGCAAGTGAGAGTCATGCTGCAGCAATATTGTGGCGGAAATTTGGTGTTTTGCTGAGACATAAATTGATCAAATTCGCAAAAGGAATATAATTGAATTTATACTTTTTACAAGTAAGGTGACGAACGAGCACACAGTCCTCACAGTGATGGTAAGGGGATGCTGTGGCCCTTTAGACGTCTACGTTACGTTAGTATATACGTTATAAACTCGTACTAAGTTTAAAGGTATTGTTTTTACCTACTGTTATTTTAGCTAAAACTTAAGAATTTATTTTTGCAGCCAGTTGGAATCTACCGCGGCAAGTATGAATGGGCCAACGAGCATAATACAATAAGTGGTGACTGCTCGTTGTGGGTGCGCGCAGCCTCGCTGCAACTCGACGACGGACAGTGGCAGTGCCAGGTCACTGCTAGCAACTACAATGTTCAGGTAACTAACATTTAAACATATGTTTTGTGGTTTACTTGGATGTTATTTATAGTCTGATCTTGTTTTTAATTTAATAAATATATTTTTTTAATATTTCTATTTTTTGACCCTACAGAGGCGAACATCTAAATGTGGGTTATGTTTTTGCGCTGATAATAGTTTCCTCTAGACCGAATTTTGCAGGACAGGATAATATTACACGAGTGTGTGCGCAAGCACATGTATACTCTCTATTCCTTCACTTTAATGGTCCAATGGGGCGGCAATCTGACACGACCGGAAAGAAATTAGACTCAGGATCAGGATCAATGGCTTTACGTTCATTACCGACACCGGACTACTACTGATAATATCTTGACGGAAAACCTCTTTAATAACCGATTTTGGTTCAACGCAGGATTTACGGGGTTTGTTACCTTTAATTGTTAAATAAAATTCTCTTTTAGATTACAAATTTTGTTTAAAACGAGACTTCATTTTTAAGGCCTTACATTAGTAAAGTAATTGACAAATATTCCCACAAATGAAATTGCGAAATCACTTTGTTTTAGGATGCCCTTTCCAGTGCCCCTGCGACACTCGCTGTGAGAGTTCCACCACAATCGCCTAGAATCCTCTTCAACGGTTCTCATGTACTGCCAGGTCAGAACATCACAGTGCCGGCTGGCTCCAGGGCGACCGTCGTCTGCGAAGCTAGATATGGCAATCCGCCCGCTTATATCGAATGGTACTTAGGTAGGCTAGAAATAATAAGTATTTTTCTTGCTGCCTGCTTTAATTGCGATCAGAAAATGTAAAATTTTGAAAATATTATAAACATGGTATACTCGTATAAAATTATATTTAAGTCTAAAAAAAATATTTAGTACAGTGTGTCTGCTTGTAGCACGCATATAATGGTCTATCGGGAGATAGAACACGCTTTTACAGAATGCCAGCGTTGAATAGACGTTGGCAGAACGTCTACCGGAACCCTTTTTGCTTTTAATAATTATTCAAGGATAATGGTATCTATGGTTTACAACATCAACTTACCTTTAGAAGATTTGATCTAGAGTTTAACTCTTCGTTCTTAAAAAAACTATATGTTTAGTATAATTATTTGTATTTAAATTAATAAAAGACCTCCTTGATGCAAAAGAAATTCCTAGTGTTAGTTACGTTAGTTTTTTTTTTTAAAATAAGACTGCTTTTCAATTATACCTACAGAATGAAATTGACATCTTAAGCATCCATTAAATATATTATTTGCTCATATTGAGTATTATTTTAAAGTAATTTAAATAAGTGACGGCGCAGACGAAAGTTACAACAAACAAGTAAAGAGCAAAGTCGCAAGACTTTGTGATCTCTGGCGAGTGATGCTTTTGAGAGGTCATATTTTAGTAATAGTGTTTATTATTTATATTGGCGTCTTTATGAATTGAAGAGCCACTTTTGATATTAAAACGTGGATACTACCTCTATTTGGAAGTCAATTAGCCGATTTTGTAGAAATTGCGTGTAAGATTTTTTGTTTGTTCTGCTTATTATGTAGAAAGAATTCTGTTATCGCAAATATAACTCGGTTTATTATCATAGTTTTAAGTAAAGTCTTATATATGCGAAGTCTTTAAAAATACAGATTATTTACAATGCAGGATTTCACGTATATGTAGTAGAATGTTGCAATAAATGCGCGCGCGCGTGTGTGTGTGTGCGTGTGCGCGTGCGTGTGGGGGGCGTGGCGGTCGTGTGCGTGTGCGTGTGCGTGTGAGTGTGCGTGTGCGTGTGTGCGTGTGTGTGTGTGAGTGTGGGAGTGTGTTTGTAAGTGTGTGTGTGTGTGTGTGAGTGTGTGAGTGTGTTTGTAAGTGTGTGTGAGTGTGTGTGTGTGTGTGAGTGTGTGAGTGTGTTTGTAAGTGTGTGTGAGTGTGTGTGAGTGTGTGAGTGTGTGTGAGTGTGTTTGAGTGTGTGTGAGTGTGTGTGTGTGTGTGAGTGTGTGAGTGTGTGTGTGTGTGTGTGTGTGTGTGTTGCGTGTGCGTGCGTGTGTGTGTGTGTGTGTGTCTGTGTGTGTGTGTGTGTGTGTGTGTGTGTGTGTGTGTGTGTGTGTGTGTGTGTGTGTGTTATTGTTTTACGAATCAATTTATATTTTAGCAGATACGTACATTATAGAAACGTCTGGATTAAGAAACCCCATAAAATTGGAAAATATGTACTAATACTACTTATCAAATCATACTTTTCAAAAAATATCCATCGACTATTTTTCCAGTTTTAAGTGACTACTCAATTCAAAAATTAGAAACTAAGCCACGTCAACGTCTTGAATACTTTTGAATAAACTTGATACAAATTCCAGGATTGGGTCAACAAATAAATATCAAAATGGCTCCTTAATTCCTACGGACGATTTATATTGGTAATATTTTTTATTTATATGCAAAAATCTCCACTTGAAAAATGTCTAATATGATTTTTAAAGTTGTCCTTACTTGCAACAATAAAGCGTTAGCTCTCCGTTACTTAAATTCCAGTTGCATCATGATGATGTCAATGATTTCAATTTTAACCCGTATAATTAACTGACGTGAACTATTTGAGTGATGAATTATTTATTTTCTAGACAAAGAAAGTTTAACAGCATGGAGCCACACAAACACATCGGAAGCAGAACGGCCGCGAGTGTGGGCAGCGCGCTCTGTGTTGGAAATGGGTGTACCCAGAGCCGCGCATGGGAAGCACTTGACGTGTCGGGCGCACCATCCTTCCTTTCCGCCTCCTTACTATCGAGATTCCTTTACTAAATTAGATGTTACCTGTAAGTAAAAAAAATACCTTTTTTATAAGATTAGTGAAAAAAGGATTAAATTTTTTTTGTTCGTTGCAAACGAAAATGATTTAAACTTTCTCTTTTTCTTGCGCCACTTCACTTCCCCTGTCTATCGATTATATTATTTCGTAAAAGTAGGAAAAAAATAAAACTTATATATGTTATATTGTGTTATATTTTATACGTGCTAGAGCCATGCTGCAGTTATATTAGTAGTATAATTGTAGCACGAATGGGTCGGCTCGACCGGGGAAGGACCACGCTCTCACAGAATACCAGCGTGAAATAGTAGCTTAATACTGCTGTATTTCGTATGGTGAGTGTAGAGAACCGGAGATCCTTTTTACTTGTAAACGAGGCATTCCATCTCAGTCCTCACGGGTGACAACGCATCTGCATTTTGATTCGCAAACGAGGATAGATGTAGATGTCTATGGGCGGCAGCAACCATTTACCATCAGGTGGACTGTGTGCTCGTTTGTCACCCTATTCTGTAAAAAAAAATGTATGTACTTGTACGTATTTACATTCCATTCTTTATAATGTGGCAAAATGTAAATGAAAAGTGTAATAAATTTATCACCGCTAGGCACATGTCTTTTCTCATTATCAAAAGGGAATAGGGACGGGAAGAACTTGCTTGACATATTCCATTTTCATTTTTTGAGCATGCACACACGCTCTTCGCGATTTTTCCGTTTCAAATGCGTAGAGTTTTCCTTTAACGTTTCAGGCGTAATCACTATACCTTAATCCATTTCGTTTGTAATTTAAATTATGTAGTAGTGTAAAAGATCCTGTTTTTTGACTTCATAGGCCTGTAAAAATCTGATACAGGGCTCTTGAGTTGTAGGGAAAATGTGCCTTAATCGCTTAGCGCTTCAACGGATTGACATAGGAGTACAACTCGCACGACCTTTAACGCTTTTGTCCATCATCGTCTGAATATTTTACGTCTAGCAAAAACGAGGTAGTCATACCGCCATTTAACGAAAGCCATGAGATTTTTCTGGTTTTCATAGAAATAGTAATTCACTTATAAAAAATGTTAACACTTTTTACTTTTCACAACAAAATCCCAGAAAAAATGTTCAAAGTTTATTAATCAACAAGTTTAAAAATTCCATTATGGTAAAACTGTATAAAAAGGATTATTATAATATTAAAGAAAATTAGTTACCGCTACCATGCTGCTTATTTTATAATTCATATAAATAATTGTACAAAATAATAGTAAAATTATTTTCAACGTGGTACATCCATGATGATCCATTTACCATCAGGTGGACTTTGTACTCGTTTGTCACCCTTATTCTATAAAAAAGGTAGAATGGTCGAGCAGACCAATACGTGCTATAACCATAATATACCTAATAATAAAACTTTATATAAAATTGCATTACTATCAATGGGAACTCGTAGCACAATGCTTGCTAACTTGCAACTTCTGGCTGTAACACCTATGCGCAAATCTTACCATATACTCTCCGAGTGCACAAAGTTACGTACACAAAGTCGACATTGTGGTCGTATAAGGAAAGAGGGGAGATATCCCACCGGGCAAGGTGTTCTGCCCGGGGAGCGGCCAACACTCCCAGTGATAGTTCGGAGAAGTTCTATATATACTGTCTATGATTCGGAATGTTAATAGCGCGATTTATGCTTCGGTATGTTTCGGTGTGCTAGTGGCGCGACGACAGCGCCACTAAAGACATTAGTGTTCACTTATTTCGTCGCTATTG
>CAJQZP010001427.1:3862500-3875000 GCA_907164705.1 Parnassius apollo | reverse complement strand
AAATAACAAAAATGAGTTTTAATAATTATAATTCAATATCTCTATCAGGAATAACAAACATTTTATTTTACTTAGTTATTACGCCGTCACCGCAGCCAATCTTACATAATTACTGAATTGTTACAGTCGTTCCCGTAGTCTCCATAATCGGAGCGGACGCAACCGAGCTCTCTAGTCTAGAGGAGAATACAAGTCTTTTGTCATTGGATTGCCACGCAGATGGTAACCCTAAACCTTATGTATGGTGGACGAGGAATGGTCAAGTGTTTGCTACTGGTCCCAAACTTAGACTTACGCCTGTTATGAGGAATCATTCGGGTAAGTAAAATCTGCTTCCCTAAAGAAATAAAAAAAATATATGATATCAATTTCTTACAGACTTGTCAGACTAGACTTCACCCAAATAAAAGTTAAAGTTAAAGGTAAATTTGAACTTAAAAGTGCAATTAACAATTTAATTGGTATCGGCGGGGATCGAACCCGCGTTTTTCGCGTACTGTCAAATTAACAGCAAACTACTATAGCTGTAACCTAAAATACGGTAATTAAATAAGCTCACTATCGATAGTCGTACATTTATCCAAAACAACGATATTAAAATGTCTAACGTCGACCCGAAACCAAGCAGGATTCGTATTAGAATCATACAATCAATCGCACAGCATTTTATTATATTATGGTTGTAGCACGAATGAGTCAGCTCGACCGGAGAAGGAGCACGCTCTCACAGAATACCAGCGTAAAATAGCTACTTAGTATCGCTGAGTTATGTGTATGGTGAGTGTAGAGAACCGGAAATCCTTTTTTACTGGAAACGAGGCATTCCATCTTAGTTCTCAGTGGTGACAACGCATCTGCGTTTTGATTCTTAATCGGGGATAAATGTAGATGCCTATGGGCCACGGCGTCCACTTACCGTCAGGTGGACTATATACTCGTTTGTCACCCTTATTCTAAAATAAAAATACAGCAGAATATGTCGTCGTAGTAAAAAGAAATTAACAGAAAGACATCACCAAAAAAAAATGGTTTTTATAGAATTTTACCCAGTTACTAAATAAAGTATATAAGTTGACGAATAATATCCATCTCCATCCCCCTCGTCAATCCATTACAAGCTATAAAAGTTCACTGCTGAAACTCTGAAATAAGCCTCTCCCGTAGATTGCCATTAAAACGATTTTGCTTTAATTATTTGGTGGGCGCGTTGGAAATACCAGTTTTTATAATTTTGAGTTATAATCATGACGTTGCTGCTCATCTAGTGTTGCGGTTCATTTCTATCGCTCTTATAAAACACCCCGGGGGATGGAGTAGTGGATATCATTACACCGCCATTTCACGGTCAAAATTCATCGGTCGGTAATTGACCCTTGAAAGTCTAATATTTTGACCCTTTTAAGTAGTTAAAAGGGTCAAAATATTAGACTTTTAATCAAAATGTAAAAGGAAACTTCTGAAAGCTGTTGAAATCGGTACTTTAATACTTACTTTTTTTTACTTATACACCGTAATTTTGCAACGAATTCTGAAGATATTATGTAGAATCATTTTATTTTTTTAGTCTTTGAAAACAGTTTTTACTTTTTTTGAAAGTCTAAATTTACATTCGATATTTATGTTTCAAGTATGTATGTCTGTCACAACACGACCAACCACAGAACTAATATGTTTGAAATTGCGAAATAAAGTTATGAATAAGTTTTTTTAGGTACTTATGGATGTCAAGCAAGAAATTCCTTGGGGACATCCGAATCAGTCAAAATAGAAATTGACGTTAAATGTAAGTATTTTCGGATTTAATTTTAATTTTTTTTAGTCCTTAAATACAACAACATTTATTTATTGATTCAGTTCCACCCCGCGTTAAATGGGTGGGTCCTGACATAGTTGTGGATACAAATCTCTTCTCACAAGTAACTCTGGAGTGCAATGCTGAAGCAAATCCATCTCCAGTTTATCAGTGGTATCACAGGTAAGTCTTTAAATCAAAAGTTAATAATAATTGGTTTTTATAAGAAGAAAGGTGAAAATCGAGCAATCAGTTCACTTGATGATAATCGGAGACTATGATCCGTAAATACCTATGTACGTTTATCCTTGATTAAGAATCAAAATGCAGATGTGTTGTTTTCACTCAGCAGCAACATTAGGCTATTACTTCTAGTATTCTATACTTCTAGTATGTGACATAGGCCATCGGATCAGTAAACTAACGTGGCAATGGACCGGCCATATACATCGAAGAACTCACAACTGATTGTGACGAAAGTTTCTCGGACGGCGGCCTCGTACCGGTAATTGAAGTATTGGTGGATCCCTACTGGGACTGGATAAGACATTAAGGAAGTCAATAGATGCAGATGACTCAGGATGGTGTACTTTGCATGGGCTTATGTTCAGCAGTTGGATTGTAGATGTTTGTATTGATGATGATAATGACAAATCTTTGCGAGTGGGGTCCTACCCGGGCGACCGGCGACCATTATATCGTTGCTGAAAGTACAGAAAGTGGGATAAATCTGAAATTTTCACCCCAATATAATAATTAAATGCGGTAAAATCCATAAAATTATGTTTTCTTCGAGAGATGAACTAATATATTTTATCATAGAATAATAATTTATTTGGTTTCTCCTATGCTTTCTTTTAACTATTTATTTATCCGATTACGATGGAGTTTCTGATGTGTCGTAGACCACACAACCACAGTTTTTAAGTGATTGGTTCATGTACTCGTATATCTGCGACGATGGTATGATGGTTTATATATATCGCAATTAAAAATTGTATTTTGAATAAACAGTTGTCCCCAGCTAAATTAGGGCCTGGGAACTTTTGACATTTCCTTTATTCTTTTACCGGGATGAGATTAAGGGGATGAGTAAAACTTATTGTGCTAACAGAGAGCATAGTTCGAGTACGGTAACAATGAATAGGGTAATAGTAGCGTTTGTTTTAATAAAGTATATTATAAGTTTTAATATCATACTACTTTCTTATTACATCCATTGTTTTCGAAATGAAATTACTGTAATTGAATTAAATGATTGTAATGGATATGAATTCAATTCTTTGTTTAATATACTTACCTATTAAGATAAACGTTAACCAAAAGTAATAGAATTTTTGCAATTGTTTCCGATGTTACAGTTTTTACATGTAATGCAATAAATAACACTTATTTTTCAAAAGTAAAAGTAAAATGTTTTTTTATATATTCACTATTGCATTTTGTAACCAGCATGGCATCGATTTCAATTATACAGGATGTTAGTGTAAACACCGTTATCCTTGAAACCAGTGGTTTGGTTTCACTTATAGAACGTGAATTCAATGAAAAATAACAACATTTTTTAGTAAAATCTCAATTTTTCCTTAATTCCTCAATTTTTGCCTGTCCTAAACCAGGATGAAAGTATGAAGAAAAAGTTACGTCAGAGGTTATGTGTACCTATTGTGTTTTTATTGGAATGTTGTGTAGGTAGCTAGTGCGGGCGGTGATCTTTACAGTGATTACGTGACTCGGACGCATAGGGTATCCATGAATTTATGAACGGTGTCAGACAGAAACTTTTTAAATTTTATGAAAGAAAATAGCGTTTTTTTAAAAATTCGGATAAATAGTTTTATATTAAAGCCTACCTATGGTTTTAGTGATAATGGTGTTTACACTTACAACTTTACACTGTGCCTAAGCCACAGCTTGTAATATAATTTTTATGTCACAACATAATAAGAAAATTCCAGCATTTAGAAATAAAAGAAGGACTTTTCGTATTTTGTGTATAAGATAAGAAAAATATTAACAATTTATAAAAAATTGGTTGATGGTGGAAATTCCTGAATCTCGTATAAAAAAAACAAAGCTTATCTTTATTATTTATATGACATTCAGGAATTTACACCATCAAAGTGCTATGGAAATTGGTAGGGTATCTTTTATATCTGGAAGTCCGTTTGACTTGTTACCACAACCACACTTTACCTATTTCCTGCCGTCAAATAGCAGTGTACTTACTCTCGTGATCGGTCTTAAGGGTTCGAGTGCCGTATTTAGGCTGTAAGACATTTCATCTCAGTTCTAAATCGTTGACGACAACGCACATGTGGTTCTTTTTGTGAGGAATTCACCTTTTATAACCATGGAGTATAACGTGGTAAGCACGTGAGCGTGACAGATTTCACACTGCTGTCTACTACTGAGTCGACTGAGACGTGTAAGATTCACACTGCGGCTATAACGACTCGAATAGGAAATAACTACGCTCTCACAGGATAACAGCTTAAAATAGCAGCACAGTGCTGCTGTGTATTTGTGTAATTAGTACAAAAAACTGGTGACTCTTTTTACTGGATACGAGGCATTCCATCTTAGTCCTAAGGGGCGATGACGCATTTGCATTGTGATTCTTAATCAATTATAGGTATTTATGGACTTCGGCATTCACTCACCAATAGGTGAACTGTGTGTTCGTTTGCCCACTTACTCCTTCCTATAAAAAGCAAAGTTTTTTTCATAATAGGTACTTATTTTTTGTTCAAAACGTTAAGTGTATTTCGTTTCTTACAGTCCAGGAACAAGAACTATTAATAATTTACTCGAAGACGCTTACTTAATATCATCCACCGCTCAGTTACAATTGCATAACGTCTCATACCACCAAAATGGACAGTATATTTGCATCGCTAAGAATCATATTGGACACAAGGAAAGGTCAGTTATTCATCCTATCTATCATTGATTTAGTGAACGTTCTAATATATAGTATAATGTATAAAATTGAATATTTGTTTGTTTGTTCGTCTTCTATGCATTCCTATACCATTTATCCGATTACGATAAAACTTTTGTTACTTTTGCAAAGAGGTCTTGCAATTTGTAACAAATGCTGAGTGGACCTAAATAAATATATATAATATAATTAAATATAATATTATATTGCTATAACAATCAAATAAATAGCTACCAAATTATATTAAGCTGCCAAAATTAAAAATAGTATCATCTTTTAGATTCTATGAAAAACGCATATAGTATGTAAAATAAAATTTCAGACGTATTTTTACTTATTGAGGTATTTATTAAAACATATATCATGTATTAAAAATTGAAATAAAATATTTCAGAATTTTTCCATTTTTAAAAGATTAATAGCAAAAAATATAAAATATGTAGCTTAAAATGCTTCGTATATTATAAACAATAATATTATAAATTATAAACAATAAGACAAGTGTCCTGATATCCTTTATTAGATAAAAAATGAAGTCCTTTTAAACTTCACCTACAGATCGCATCGATCAGAAGCCATCACTCTCAACGTATTGGGTCCACCCGTTGGAATCGACACGGGAGTGGTTCATGCTTGGAGTGGTGGTGAAGCCAAAGTTCAAGCAACGGTGTGCGCTGACCCTCCGCCCGATGAAGCTGTATGGCTCTGGAGTCATTTTAGATTAGAAGTGCCTTCTCAGATTGGTGAGATATTTTATAGAAGTCACCAACTGTACGATCTTTTTTACCGTCTGGAAAAAAATAGGGTGTAACAAGTGAACGGAGTAGATGCCTAGGTTTCTACTCCGTTCACGTGTTACAGCCTATTTTGCCATAGGGCACTGATATTTTCCAAAAAACAAAAATATTTTTTTAATTAAACGTTTGAAAAAATTTTTTTTGAACAGTTAGTTAGCCCTTGAGCCTGAGCTGAGACCCTACGAACTGACAAGGCCAAAGATGCCTACTTTTATTTTTTATAGCCGTTTGTAAAGTAAGGTGGATATGATTTGAATTTCGACAGATTTTAATTAATTTATTTATTTAATTAAAAATTTTCGTGTTTATTTTTTGTTAAATATCAGTGCTATAGGCTTCTACTTCGTTCACTTGTTACAACCTATTTTTTTTCCAGACGGTAAGAAGGGTCATCCGGTATTTATTTTTACGGTCCTTATTGTTAACCTATTTAGACATCGTTGGGGAAGTTTAGGTGATATTACGAGTATATTTAACACAAAAGAATACGTTTTTTTGATATTTGATGTCTTATATGTAATATAATTGCTGTGTAAGGGAACTCATTACCCTATTTCGTTCATGCTAGAAAATATCTTACGGCTTCCGATAGATGGCAGTGGCATAGCTATCTCGGTGACTGCCTCGTTTGTCTAGTGGTTGTAGTACTGCGACTGCTAATCATGAGGTCCTGGGTTCGAATCCCGGGTCGAGCCAAAAAATTTATTGTTGAGTTTTTCCATCAAGAAATTCTCAGTAGTTGCCTGGAGTCAGGAAGTTGGCGGTGTCTCACCCCCGTGCCTCGGAAAGCACGTAAAGCCGTTGGTCCTGCACCTGATCTCTCTCCGCTTGTGTCGGTTTACCGTCCCATCGGATTATGAGAGTGAGGGAATAGAGAGTGCACCTGTGCTTGCCCATACACTTGGGTACTATAATTCTGTCCTGCGCCGATGGTTAGTCCCCGTTGAAGCAGGCCGCCGTGGCCAAAATTCGGTCTGGAGGACATTATTATCCCCGTAACTTCAGAAGTCAAAAGTGCGAGACGTCTGTTACTGCGATAACAAGCGTGACGATGTAAGGCAATTGAAAGGACCCCATCCAACGGTAGACTTTTACGGATCGATAAAAAAAGAAAGAAAGAATGTGACATGAGTGATAAACTAGAACCATGGAGTATAGTGGTAAGGAAGACAATCTCCCATAGGAGAATAGTTGAAAATGTGAAAACAGTTCAAAACTTCTCCACTACAGCGCTCGAGTAGCTACAGGGTATGATAAATCGCCGTAAAATACATTGAGAGTGATTTTGAAAATAAAGATTTTGAAAGCAATTAAATAATTATTGTAAAAAGAATTATGGTGAAAGTCTGTGCAATAAATTTAAAGTGCTTTAAAATTTAGACTGTTGATACAGTGGCGCCACCTATTTAGCGCTTTCCTACGGACACTTTTTTATACAAAGTCTGTACTCCTTACCTCTAAACTCCATAACTAGAACGTTTACAGTAGGTACTATTTTCCTAGGTGGTAGGACTCTTTTTCTGTCTAGGAGCAAGTCTAGGTAGTTTTTTTTTAAATAGAATAAGGGTAACAAACGAGCACACGTCCACCTGATGGTAAGTGAATGCTGTGGCACATAGACATCTACATTTATCCTCGATTAAGACTCAAAACGCAGATGCGTTGTCACACCTGAGGACAAAGATGGAATGTCTCGATTCCAGTAAAAAGGGTCTCCGAATCTCTACACACACCAAACGAAAAACAGCGTGAGCGTGAGTGAAAAAAGATTGTGGTCCTTCCCCGGTCGAGCCGACGCATTCGTGCTGCAACCATAATATAGCCGCAGCATGGCTCTACCACGTGTAACGTTACGATGCAATAACTCTTTCAGACGCCAAATAACAGTGCATTACTGCTGTATTCCGGCCTGAACTAGTACTTATATCTCCCCCTCTTGCCCATTTTGGCCGTCAAACCTCAGTGTCACACTAATGTGTTCCAGTCTGAAGAGTAAAGAGAGCCAGTATTACAGACATTGTGAGGTATTCCATCTAAGTCTTCAGGTCAGTCACCTCTGGACAACGCCTTTTTTCTTTGAAGTAGGCCGCAGATGTTCTTGGACTGCAGCAGCCACTTACCATCATGTAAGTAAATTCATTTGTCACTTGTTTTATTTAAAAAAAGTGTATTATTTCGCAGGAAAGTACGGAGCATTAGAGATGGAGAAAATAGACGGCTGCTACCGATATATTTTATCTATAAGCTACGTTGAAGCTGCCGATGCGAGAGACTACGTGTTGCATGTGGAGAATGAGAGGGGTTTTTCTTCCCTAACGGTCTCACTCATTGTGCATGGTATGACAGTTTATATCAAAATTTTCGCGTAGCACTATTTTTATCGAGTTCGAAAAATAACGAACTTCTATATTCGACATGTATGTTTTTTTAAATCTATGCTCAACAATTTCTCTGAATCAGTTGAACCGATTAAAATGATTCGTCTTTACTAAATAGGAAATATTTCAAATGTTGTCCCGCTTAAATTTTAAGAATGAATTTCACTCATAAGGTTGGGGAAGGGACTTTCCTTATGGGAAGAAATTTTTATTGCAACTATTAAGATGTCATTCTAGTTGTCACCTTAGTCTTGAGATATTACTTAGTCACTTATAAAGGGTAAATGTTTTTAAGCTTTTGGCTACAAAGTAGAAACCGAATTTAAAAACTAAAACAAATACAAGTATTTGTCTATGCTTTATATTTCAGTTCTTTATTTACCCACGTAAAGTAAGTCACTTGAGGGCCTATACTATCACAAATGGTTTATCAAGATCCTCCGTTATGCCGAAATTATTGCAGCATTAATTTTGAAATAAATACATGGTAAAGCTGAGGATTAATTTTAAGTACTGTGTTAGACGAAAACACGATTCCGTAAAACTTTCTCGATAGAAAAAAAATCCAAAGTTACCTCCAAACCAAACAATAAACCGCTGGAATTCGCAAAATCCTTTAAATTATATAAATCATTAAACTTTGCATACTAACTGAACTAAGTATAAAGCAGGGCTTACGTTTTTTATTTCCTTTTAAATTATCATTATTTTCACTTTAAAAAGAAATTACCTAAACTATCGGCGTCCTGAAGCTTGTTCCTTGTTCCTTGCCGCCCCCGCTCTCTTCGGCTCTCTCTCGCTTCGACATTCGAACGGGAAAGCTGTGTCGCTTACAATCAGAATACAGTTTATGCAACAGGATGACGTAAAATTAAAATGGGAAATAATCGTAATAAAAATAAGAAGCAGACTGGGTTGGCGAAAAGAAAGGTTCTAATGAAGTAAGTATCTAACGACCGATTTACTTACAGTATTAGTGATTACAAACATATCGGTAGAGAACATACGACGCGCGGGGAAGTGGTGCGAAATTAGTATTTGTGCTGAGATAGTATAGGCTCTTAATTAAATAAAGTTTTTTTGGCCTTATATCAACTGAAACCTACAACCAACTACATACAAAGAAAGATATAGATGTATGATAACACCTGATTACTAAAATGAAATGCTTCACGGTTTGTAATTACAGCTTTCATATTTCCAACCGAAACATAGCATTTTGTTTGGTTCATGATAACAGTAGTTTCAACGGTTTGATAGCGCAGTGACTTATGATTTGGCTGCCATGATGCGGGCTGCTGGTTCGATTCCCTCACAAATAGTTCTTCCGGGTCTGTCTGTTCACCAGCAATATATGTATATTAAACCAAAAAAAAGGAATAAAGCATTCGGTTAATGCAACCTAACCTACCTTTGACGTTTCCTTGACGTAGTGACTTAGCATTTCTTAGATTCGAATCCCGCACGAAACAAGTATTTGTTTGGCCTACAAATAACTGTTCCGGGTCTGGATGTTTTTCCTTTTACTATTAATTTATGTAAATTGCCTCCACGATACAGGGTAAAATCCTAGTATGGTATCTTTTCGTTCTTCATATAATTTAAAAAAAAAACAGAATGTTTTTCCAAATTAATAATTTTGTTATGTTTGTTTTTTTATTTTCAAATATAATTAAACGCCGTGAAATCTCTTCACGCAGAAAATTTTTCGGTAACAGAGACCATGCGCGTGGCTCCAATGATCGCTGCTGCATTGGTCATCTCAGCACTGCTCGTTCTGGTGTTGTGTTTTCTAGTGCGCTGTCGAAGAAGAAGAGGTAAGTTTTTAAGCAATAGAAAAAATATTAACATTTTTATTTATTTATTGTAGAATTGGCTACAATGCCTTAAGCCATAATGAACATTTCAAATGCTGACATTACACAAACAGTACACAATTTGATTGTGGTCTAGTTTTCTTAAAATCTCTAAGACTAATTAAATAATATATTTAAATAAACGACGACATTCTAGTTGTTACGTCAAAGCCATACATTTTCAAAATAAAAATAATAAAATAATTTCCACACATACAATTTTTTAAAGTGGGGATTTAATTGTTCGATACACCTTATCTTCACACCAACTTCAGACGCTAACTTTTAGTTTATTTTAGAGTTAGTTTTTTTAATTTAATTATGTGTGTTATATTCGCACATGTTAATTAAACTACTTATTTAGAATTAACACTTATATAATATCCTTGAGTATAGATTATACTTATGTTAACATTGAGTTTTCGAAACCACAAGGAAGTAAATTACAAACATGTGATTACATTTTTTAAACAACTTTTTTATAATACCTCTAAATTTTTATGTATATTAGACGGTTGATTTTCTCAGTCAATAAATAGCGTAGTATTTCAAAAACAGTTTTTTGAAATACTACGCTATTTATTGACTTAGATACATACAATATAAATTTCATAATTGATTTAATAACGAAAATAATATTTTTAAACTTGAGTTACAAAATGAAAATATATAAGCGAAAAATAGTCTCTAACCATAGGTATTTATGGGTTAAAGTGTTGTGGGTGAGTGCGGCCGGATTTGGTTACATGGTATTTGTCGGAATATCGCCGCGACCGAATTCGGCCGCTTGGCAGCTAAGAGGTTAATTGAAACTGCGGTGCAACTAATCAAATATCCCCCCACCCCCTTTAAGGCAATCTATGGGGGGGGGGCTACTCTTATATTCAGCGGGAGACTTTAATAGGCTGTAACGATGAGCGATTATGATGCATCACAAATTTTTACTTTATAGTTATCTTTATAGATCACGTCACCGTATAAAGAATATATATATATATATATATATATATATATATATATATATATATATATATATATATATATATATATATATATATATATATATATATGTGTATATGGTGGTAACATTTCAGATATCGATTACCAATCAGCCAGCGTATCGTGACGTTTATGGTAAATCAGTGGCGATTGCAGTAATTTAGGCAAAAATATAATTTACCAGTGATCTTCCCCGGCTTCTCACGGGATATTTCTGGATCCCCACAACAGCTCCATCTGCCAAGTCAAATTGTAAAACTAAACCATCCAGGTAACCACTTGAACACACTCAAAACTTTTTTGGAGGAGTTCTGTGACAAACACGCGTACAGAAAAAATTATATACATAAGGATATTCTTTATTAATATAAGATTTTCTTTTCAGATAGCGTCGAATACAAGACTGACGAATTAGACAGGTAATAATATTGGGGATAGTTGACTAATTCTGAATTGAATGGATATCGCCCTATTGAGAAAAAAGGCTCACCTGAGTTAGTAATTATAACTTAGACAACTACATCCAATTGATAATATTATGCAATCAAGATGTCATTGCTGAGCTTCAATTGTTTATGGCTCCTTTTCGAGTGTATCATCATCAACGATATTCAGTTATCTATGGGCTTATTATTGTTCCATTCTGTTTATAAGTGCTATGCTATTGTAGTATTAAATTTAAAGTAAATAATAAAAAACACAATTTTTCAAAAAAAGAATACCTGTGATGGCGGCTGTAGACGCTCGTCACGTTGCCTTGCGCACCTATCGTCTCGTAGAGGCTCGACTCGAGAACACACCATGTATACACTCGAATCATTTGAACTCCATGTGCCCGCTGAGATGGATCTAGATGAAGCTGTTGCTGCGTTTTGACTTTGTGCTATTAGTTATTATAATTTTTTACATATTTATCACGGGTACTCGGCCTGTCTCGTGGTGTCTCGACGAGCGTGTACAGCCGCCATGAGCTTTCCTATGCAGTTTCTTCTTCGGTCAGCACAACCACATTTAAACGGTAGTAGATTTCAAAACAAATTTAATTTAATTTTTTTGCGACAAAGATATAATTAATTTCATTTAATTTCTGATTTCGGGTGGCAAATCAATCAATTTTCCACACAGTCATTTTATGTCTATCACCGATTAAGAAGCAATATGCAATGATAACACGAATACTTGAGACATTGTATAGGTAATATTTATTGAGACATTTTACTATGTGAAAATTAAAAATAAGTTAAATTAAACATGATCCTTGAATTTAGCTTTATTCAAAATCAAAATGCGAATTTGTTGTCACTCTTAAAGACCAAGAAGTAACCTAACGAAACACACAGCGATATGATACTCCTAAGCTGGTATTTTGTGTGAGATTTTAAAAGAATAAGCATAAACGAGTACACAGTCCACCGCATGGTAAGTGGATGCTGTGGCCCATAGACATCTACATCTGTCTTCGATTAAGAATCAAAATGCAGTGCGTTGCCACCCCCGAGGACAAATATGGAATGCCTTGTTTCCATTAAAAATAGTCTCCGTTTCTTTTCGTTTTTTCGTTCGTTACTTTGTAACGTATTACAACAGCAATAAGCTGCTGTTTTATGTTCGTATTCTGTGAGAGTATGGTCCTTCCCCAGTCGAGCCGATCTATTCATTTTACAACCAAAATTTAACTACAACGTTACTCTACCACATATTATACACATCTTGCTTCTGTTGATTTATCCCCAG
>CAJQZP010001427.1:905000-1022500 GCA_907164705.1 Parnassius apollo | reverse complement strand
GTGACAACGCATCTGCATTTTGATTTGTAATGGAAGATAGATGTAGATGTCTATGGGCCGCAGCAACCACTTACCATCAGGTGGACTGTGTGCTCGTTTGTCACCCTATTCTATAAAAAAAAAAAAAAAAAAAAAAAAACATAAATTGCACAAGGACAAACATCCAGACCCGGAACAATTATTTGTAGGCAATACAAATACCTACATGTTACGTATATATACGGATTCGAACCCGCGGCCCCCAGCGCAGCCACTCATTGCTAAGCCACTGCGCAACGGACACGTCAAATATAACAAATATGTACATATTAAATGTAACAGGTTGTACTTGATATTTTTTAATTTGTTGTATCATTCTAAAAATCTCCATAATTATGGATCTTTATCTTAAAAGGTTCACCGTTAATTCATATGATGAACACCAGCATCCTTGAAAGACCTCGGGAACATCCTCAATGTAAATATAATATGTGACAATCATCTGCATATACGAGGTGGAAAAAAGAAGTTAAAATGTTAAAGTTTCATGGAAATGCTAATATAAGAGGATATACGTCGTCGCCTTAGGGAACGCCAGCTACGGTATAATGACCACAGTATAAACGCATTCATTGAACACGACTTCTTTGCCGGTTTTCAACCAAATAACAATGAAACTAGAAATTTTCAGTTAAAGATATGTTCAGAGAACGTAATACACCTATCGGAATATCATGATCTACAGTATTGCAAACATTGTTAAAATTCAGCAACCCCAAAATTGTGACTTGATAATTGTCCACTGCGGTGAATGTCGTCCGCGATTTTAATAACGCCCTAGTCGTTCTATAATGCCGGATCAGATGATGCCAATCAGATGCAGGGTTAGAGTTGATTTGAGAGGATTGTGAATGCTACTTCTTTTACAAAGGGAATCAATTTCATGTTAGAAAAGGCATTATCATAAATTAAAAAGGAAAGAAATAATCAAAATAAGACAGCAGCAGGGAAAAGTTTTTTTTGGCTTAAGGTATAATTTGGGTGTCCTTCCATTTGGAAGGTAAGGAATAAGTGGATTATGGAAACACGATGTCATGTTCTCAATACAATTGCTATTAACTATGTTACCGGGCCAGCTACGAAATCGGGACGTCGAATACCTCAACTCACTTCGTAACCTTGGGTGCGGTAGAACAGCCGCAATGTAGGGCATTAAAAATAAGTTAATAATTCTTTTGTCTATTATATTAAAAGCAACAAATTCCCTAAAATTAGTTTTATTCAATGTCGAGTATTTATGTAAGTACAAGAAATCATTATGTGATCCATCTACTTGCGTGTAGAATTTATTCTTCCACAATAAATAGCCGGTTTGGGAGCAACATCTACAATACATTTGTCAAGAAGATTTAGGTCTTTTTATCTTGCTGACATAATATGAAATTTATTAATAACTCGTTCACCGACTCACTTATCCCTTATATTGTAATTTTTTGGCACTAAACTAACATATTGGGCAAGTAATTTTTGTCTTATCTATATCTGCATAACAATGAACTATCTCGTCGTCTCGACATTACCAATATATTGTTTGAAAACGACCTTAATTCATTTTTTCATAAATATAGTCCTAAAATATTATATAATTTTTCCTTTCTTTTAAAAAATGCTACGCACCCACGATACAAAGGGCCTAGTATGGGGGATACTAGTAGTTTTTGTTCTGTATTGTGGAGGTATTTTACATTTTATAATAAAAATTGTACATGCATAATTCCAAATCCAAATATATCACTTGTTTTCAGTTCCAAGTATTAATTCTATCATGTACGAATATAATAATACTTTATTTATTAAGGAAAATAAATAAAGTAGTGTGCATTTCTGAAGTAAAACCATAAAACTTCATAAGTCGTGACTTGAGGGTATTTAGACTTTTTTGATCGGAAGTAATGTTTAGTGAAATTTACAGTCGTTTTCGTAACTTTTACTTTATAAAGGCCGCAACTGAGTGTTATATAATACGTGTATACGCAATTTTTATTTAATTTTTTACATTTTATTTAATAATTTATGTGCATAAAATTATGATACAAAAATATTATTGTAATGAAAGAACTAAATCTCAAAATTTAAATTATCATACAGTCCTACTCCCCGTGATACAGTGCCAAAAATTATATTTTCTGATATTCAATTTTTAAAGCGTCTAGTGGCGATACAACAAATACCCAATACCCCATATCGTTACATGGTTGTCATAAGAGGCAACAGTTTCTTCCTAAAAACAAATCAAACTGATAAAAATTGCGGTTGCCAACCCGTCTGCCAAGCGTGGCAACTATGGCAAAATCCCTCCGACGAGGTCATCTATGGAGGAGATCTATGTTTAGAAGTGGATTTTAGGCCGTTACTATTATTTTACTATAGTTATTTTATCTATAAAATATTACTTATTGTTGGTGCTCCGAGCTATATGACCGGTTCGTCGTCATTTCAGTGTGCTATGTCGTTTTAGTTACTCTGGGTCTACTGCGGATATCCTCATTACGAAATCTATCACGAAGGGAGACTCCGAGCATAACTCTATCATAACTCTCTAAGTGATTTTAGGCTTAGGACTCATTCTTCTGCTAAAGCTGTACGGTGGCTCTATCGTGTTAAGCACAATATGATTTCGTAAAAATTTTTTATAGGATAGGGTGACAAACGAACACACAGTTCACCTGATGGTAAGTGTAGCAGCCTATAGACATCTACATCTATCCTCGATTACAAATCAAAACGCAGATGCATTGTCACCCGTAAGGACTAAGATGGAATGCCTCGTTTTCAGTGAAAATGGTCTCCAGATCTCTACACTCACCATGCAAAACACAGCAACATTAAGCTGCTATTTTACGCTGATATTCTGTGAGAGAGTGGTCCTTTCCCGGTCGAACCCACCCATTCATGCTACAACTATATTACTAATATAATTTCAGCAAGGCTCTATCACGTTTAATGTTTGGTGAAGGAATAATCTTCCTTAAAATATTTTGAATTACAACGTCGCTGCCACAGCTTTCCTGTGATGCAAACAAAGTTATTGTACCACGAAGCACTATACAAACAATAACCCTTCAAACATTCAAGCTGTAATTTTTGTGAACATTTTTAGCACACAATAATCGTATATTTAACTAATAGAGTCACATGATTAAAACTACTTTTACGGATTTTATCGCGTTTATTTTTTCTTACTTTTTATTTTTATTTTTAATTCCCGACGTTTCGGGCGCTTTCCAGCACCCATGGTCACGGGGGACTGAGATGACTGACGTCCCGATGTCATTGTTAAACCCGGAGTACCTTCAGCTTTTTTAATTATTGTTTATGGTCCGATCTATGCAAAATGAACTGACTATGTCCTGAGGTCTTGCAGTGGTATGCTTGGGTTTAGTTTTAATTTTATTGATTATAGGATCCCAAGCAGGTGGTAGTACCCAGCCTCCTTCTCTATTGAAATTAGGATGTTTTTTAATTTCAATAGCCTCACGTATCATCCTTGGTAGGAATCGGTGTTCTTTCGCGAGGATTTGTGGTCTATCAAATCTGATGTAATGGTTGGGGCCGTCTAGGATATGATCACAAACTGCAGACTTCCCGGAACGTTGATGCTTCACATCAGCTATATGTTCTTTTACGCGGGTCCTAATTGATCTTTTGGTTTGTCCTATATAAGAGAGACCACATTCACAATCAAGCTTGTACACTCCTGCATCTTGTAGAGGAATATGACACTTGACGGATGGTAGGAACTGACTAATCTTCTTCGGCGGCTTGTAGAATGTTCTAATAGAAGCTCGCTTCAAGATATAGCCAATCTTGTCTGTGACACCTCTGACATATGGTAGTACAGCAGGCACACGCTCGACTGTGGCCGGCTTCACTCGGTCACTGTGACGTAGGCGCGGGACCCGAAGCTTGTTGTCGTGCAGAACTTGCTTGACGTGCTGAAGCTCGGCGGCCAGGTGTTTGCTGTCACAGATCCCTCGTGCTCTCTGTAACAAAGATTTGCCCACGGTAGCTAACTGTGAAGGATGGTGGTGAGATTCACCGTTTAAATATCGGTTTGTATGGGTCTTTTTCCTATACACAGTGTGACCAATGGTGTTATTAGGATTTCGGATGACTAACACATCTAGGAAAGGTAAGGAATTATTTACCTCTAACTCCATAGTAAATTGAATTTTAGCGTTTATGGAATTAAGATGTTCTAAAAATGCAGTTACTTTGTCTGATGGTAAAATTGTGAAAGTATCGTCTACGTACCGCTTGTAGATCCTTGGTGTAACAGGTGCAGTAAGGAGGGCTTTTCCTCAAAGTCTTCCATGAATATATCGGCGACAATGGGAGATACAGGTGAGCCCATCGCCACACCATCTACTTGCTTGTAAAACTCTTCCTTCCACAATAGATAGCCAGATGTAAGGCAATGTCTTAGTAATACTGCATATTCTGCTGGCATGTTATTTTCCTCTAGTTTCCTAGTTATAATTGAGATGCAGTCTTCAACAGGTAGGCATGTAAATAGAGACTGAACATCAAAACTGACCATGGTTTCATTGTCAGTAATATGTAGGACTTTTATCTCACTGACAAAATGGTATGAATCCTTAGTGTGTGCTCTTGTGTGTCCTCTGAGTGGTGATAATATTTTAGCTAAGTATTGAGCCAATCTGTAAGTTGGCGAATCAATCTGACTCACTATTGGACGTAATGGAGCATTCGGTTTGTGTATCTTTGGTAACCCATACAACTTCGGTGGTTTGGCACAGGAAGGTATTATCGAATTAATTAATTAATTAATTCGATAATACCTTGACAGGAAGGTATTATCGAAATATGGAGCATTCGGTTTGTGTATCTTTGGTAACCCATACAACTTCGGTGGTTTGGCACAGGAAGGTATTATCGAATTAATTAATTAATTAATTCGATAATACTGGCAGGGAAGGTATTATCGAATTAATTAATTAATTAATTCGATAATACCTTCCTTTTGTATTATATATCGTTACGTCCAATAGTGAGTCAGATTGATTCGCCAACTTACAGATTGGCTCAATACTTAGCTAAAATATTATCACCACTCAGAGGACACACAAGAGCACACACTAAGGATCCATACCATTTTGTCAGTGAGATAAAAGACCTACATCTTACTGACAATGAAACCATGGTCAGTTTTGATGTTCAGTCTCTATTTACATGCCTACCTGTTGAAGACTGCATCTCAATTATAACTAGGAAACTAGAGGAAAATAACATGCCAGCGGAATATGCAGTATTACTAAGACATTGCCTTACATCTGGCTATCTATTGTGGAAGGAAGAGTTTTACAAGCAAGTAGATGGTGTGGCGATGGGCTCACCTGTATCTCCCATTGTCGCCGATATATTCATGGAAGACTTTGAGGAGAAAGCCCTCCTTACTGCACCTGTTACACCAAGGATCTACAAGCGGTACGTAGACGATACTTTCACAATTTTACCATCAGACAAAGTAACTGCATTTTTAGAACATCTTAATTCCATAAACGCTAAAATTCAATTTACTATGGAGTTAGAGGTAAATAATTCCTTACCTTTCCTAGATGTGTTAGTCATCCGAAATCCTAATAACACCATTGGTCACACTGTGTATAGGAAAAAGACCCATACAAACCGATATTTAAACGGTGAATCTCACCACCATCCTTCACAGTTAGCTACCGTGGGCAAATCTTTGTTACAGAGAGCACGAGGGATCTGTGACAGCAAACACCTGGCCGCCGAGCTTCAGCACGTCAAGCAAGTTCTGCACGACAACAAGCTTCGGGTCCCGCGCCTACGTCACAGTGACCGAGTGAAGCCGGCCACAGTCGAGCGTGTGCCTGCTGTACTACCATATGTCAGAGGTGTCACAGACAAGATTGGCTATATCTTGAAGCGAGCTTCTATTAGAACATTCTACAAGCCGCCGAAGAAGATTAGTCAGTTCCTACCATCCGTCAAGTGTCATATTCCTCTACAAGATGCAGGAGTGTACAAGCTTGATTGTGAATGTGGTCTCTCTTATATAGGACAAACCAAAAGATCAATTAGGACCCGCGTAAAAGAACATATAGCTGATGTGAAGCATCAACGTTCCGGGAAGTCTGCAGTTTGTGATCATATCCTAGACGGCCCCAACCATTACATCAGATTTGATAGACCACAAATCCTCGCGAAAGAACACCGATTCCTACCAAGGATGATACGTGAGGCTATTGAAATTAAAAAAACATCCTAATTTCAATAGAGAAGGAGGCTGGGTACTACCACCTGCTTGGGATCCTATAATCAATAAAATTAAAACTAAACCCAAGCATACCACTGCAAGACCTCAGGACATAGTCAGTTCATTTTGCATAGATCGGACCATAAACAATAATTAAAAAAAGCTGAAGGTACTCCGGGTTTAACAATGACATCGGGACGTCAGCCATCTCAGTCCCCCGTGACCATGGGTGCTGGAAAGCGCCCGAAACGTCGGGAATTAAAAAATAAAAATAAAAAGTAAGAAAAAATAAACGAGATAAAATCCGTAAAAAGTAGTTTTAATCATGTGCAATGTTCGCGTAAATATAAGAAATCATTATAATAGAGTCACATTTTATATTGTATATTTAACTAATAGAGATTGTATCAATACAGTATCGACTTTATTCTCTGACAATATAAAAATTTATTGCACTTAGAGTTGACTGAGTTTTCAACCATCAGTTAATACATTATTTATCAAATAAATTACAACCTTACTGAAAACAACAGTCAAACAATTGAACAATTTTATCCAGGCAACTGTAATTTTTAATTCGTTTATGATTTTCTTTTATCTAATAATTGAAGCCATAAATTATTAAAAAATGTCTTATAAAAATTAAATGATTTTTATACGAAATCAATCTAAAATAAAAGGGTAGGTACACTTTTTTTTTGATTGGCTTTGCAAAATGCCTCTTCTATTAAAGTATATAAAGGTCGTTGTTAAATTTTTGTTTTAAAACTATTTTAATATCATATACTGAGTCATGTACATTGAAATTAAAAGGGGCAAAGTTATCTCTTGTTAAATAACGAGAAATACGATTATGAAAGCATCAGACCCTGTTTGTTAATGCTGACAGTGATCTAGTGAGATCTAAAGAGATAATTTTAATTGTAGTTACTTATCACACACGCACACGGTAATAAGTAACTATATTATTATACTCTTTTTTATCTCTTTTACATGTATCAGCCCCTATTCCTATAAGTTTATTGAATTTCTATTCCAATTCAAGAAAATTAATTCCTGCCATTTGGAACCTTAAACCATTTAAAATAAACAAACACATGGCAGAAAACACCAATTTATGACTGACATGAAAGATAACCCAGATGTAGATATAGAACGCAGGGCGTTGTCTGTTAGGACAAATATGATCGTCCGCAGGGTCGCTCCATTACGGGACATGGAGCGACCCGGGCAAAGTAACTCTTTTCAGAGCATATTGCACCTACTTTTACACGAGCAGTTTCTGTAAGTGCGAGCATAGTATAATGGGCTAATAGGATTTTGCAGCGTATAAAGGAGGTTCATCCAGCCGCGTGTAGAATGCTCATAAAAATGTGATGTGTAAGAAAGATAATGCGCAAGTGACTATTATTCAAAGACATTAAAGTATTATTAGACATGCTAGCGCTACATTTTCTTTGGCATTCAAGTTTGTCAATTCACACAAACTAATTTCGTTTATGTCGTAGTTATCACTGTAGTTTGTAATTTGTAGTTTGTGTTTTGAAAGAAACTAGTGTAAATAATGTTTATAACTATAAATATGATATTAACTATTAATTTATTAGAAGTTTAGGACGAAACATAATAATAAAAAAGGTTACTACGCCTTATACATCAACACGTTGGTTAAAAAGCAGTAAATAGTTTAATGCTTTGATATTATAAAAACTATCAAATTGTCAATTATATATATACGACAAGCCATAGACATGGATAAATTTTAATAATAGGTATTGCCTAGCGCGCACTACAAATATTATATTTGTAATATTTGTGTGGTCAAAAATCACCGCTACAAAAGTAAGTGTGATAAACTTAATGTTGCCACGACATGAGTATCGTTTGAATTTGTAGTCTAAGTATGAAACTTAGTAATAATAGTCTAGGTCTAAGTAGGAAAATGATTAAAAAGTTGAAGGTACTCCGGTTTAACACTGATATCGGGACGTCAGTCATCTCAGTCCCCCGAAACGTCAGATATTAAAAATCAAGTAAATTAAACGCGATAAAATCGTAAAAATACTGTATTAAATTCAAAGTGTACTTAAAATCATTAATATTAATAATAATTTTAATTTTATTTTCAATTACACGTGTTTACATACAGGAACAAATATGATTACAATTAAATAAAGTAACAATAGGTCAAATAAATAAAATGTTTTGTTTTGAATTACTAAAGTTTTGAATACTCGCACAGTTAATATAAAGTTATTAAATCAATATTCGGTTTTTGAACAACAATTTTAAGATATGTAACTATTCCGTTTACGCATGACGTCAGAAAATGATATTAATGGATGTTTTTTTTTTATGCTTTCACTACTTTCACATTTCACTTTACTAGAAATAAAGTAAAATAGGGTAATTTTAGGACGGAAAAGTATAGGATCGAGGGTTGAAGGGTAAGGGTTTTGAACAAGCAAATAAAGAAATCTTGCTGGAAAAGAAACTTTTGACATGTGTATGTTTTTACTCTGACAAATTAATATATTCTAACAGAGCCGTGAATGCGTTGTCGTGCCATTGGATCATTAGTAGTTTGTAAAAAAATTCCATTTCCGTAACCATCACCGCTCAATTATTTATCCACAAGCATTATAGGACACAAATAGCTCAGATGTTGTCGACATTTGAGAACCTTAATCATGTAATAGTTGAAAAGAAAAAAAAAATAGTTTTTCAGTACTTATGTATAATAACTATATAATTTAAGACGATCATCATAAGTCACCTTTTTTATAGGATAGGGTAACAAACGAGCACACATTCCACCTGAAAAGTGGTTACTGCGAACCAACTATCCTCGATTACAAATCAAAATGCAGATGCGTTGTCACCCGTGAGGACTAAGATAGAATGCCTCATTTCCAGCAAAAAGGGTCTCCGGTTCTCTACACTCACCATACGAAATACAGCTACATTAAGCTACTATTTTACGCTGGTATTCTGTGAGAGCGCGGTCCTTTCCCGGTCTAGCCGACCCATTCGTGCTACAACTATACGAGCCGACCATATTCGTGTCAGCTAATATATTATATACTACTATTATTACCTTTTTCAATTTTTCGATTTGTCAAAATAATCTGCAAGTGTTTCGGTTAAAATGTAGCCTGGATCATTGCTGGTAATGTTCTGTATATCTGTGACCTGTCATCATCATCATTATCATTACAGCCCTTCACAAGTCCACTGCTGAACATAGGCCTCCCCCAAGCAACGCCACAAAGCACGGTCCCGAGCCACCTGCATCCATCGACTTCCTGCATGTCTTACCAGGTCGTGACTCCATCTAGTGGGGGTCGCCCTACACTACGCCTACCCGTTCGAGGCTGCCACTCGAGAAGCTTTCTTCCCCATCGGTTATCGGTTCTTCGAGCTATACCTATGGCCGGCCCATTGCCACTTCAGCTTACTAATCCGTTCGGCTATGTCGGTCACTCTGGTTCTACTGCGGATATCCTCATTTCTGAGTCTATCACGCAGAGAAATTCCGAGCATAGCCCTCTCCATAGCTCGCTGAGCGACCTTGAGCATCCTCATACGGCCAGCAGTGAAGGACCACGTCTCTGATCCGTAAGTCATCACTGGCAACACGCACTGTTTGTACACTTTAGTTTTCAGAGATTGAGGTATACCTGACGTGAAGATGTGTCGTAATTTCCCGAACGCTGCCCAGCCGAGTTGAATCCGTCGATTGACCTCTCGGTCGAAGTTGGACTTACCTAGTCGGACTATTTGTCCCAGGTAAACGTACTCGTCAACAACTTCGAGCATAGTGCTCCCAACAACTACCGGCATAGGTGTGACATGGACATTAAACATGATCTTTGTTTTGTCCATGTTCATCTTAAGACCTACCCGTTGGGAGACACCATTGAGGTCATTGAGCATAGTGCTAAGGTCCTCCAGCGATTCTGCCATAAGGACTATATCGTCGGCGAATCGAAGGTGAGTGATGTACTCGCCATTGATGTTAATATCGTATCCTTTCCAGTCCAGTAGCTTGAAAACGTCTTCCAACGCAGCGGTGAAGAGTTTCGGGGATATAACGTCACCCTGTCTTACACCTCTCTGCAGTTGGATGCACTTCGAACTCTGGTTCTGTACTCGGATAGTCATCGTAGCCCTACTGTACAAACACTTCAGCACTTCGATATACTGACAGTCAACTTAGCACCGCTGAAGGGACTGTAGCACCGCCCAAATTTCGACGGTATCAAAGGCTTTCTCATAGTCCACATACGCCAGGCAAAGTGGCAGATTGTACACCTCGGTCCTCCTGTGACCTGTGTTTGATTACAATCGGTTTAGGTATTCCTAAGATTAGCCCAGACAGTCAGACAAGCAGACAGGCAAAATTAAAAAAAAAAGACTATTCATGTCTTAATGACATTCAAATAACCACTTCAGTCCAATAAAAGGAAGTAATTTTGATTTTACAGACAGCTACTTCAATTCAATTTATATGTATAGATATTATTTAAAAAAAGTCAACACTTCTTTAAATAGTACAGACACTATCGCATTATAGCTGTAGTGCCAATTGGTTGGCCAAACGGAGAAGACAATGCTGCTGGGTTTCATATTAGTAACTGACACGAGCCGGATACGGGTTTTATCATTGTTCTTAAGGGACACATTCATTTAACTACCATTAGACTGGCTACCAGCTTATGGTGACGCTGCCACTGTGCCACAAGCAAAACGAAGCCTAAGTCACGATATTGAAGTTTCTTAAGTACTCTAATATATAAAGTATATGCATACAGCTTCATACTAAAACAAGAAGCGTTAGCCGCTTACAAGGTTGAACACCTTACCCGGCAGAAGACCTCCCGTTTTCCCTACACAGCTAAATTGTTGACCTCTACGTGATACGAGCACGCAATCTGTAATCTGTGGAAACTTCAACTTCAAGAATTTTAACTTGAAGTATTCGTTATTATCCTCAATAACTGAGCAAACATTGTCCGTCGACTTTAGCACTTGTAAACCAGCCTACCTTTTTATATAATAAAGGTGACAAACGAGCACACAGTCCATATGATGATAGGTGAATGCTGTGGCCCGTAGATTTCTACATCTATCCTCGATTAAGAATGTAAATACGTTGCTACCTCTAAGGACTAAGATGGAATGCCTTGTTTCCAATAAAAAAGTTCTCCGGTCCTCTACACTGACGATACGAAACCCTGACAATACGAAACGTGGTGGGGCTGCATTTTTATCCTTGTGAATTTTATGTAATATGTAAACGGCCCTCACGATAGAGAAGAAAATCCTAGTGTGGAGGTAACTTTTTTTTTTTTAAGATAAGAAGAGAATCATTATGAAATATAAGCTATCAACTTTCATACATATGGAATTTCTATCCTACTCTATCTAACTATATATATATATATATATATATATATATATATATATATGTGTGTGTATAAGTGGATGTAAAATTCATATACACATAACGTTATGTCTGTAACTTCTGAGGTGTAGGCAGACTGCAACAAGCAGTGAAAGACTCGGACTAAAATATGTTAAGCCATAAAAATATGCCACAATAATGTAAAATTCTTCGTCAAAATCTTTATTTTAATATACGAACATACGGGGCATATTACGTAACTATTTTTATTGAATTTGTCAATATCGATACGAAACCCCTTACAGTATAACAACCTAAACGATTTTGCCGAAACCACAGTTACGTAGTAATAACATATATACTTTGCCTATCTATATAATTATCAAGTATATTTTGATGAACCGTAGTTGAAGAGCAGCTACATTTCAAGAGTGTTAATCTTGAAATTTGACTGCAAAATATACTTATGTATGATGTACTTACCTCCTAATCTACTGCTGTTGTATTTGGTTACTGGAGTAATTTTATATCCATTCATTCATTTACTATTTTAAAGTCCACTGCTGATATCTTTCTATTTATATATATATATATACAAATATACATAAAGATCTGAATGTATGTTTTTACGTATAAATGTAACGGAAATTTGTAATTCAATTTTTACGACGAGGTCTGATTAATTTGAAATTTTGCAAATTACTTTCTTACTAGATCTAGCACATGATCAATGCAAGACAAATTGATTTGAGTTTTTTTTAAACCTAATATTATTTATCTAATATTCAATTGTGATGGCCATCTCAATTCAAATTTTAAAACCTTTCTTTCGCGATTTTATGGGTGCTAATCAAATAGACTGTTAAAGCTATATGGCTTATTTAAAAGAGAGACTCTCTCAATAAATTAAGTGGAATACTAACTACGTATTAATTAGAAGACGAAAACATAAAAGCGTTCTCATACTCTCATTGGCTCTTAAAAATAGTCAGATTTTATCCTCGGTGACATTGTTATAGTCAGAACGTTATAAAATAAAATAGACCTAAATCTCCATTAAGTAAAATCAAGCGTTTTTAAATATCGTCCAGTTCACTCATGCCCCAATTAGACTATGTTATTATGTATTTTTAATAGGATAGGGAGCAAGCGAGCATACGGTTCACCTGATGGTAAGCGATTACCGCCGCCCATGGACAACTGCAACACCACGGGAATTGCAGATGCATTGCCAGCCTTTTAAAAAGGAGTAAGCTCTTTTCTTGAAAGTCCCTAAGTCGTATCGGTCCGGAAAAATCTCTGGTGGTAGTCGATTCCACAAGGAAGTTGTTCGAGGAAGAAAACTGCTTTTAAAATGCACGGTGGTGGACCGCCAGTCATCTCGATGGTACGGATGGTATCGCGAGTTCTGTCGCAATGTGCGATGGTGAAATTGTGCGGCTGGAATTAATCCGAACAATTCTTCAGAGCACACACACACACACAATTGCGCGCACGCACATGTATTTTTTCTCTTTCTCTTTTCAACGCGTTTTTCTTTTTCTTTCTTTTTTAAATACATTATTCACCAGCACATACATTCCATGTGATTCTTTGATGTTTAAATTGTAATTTTGTGGAGAGAAATAAAGATTATAATCCTGATTAAAACTCTTGCATGCTTTATATATCTCACGGCTGTTTCCGTAATAAACGTCGGAGCTACACTCCAAAATATTCATTCAACGATTTACAGCAGCTAAAGTAAACGGTATGTAAGCTAAAGTAAGTATAAACGGTATTCCACTTAAACATTGAATTTAATAAAACAGGTCGTAACTACAATTAGCTTTTTGTGTAATCACTTAAAAAATTTAAAGCTAGTTTTGTTAGCGCACTACAGGGATGGGGGTGGTGAATAATCGTTAATGAATTTATTCGAATATTTTTCTCATAGAACTTGCAATCGAAAGTTGCATATTTATGCTGTATGAATTTGTAATTTAAAACAATTTCTTATCTATTGAATTAATAATACGTTAATAAATGCTGCAGTTATATTAGAAGTATAGTTATAGCACGAATGGGTCGGCTCGACCGGGGAAGGACCACGCTCTCACAGAATATCAGCGTGAAATAGTAGCTTAGTGCTGCTGTATTTTATATGGTGAGTGTAGAGAACCGGAGAGCCTTTTTACTGGAAACGAGGCATTCCATCTTAGTCCTCACGGGTGACAACGCATCTGCATTTTGATTCGTAATCGAGGATAGATGTAGATGTCTATGGGCTCCAGCAACCACTTTGAGTGCTCGTTTGTCACCCTATCCTATAAAAAAATCCCTCCCACAATAACGATTTAGGCTCGTGTATATTTTAATTCGGTTATTCAGGCTGTTTAGTAGAATACGTGCGAGTCGAAATAATTTTTGTAAAAGGGCTTAGTGAATTAAAATAAGAAATTCTAGCTTAAAGTTGTTGATTATGTGTGTGCCTCGTCGTTTCTCTCTCTCTCAATCTATGACTGTCTCTTACGTTGATTATTAATTCTTGTTCATAAACTATGTCAAAGTGGACATCTCGCTCCCAGTTTTCTAGTATATACTTTTTATGAGTTTCACGACTTTTCTCTAGTCATTCGCAGTAATGTTATCACGGGAATTTAGCAATTTAGCATTTTCTCAGCAGTAAATAGTGGAGATGTGTTATTTTTGGCTGCATAACCTAAAAAAAAATTAAGTATGTAGTAAACAAAAATTAATATAATATGTAGTAAACGTAAGTACTGGGTATATTTTCATTGACTTCAATGCCCTTGCTCTACAAAAAAACTTCATCAACTTCAACTTCAGAGTCTAACAAGAAATTATTTTGCTAAATTTTTATTAATGCAGAATACCTTTCCATGCTCCGATAGTAATGAAAGCAATATTTATTATTAAATCTCGATAACTGCCCAATAAACGCTGTCGGATTTGCGTTTATGGTTAACAGCGATCTAATAAAATCTGGGTGGTCTATGTACTTCAATATAGTTCTTTGGAAAGAATATAAGGGCAAAAAAAGAAATTTAGGTAAATATTTTGTGCTAATTCAAAAAAAACCAGTTAAAGAATTACTTTGGCCCATGTATCATCCATTGTAGGCCTCCCCTCATTTCTGAGAGGGTTTAGGGCAAGGAAGTGTCCACCGCGCTGTCCAAATGCGTGTTGACGAACTTCACATGTCTTCGAAATATTTTTTTTTCTTATTCCTCAGACATGCAGGTTTCCTCACGATGTTTTCCTTCACCGCCGAGCACGTGGTAAATCAGCACTTATTTACAGCGAGCGTTAACCACTGAGCTACCACGGCTCTTATCATCATCCATTGATTACAGTCTAAAAGTTAATTGCTGAATATAGGCCTCCGTCATAGATTGATTTATAGGGGCTTGCCACGCCTGGCAGGTGGGTTGACAACCGCAGTTTTCTATAAATATGCTGTTATCAGGAAGATGTTGCTGCCCATTTTCTGTTTATTTACCTCTGTCGACTCATACGAGACCTTTGAGACGATATGGGATAGTGGAGATTCTTACAATGCCGGCCAATACGCAATTATTACATTTTACAGTACGTGTGCGCACATGAATGCGCGTGTGCGTTCGCTTGTGCGTGCGTGCACGGGTGCGTGTCTGCGTGCGTGTGGAAGTATTTACGAGTGTAAAATGTTTTTATATTTTATAAATTTACGTGTTATATGATGTTACATAAGCCTTTTGATGACGACTGGTTTAAAACTATGTTAGTCGAATTAAAGGGATCTATATCGAAAATTTTATTATTGTTGTTCTGTAGTATCCAACACAGAATTAAGTTTGATGAATAATGGATAGAAGACAAAGGTACATAGAATAAATATTTATTTTGTTCCTTATATATAAACTTTTTGAAGTGAAAACACTTTTTAAATCGTTGTGCTTTGAAACTCAATAAAATGAACAAGCGACACTAAAAACAGACGAACAAATATATCTATAGGATTTAATGCGATGGAATACAGTATAAAGTATTTCCTATTATGTTTAGTGATTATGCATGAGATCTATGAGCAGTAATAGCAAAACCAGAGTAAACGACATCGCAGTCGCGCATCGCGCAACGGATCAATAAACTGAAGTGGCAATGAATGTACTACAACTGTAACTACAACCGTTTGGGAAGTAAGGTTCTCGAGTGCTAAGCGAAGTGTAAGGTGGCATCCACTAGAAGAAATAACGACCTGGTAAGAGATGCAGGAAGTTAATGCTTGCAGTGGCTCAGGAGCATGTGTGGGATTCTTAGAAGGTTGCCTACGCTCAACAGTGAACTTATGAAGAATTATAACGATGATGATGGTGAAGTACTTATTGCTATGTCTATAACGCAGTAATATTTCAAGCATAGCCCTCTCAATAACTCTCTGAGCAACCTTAAGCTTACTAATACATCCTGTAGTGAAGGACTACGTTCGGACTCATCATTAGCTACACGCACTGGTTGCAAATTCTTGATTCCATGTTTTAGGATATACGCGCAAAACACACACACACACACACACACACACACACACACACACACACACACACATTTATATATATATATATATTCTAATTAATAAACTCCTATAAATTCTTACATCGCATTGTACGTAATAATTGTTTAAGGTGCTCCTTTTCTTTCTTTCTTCTCTTTTCTAACGAGTGCCGCATAATCGAGTTTTATTACTTTTTCTTTTTCATCCTTTTTAGGCCACTGCTGGATATAAGCCTTTTTAATAAAATTAATGAACTGTCTTTAGTTTACCCCTACAATTACCAGTTTCAGACTCTAAGGGACGGCATTTTCGAATGAATATGACGGCGGTTGATGGAAAGGAGATTGATCATATTTTGTACCCGTAATTGCCAACCTCGATACTCTTATATCCCATTTACATTCAGCCCTGTTGGGCAGGGAAGTGAGCAGGGCAGCGGGCAGGGCGGTATGTAAACAGGCTACTCGCGCTGACACTGCCGCTGCCACTGCCACTGCCCTACGCTCGCTCAAATGTCGGATTTTCGTGCGGAAGTCAAAGGACGGGCAGCGCGAGTGGCAGTGAGTGTTCACATTCAGCTCCATCGCTCACTTCGCGCCAAGCGCCTGGATGAATGGACGTGCGTCTTTTTATTAAATAAGTACGATCTACCAAAATGCCTTTCTAGTGGAATAATGAAAATACAATGAAGTTTTTAGAACTGCTGGAATCAGAAAAAACTATATGGGATTTCAACGATAAAAACCACAATTCATTATCTTCTACCAATACGAATTTTCTTTTTGAGATAACATAGTACCTATGTACATAATTAATTATAAATTCGTCAAATTTATTATAGTAATATAAAATTTAGTTTAAGGAATTAATGAAAATTGACATTTTATTTCTAAAAACGATTAGTAACTCATATTGATTATTTATTTATTAAAATGCAAAATAAATGGTAATATTTGCATAATAGCCTGACATTTTTAAGTTATAATTTTATTGTAATTAAAATTATGAATTAATTTATACCGTAATGTAATTATTAAAACAATAATAGCTTAAATATTCTCATATAATATTTAATATTATTTATGTAACAATAATGAAATAATTCTATTAATAATTTATGCACAATTTACTGTATAAGAATTCAAATAGAGAGGATCTCTATAAGTATTTAATTGTACATAATATTTGAATTCAAAAAGAATTTTTGTACCCAACTTTTAAGCAATGCAATAATTTTAAAAGGTAACATTGGGTTTGTGTAATTAGCTGTATTTCATATCATTTTTGCGTGCCAATTGCAGTCTTATGTACCATGTTTTTAAGCAAATAAATTTTCTATCTATCTCTTCTTTTGAACTTGATATCTTTTTAAATTATTAACATAATTTTGTATTGCGAGAGGACACAGCGCGGACGCTGTAATTATTTCGACGTCTGCCATAGTCGAAAGCCGAAAGTGATGTGAGTGGTAGGGCAGAGTGTAAATACACACTTCCCGCGATCCTGCTACGGCAGTATTTAGCGAAGTATTGCCGGCAGCGCGAGGAGCAGTGGCAGGGGCTGAATGTAAAGGAGGCTTAACGGCAACAGATAATGAGTCAAACACGAACGTGTTCCAAGTTCAGCCGCATGCGTGTACTCGTAAGAAAATCCCTTATCTCTTTGTATTATTATTTCGTATGTTAATCAAGTGTTTAGTTTCACCTTCAAAAAAAATAATGATATTCTACACTAAAAGCCTTTTCTGTAATAACTCTACATTACATTGTAATCACTTTCTACATTAGAAGTGAGATTAAAGCTTTTTTGAAGTAACCCTACATTACATTTTAACTGTCTTCCTATAAATATACTACATTTGCGGCAGTCTCGTTCCTTAAGTTAGCTAAGAGCAATACTTGTAGCGAAAATTCAAGTAATTGATGTGGATTTGACTGTAGGAGGAAGATATTTTTTTTTCAAACTAGATAACATACGCCATACTTTGTCTGCAGATATACAGATTTACTGTATATCGCATTCATCACACCATCATATTTTCACACCTTTAAATTTCTATTTTTAAAATTGACGCCTGATTCTATTTGAATTAATTAGGTCATTTTAAAAATTTTACACGTTACCGTGTAGGGCTCTTATCGGCCCTACGTAAAACGAGACAGAGGTAAACTGAAGCAGGAGACAGATAGCGGCTACTTCTTGATAAAAAAATTGAAGTTCCTAACTACAGAGTACTTTTGAATATTACCTTGATTCCTTGTACAGAGTACTTTTATATACTTCCTTGGTTGAAGTTTGCTGCAGGTGTCCATAGAATACAGTAGCAACTTACCTTCAGATGGAGGTGTAAATTCATTAGTCCCTTCAATTTTATAAAGATAATATAAAAATATTGTTACGAATAAATTAAGTAATTCCTTGGAGAGACACGTTCAGCAGTGGACTTGTGAAAGGATGTAATCATGATGATGATAAATAAAGTTAAAGAAAAAAATACTACGGTAAGAAGGCTTACGCGTGGAAGCAAATAAATAAATGTACTCAGGAACCTAATAAAATTGTACATGCATTAAGGAGATAGTGATATTCCTCAGTAATTTAATATTATATTTGGCTGCCTATTGCCAGAGCTACCGACAAAGTTCTTTTAGGGGTTGAATAAATTTTTGTAACCTCGTAACTGATACTTCAGTTTCAATAACTAAATATTTTTTTATCCCACGAAGGTAAACGTCATTTTATTTTTAAGCAAAATGCCAAGTAATCAATTATTGCTTTATTAAATGGTTCATTATAGCGGTGAGGGTTGGCAGTTGATATTTGACACAATATGGAATGTAATGTATATAAGCAACTTGTAAAATATAGGCGAAATGTAAGGCAAAGCCTCTTTTTAGTTTTTGAGAAAGTGACTCGCTTTCTAATATAATCCAAATATTGTTTATGCCAGACATTTAGTTTTCTTCATACTCGTAGTATTTTTTTCATAAAGAAGACGATAGATTGACATTCATAATTCAATTGCTCGTACGCTCTTCTAAAATATACTCGAACAACAACGCTAAAATCTCAATGCTTACTTGTTAGTAAGTGTTGGTCACCTAAGCACTAAGCGTAACAGTTTTTGGGCATATGGCCATAAAGTTGACATCAGTGGCATTGGCCTTTTCCCTACGTTCAGGAGGGGCCCTTTCGCTGCGGGTTTAGCCGCGGATAACTGCCTCGCTGGTCTAGTGGTTGTAATAGTGCGACTACTGATAGTGAGGTCCCGGGTTCGAACCCCAGGTCAGGCCATAAAAATATTAATTATTGAGTTTTTCCGTTAAGAAATACTCAGTAGCTGTCCTGAGTCAGGAAATTCGCAGTGTCTCACCCCCGTGCCTCGGAAAGCACTTAAAACCGTTGGTCCTACGCCTGATTTCCCTTCGTTTGGTTTTGTCGATTTACCTTCCCATAGGCACTATATTTCTGTTCTGTCCCGATGGCTAGCCTCAACGCCTCAAAATTATTACCTCAAAAATTCAAAATTATTAAAACATCAAACGTTTGTAGAAAAGGGAAAAGCAATTGATTTATATATTTATTATCTTTTTTGTCTAACATTCGATCGCAGTTTCGAACGTAGCAGTCGATTTTAAATATAGTTTCATCCGTCGTTCACCATGCCAGATGGCGAATGGAACGAAATAAAATTTATGTCTATTTTTAATTTCATTCGAAGAGCATATCTAGTAAATAATGCATACCTATAAATCATCGTGTAGTGGTAATGTCAGAGTATTCTTCTACACCTCACCACCCCATATCGTCACCGTACTATTACCGTGGATGCAGTTACAAGCAACAGAGATAAACAAGACAGGAGATGGGCAGCTACGTATATTTTTGATAAAAACTCAAATTAATTACTATGATACAATTCCCTTATTGTCTTATATAACTTTGCATATTTATATTGCCATTACGTTAAAGATTTGAATATTTTTTTATTTATTTAGGTAATATAAAAATTACAAAAAAAGGTGTATCATCTAGTTTGCGGAACACTTCCCCCCTACTTCAATCGTGGGCACTATTACTAACACCACTTAACCCAAAACCTTGTTAATTGCGTGAAGTTAAGAGTTAAGGATAAACATTTAACGGATATATTTAGAAAATGTCAGATATTTACACATAATAATTTGTTTGGAGGGATTCGATGTTAAAGTCAATATTATATGATGTTGCTCAATTAAGATCAAATTAGGATGATTGTTATTGTAATGGAACGTAAGCTAATGTAAGCAAATGTACGTAATAATACGGAATACCATGTCAAACGAATATCGTATTCTGGATGAAGGATACGATGTTGGAATAGGAAATTCATGTTGCGGGAAGTTTGCTAGTTGTTATTTAATAAATAAAATGTTTACTCTATCAACAACCAAACCAAAGTTAATAACAAGTGGCAAAATTAAATCATCAATGTATCAAAGTCAATTAATATACAAAAAACGACTTATCAGATCTTTATCAAATGTATAATATGGCATCACATGAAAAGTACGAGCTTTAAAATAAAAAAGAATCATCAACATTGGTTCACCCAGAAAAACGTTCTGAGGTAACTCACATAAAAAGGCATCCAGTCGAATTTAGTAACTCCTCCTTTTTGAAGTCGGATAAAAAGTTTAAAAAACAATAGCAATTGGTAATTATCTAAAGCGATGCTTCTTTGATAATACTATTTACTAAAACTTTTTACATGCTTGTTAATATGGGCGGCTTTCTTTATTCTATAAATTGTCTATGTGTTGTAATTATAATTAATATGTAATTATTACAACTATCGGTTAATGAAGCAAAAATAGCAATTATCACATTAATTTGTATGTAAATTGGATTTGATATTATACACAAAGGTATTATAATTTGTATAATTAACCTAATACCTAATGTATAACTATTTAACATCAAATAAGAAATAAATCTAAAGTATTTGAAATAATTATTTCCAATATTAAAATTTCCAATATATAAAAATACTTATTAGTTAATAGTAATTACATAGAATACTATAATACATACACAATAGAAAGGGGCGTGAGCGGTGCCCGTGTATCCACTAACATGTTAATTCACACCTATTAACGTCAGCACAACTCTTGACGTCACAGTCGTTGCCCAATTTTTGTGTCAAGCGTTGCTTAGTGCGATTTATTTAAAAAACGCCGATTATTATAAAACGATAAATTATTATAAGATTTTTTATTAAATTGTAATTTTTCAATAAAGTTTTTAGATTCAATCATGTCGTTACGTATTATTACTACATACTGTATGTTCAGTACACGCCAAGTCATTAAAAACGGGTAAGTTAGGTATAGGAAACGTAATTATAGTTAATGTAAACATAGATGATAACGACGCCAGCTCAACAAAACATACGTATAAATTTACAGGATAAAAAGATAGGCCATATATATATAGAACTGAAATGGATCGTAACTTAAGACAATAAGACTTTTAAGAATGCAGTTTTATTTGTATTATTACTAATTCTAATTCCGCCATTCAATAAAAAAGAAAAATGAACTTTATTTCAAGCACGTTAAAGTCTTTGCGTTCGTGGATTTGTACTGTGACCAAAACATTCTTCCGGAATTAGTATAATTAATTTGATAAATAATCAGTGCATAAAAATTTTTAACTAAAAATTCGGTGTATGTATTATGATTATAACATAATATACTAATTGGGGTGTCTGAGGGTGTGCGTTAATTACGTTACATATTGTGGGACCATAATAACTACCCTCTCATAAGTTAATAAAGTTTACGTACCAATCTTTTAAAGGTGTGAACAAAAGGAAGAGAACAAAACCCATTTTGTGTTAAAAGTAAAAAAATATATATATATATATTTCATACTATGTATTATCATACTTTTTCTTGCCATTTTATGTTGATAGTAAAAAATATATTTCATACTATGTACCATTTTGTGTTAAAAGTAAAAACAATACGAGTATATTTCACGGTGTCCAAGTGTATATACATCGAACAGATATTACAGGTAGGTAAGAATAAGAGAGACGTGCAAAGCGACGTAAAAATTATACTCCAATATATAAAGAAAAAGAAACCTAATAGATTTTCAAACCGACAAATAAAAGTTATTTACTAAATTTAAAACGACGTATTTTCCATACTTTTTCTACTCATTTTGTGTTAAAAGTAAAAAAAATTATTTCATACTATGTATTTTCATACCTATTCTTTCGATTTTGTTCTTGCCTAGTGTAGACATTCCATTTATGTACTATTTACTAGTATTGGTTGTATAAGATAAGATATATTTTTATTTACATAAACCAGTTCAGCAGTTTTCTTAGAAATCCTAACATAAGAAATATGGATAAAAGCCACGGCAGGCTTGTGTAATATTTTTTTCAGTCTGACTTCTTATCCATACAGTCATCACAAAAGATATTTAGAGGATAATTTAATTCCACGCAAGGAAAATAATTTCCTACATTAGCACTAGTATGTACGATCCTGTGAAAAGGATTAATTCAATTTCTGAGTATGTGGTGGCTCAAAAAAATTAAGTTACAGATGACAGCTCTGAAGATATAAGCTCGAAAGGTGGGAATTATTCGTAGGCTTTAATATTTCTTTCCTGAGAAAACTACTAAAAGGCAATTGTTAAATAAAATTTAACAATTGCCTTTTAGTAGTTATATTACTATTAAACATATATATTACTATTAAATAAATAAATAAATATATATATATATATATATATGTATTTAATAGTTTTAACAGAGTAATATAGTAGAATAATATACCAATAATAGTTTTTAGTTACTTTTGTATTTGTTGCAGCGTATTGTAATTTGTGGATGTTAAACAACGTAGGCAAACAGGAAGAATTATATGTATACTAGCACGTGGAAGTTAATTTTGAGGATATAAGATGGCCTAGCCTTTTAAATGTTTCCGGATATCTGAGTACCACGTATTGTCAAAATCAGTTGAGTGGCATAGCATTTCCTCTCATAGCATTTTCCCCATGTTCACAGTTTAACTGCCAACAACAACCATGTTTGTAAAGTCTACTTAACTGTGATAGTTTAAACTTTTTAACGACTGGACATCAAACTATCTCAATTTTATCAAAATTAGTTCAGGATTTTAGTCATGAAATCTGGATGGATTTTGGCATTATAATAGAAAAATATAGATTTTTCTGCATTACATTTGGGCAGCGAATTATATTTTTGTCTTATATTTTCCGAAGTAAAACTTAAAATTGACAACATTTATAACGGCCGTGAATATAATGGGTGTACGGAGACAAGTTTTGTTGTGACGCAGATAAATACGGCAGTTTTTCGTCCCGATAAATTTGGAATTAAATTCCTTAGCCCTAACTTTACATTGTTTATGTAAATCTCAGTTGTATGGTGTAAGATGTTTATTAATATTGTTACGAGCTTGAGGTTCGTGACAATAAAAACTGCCGATTGAATTACCACAATTAACACCTTAATTAACTTTACACTAATTAAAACTTAAAAGACACTAATGATTAATCACACTGATTCACTTTATTTCGCTCCGAAGCTTCGCTTGTCTCGCCAAATTCAATACTGCCCCGACCGCGTCTTGCAGCGCCTTTAAATAAAAATTTTTTACCGAAACGTCCAGAATATTCAAGTAACTACGCGCGCCAACCGACCAGGCGCAGAAAGTTCGAGTGTGGGGCTTCCAGAAAGCTTTATTCTTCTGTTCGATACTAGATAGCGCTGTTGGTCGAAAGTCTAGATTGAAATTTTCTAGGAAGCCCTCCTCGCTCTCGACACTAGATGGCGCTAGTGCCGGGTACATGACGTTAACTTAGGCGCGCAACAATATAAATATTATTTCTGGTATTATCGTTCGTTGTCTTGTTCTCCATACCGATGTCGGTTAGTTTGATGCCGCAATGTTAACGCGATGCGACTACGATCGAGTCTTTTGTGCTACGGTGACAAAACCGGTTAATGATGGTACAGTGATTGATGTAACTGCCCGCCTTACGCAACTGTATACGATTTGCAAGCTCCACCTCAGTGCTGTTGATGGTGATAGCCAATTTTTCGGCCAGATTAACAACAATTACAATAGTGTTAATTCTTTATATATTCTGTGTTAATTATTATTTTCTGCAGACCACTCCACTGCTGTTGCCTTTCAAACTCCTCCTCTTCCAATTGTTTAATACGTTTTGTACTAGAATCTGCGTCACTTCGGAGATGCACATTATCTTCTTTCAGGTATTTAAGTTCCACTGTGTTAGATGCTAGATTTTTCACGAGCTCGTTATACTGTGTACTTATATAATTAAGAGTAGTTTCCACAGTGGATATTTGGGATTCCAAAAGCTAAACTCACTTTGACTGTCTTTGTCATAAGAACGGAGTTCTTCTTTCAATGAGTTTAGGATTTCTGATCGAAATTCAGATGATTCCTGTAGATAAGAGCTGACGGAAAAATTTTCTTCTGATGTATATTTAAGTGGAATGTTGGTATTATCACCTGCTTTCAGTTGCTTGTTAGTACAATACGGACAAGTCCAAGACGATATTTTCTTGGCACTTTTTCATGTCAAACCTACGCATATATAGTGGCATACCACTATATATGTGTAGGTAAAATAATTTGCACTCGCAATAATTGCACTAAGTCTTAACTTAAATTATTTTCTCAGATTTCCTGGCGGTTTTATTATAACTATTACAGTTAGACATTATATTTAATATGTTTTGGCTGGTTGTGTAATGTAGATCGTTTATAGAATCGAAGCTACGACAAGCGTTAATGCGGGTAGGACTTGGTTGGTACCTTTGTTTACTTCGACTCGGTGAGACGTGTTCGGGTGCGACAAGTACACTTTTTTCGACGTTCTCAAACCCGCTCAATAATATTGGCCGGAGATATTTATTATTGCGCGGAGGTGAAGTAGGGCGGGAGGAGTACTCACTGCACTTTCAACACGGATGTTACCAATTTTAACAAACGATGATTTGGATACGACACAGGTCTGTTCTGAGCGATATTCAACAGCGGTATGAAAAAATGTTATGTTAGATCTGAAACCCTTTGAAAAATTGATACCTAACCATCGGGGAACAAAATATTTTTCATCAGGCATATAAAAATATGTCTGACAAAAACTAATATGCCATCGCTCCTCGGCGTAGGTTGGTGCCCTCTTAGGGGTGATACTTGCTTCGCTTGGAAAGCGAGTTAGCAGCCTCAGTTTTTTTAATGTTGGGCTTCATTAGGAAGACACTGCTGCCCCTCTCCTACCAATTTTTTTCTTTTTAAACCAACAGTAATGAAATAACTAAAGAAAAATAACTATTTTTTACAATCTTAAATTTGATAAAACTTGTTCTATATCACTTTTTAATAGTATGACCCTATTAGTGAGGGCATTTCCCTTACTAATAGGGGTCGAGTGCGATATATTTCAATGCGAAATTGTTGGCTGATTAGAGATATTTGTTGATTTCTAAAGTCAAAAGAAAAAGATTAAAAATAGTTGCTCGTTCCCTTTATCCAAAGGCCGATACTGCACGCTCTTTGATTTACGTTGCGATATTCGGCACTTGATTGAAATGAAGGAGGGATATATTTCCTTATATTGAACGATAGTAAGAGTAAGATCGTTAAAGGTCTATTTTTAGCTATAAACTAAAAACAATACTTTTAAAACAGGCTTACGATAATACTTGAAGAAGCATACATAAAACTATTCTGATGATACGATACGGATTGATTCTAAAGCATGTTCAAACAGTCTGATGTCTATAAAACAGAAAGACTGTGAAGTAATAATCCTAATAGGTATTTGTTGTTGCAAATTCATTGAGTCGGAATCGTGATAAAATGAGCAAATTGTATTATATCGTTTTAGAAGCTCTTTAGAATAAATACATTTACACGCATTAGAAACTTTATTGTATCATAGAGGTGCTTGAGTTGATAAAGTGACAATCTGGTAAGACATGCACAAAGTTGTTGGCTGCAGGTGGCTTAGGTCTGTATTTTTGTCATTTTGGAAGATACTTATGTTTAGTGAAATATTATTCATACAGTTTGTGTAGGACAGTAATTGGAAGATAAAATTTTACATAAAAATTGGTTATGTACGAACATCTAAGTCCGAAACAATTACAAATCACATCAGTAAATTATCATCTAATCTTAAAGTAAATAATGAAATTAAAGAAAAGAAGGGGTGTGTGTGAATGCGCCATCCCCTGCATCTCAAACATATCCTTAGGCATGTGATATATGAACTCAATCAATGCTTATGGTAAGTGATCAAGTTAGAATTCGAACAAAACTAAAACAACACGCATTGAATAAAACTAAATTTACGGATTTTATCGCGTTTATTTAACTACTTTTACTTATTTTTAATTCCCGACGTTTCGGGTGCTTTACAGCAACCATGGTCACGGGGGGGACTGAGGTGTTTGACGTCCCAATGTCATAGTTAGTCCGGCTACCTTCAGTTTTTGAATATTAATTTTTGGTCCGATTTACGCAAAACGAGCTTATAGTATCATGAAGTCTTGCAGTGGTATGCTTAGGTTTGGGTTTAATTTTGTTAATTATATGATCCCAAGCAGGTGGCAGCACCCATCTATATCATCCTTGGTAGGAATCGGTGTTCTTTTGCAAGAATTTGTGGTTTATCAAAACGAATGTAATGGTGGGGACGATCGTGAACATGTTCGCAGACTGCAGACTTCCCGGAGCGTCGGTGCTTCACGTCAGCTATATGTTCTTTCACGCGGGTTTTTATGGATCTTTGGAACACGCATTGATCACGAGCTGTAATGATCATAGTGGGGATATTAGCTCATATTAATTTTTTGTACTTTCATATGCTTTTAATACGTCTGCAATATTTCATATTATTGAGACGTCTAACAGTAAGTGAAAACTGAAATAAAAATTTTTATTTCATTCATACATACATAGAAACATAACTTTCCAGCTAATATAAAGCGTGAAATATACAGGTCAGGCTATAAATAGCACTTTAATGGTTAGATTCGTTTGTTTCAAATAGATTTCAATTGATTCGTAATTTGTTGTAAATATCGTTGGTGTTTTTTATATTCTACTAGTGTGATCTATGATTAATATCTATTGTTAACAATTAAAAGAGCTTCCGGTTCTCCACACTCACCATAAGAAACACAGCATTATTCTACTGTATACGCTGGTTTCTATTAGACCGTCGTCCTTCCCCGGTCGATCCATTCGTGCTACAACCATAACTGCAGCAGGGCTCTATCACGTATGAATATTATATTTAACATATTTTACTTTAATTACGTGGTAGAGCCATGCTGCAGTTGTATTAGTAGTACAGTTGGAGCACGAATGGGTCGGCTTGACCGGGGAAGGACCACGCTCTCACAGAATACTAGCGTCAAATAGTAGCTTAATGCTGCTGTGTTTCGTATGGTGAGTGTAGAGAACCGGAGATCATTTTTACTGGAAACGAGGCATTCCACCTAAGTCCTTACGCATGACAACGCATTTGCATTTTGATTCGTAATCGAGGATAGATGTAGATGTCTATAGGCCACAGCAACCACTTGCCATTAGGTGCACTGTGTGCTGGTTTGTCATCCTATCCTATAAAAAAATAAAATACCGTTACCGTTACCGCCTACTACAGTCCACTACTGAACATAGACCTGCCCATAGTTTGCCTCATAGATGAGATGTTTGCCACAGTTGCCACGCTTGACAAGCGGAATGGCAACCGCAGTTTTTTATTTTAATCTTTAGTAGGAAGACTTTGAATTTTTTGAAGAATTTATTTCCCTCTAGTAAGAGGTGATCCTCTTACTCCCAAGGGATGATATGGGGTAGTGGATATTCGTACGCCGCCATTAAACTATTTTTTTCAAAACTTTTTTTAAAAGAATATTAACAATGCTATAAACATTACTAATATTTCCCTTAACCACTCTTGGATAGCTTAAATTGCTTGTGTTACGACTTACGAGTGGTTCACGCCAGTAGTCGAATGGCGGATTCGAACCCACGACCTTTTTGAGTTCGCGGTCCGCGCCCTGCCATTTAGGCTATTGTCGATTTTCGGCATGTTATTGGTGTAAGCCGAATGAAAATCCCCACAATAGTATCTGAGATTAGCGCGGTCATACAGAACGACAAACTCTAACAACAGAAGCTAAAGGTTAGGAACGGTTTTTGAATTCGGCTAAAAAGGTCTTCCTTTTTAGCCGAATTCAAAAACAAAGGAGGAGATTTACAACTGACAGTACTTTTTCTTGTATATATATATCACGAGGTATCTGCATATAAATATGAACCGAATTATATGGTTCTCTTTTTATTATGTAGGTTATACTTTAGAGGTGTTACAATATAGAAATAGAGGAAAACTTCCACCCCTAAATATTTCAAAATACTGGACCAAGTTTTTAATATGATTTTTAAGACGATACTGGAAGTGTGGTAATTTTAGTCTACGAAAAAGGGTAAAAAATAACTTGAAATATAAAGTAAAAGCCAATTTATAATAACAAAAATAATAGAATTTCGCATCCTGAGGTCGGAGCCGTATTTTTTATTTATTTATATCTTCGCAGATAGATCTTACATAAAACAAATAAATATTTCAAATGGTTTTCTTTAAATAGAAATTCCACATAATGTTACTAGAGACACGTCATTGTTTGGAATCCAATATTGTCACGTAAATTCAACAAAAACTTCAAACATGCTTATTGGAATAAGGAATTAAATGTATTACTGCGATACATTTCATTGCTTGCGATACATTCATAGCTGGGTAAAGTACAGTGATATTTATATAATTAGAGTGACAAACTTGTTAACTATCCAACTTAATTGTAAAAGGGTACTGCAGCCCATAGAAACCTGCACAAAACGTTAAAAATATCCAGTGATCGAATATCACCCGTGAGGACTAAGACTGGAGTAACTTCAAACCGGAACTCGTCAGTGGGCGCATAGCTGCTTTGTGCTAGAAACAAGTAAGAGAGTGGTAATAATTTCTTATAACTACGCGAACATTATACATTTAAATAATACTCGTTTTTACGGATTTGATCGAGTATATATTACTTTTTAAATACCCGATGTTTCGAGCACTTTACAGCACCCATATTCATGGGGTTGACTAAGATATTCAACGTCCAGATGTAAAAATTTTGTTGTCAAAGTTTTGTATATGTAAAAATTTTGAAAAAATATGTTTTTGGAAAAACTTTTAAACTACTTTACCCATCGATTCCTAATATTAATCAGATTTTAATCTTGAAAATTCACGTCGATCGCCGCTGGTCCGGTCAAAATCGGTTGATTCGTTCGTGAGAACACAAATTTTGAATAAATTGATTTTTTTAAATTACTGCGATATATCATATTCAACGTCATATTTTGGTGAAATATGGGCTGCTTTGCATTTTAAATTAGCGGGAAATTCCAGGGATGGTCTGCAGGGTAAACCAATTTTTTAAGGGATTTCCAAAAATTCAGGAAAGGCAGGTTTTCCCACAAATTACACATGTGAACCTTGGAACCGATAAGTCTATATAACCTAGGAAATTAAGGAAACTAGAATAGAATAGAACAGAATGAAACCTTACGCTATGGCTTGCGATACATGGCGTTGTAACCATCCATTTTACGACAGGTATAAAATACTCTGAACGGCCACGGGCAGAAGCGTGAAACATGCGAGACGTCTGGCACTACTATCATCTACTGCCAAGCGTGAATATTAAGGCAATTTTTTTAATAGTCTTTTTACAATAATAGACTTTTACGAGTCGATATTGTATTTATTTACAGAAGAAAATAAACATCAACTAACCTCAAAACATCATAATCTTCTGTAGTATGTCTAGTTAAACGTCCATAACCTACTGTTAATGCCATGACACGTTGAAATGGATAAGTGTGACGTAATAACTCATATCCAAGACGCGAGTGGTAAATGTTCCGAAGTGATCGATTAACCCCTAAAATGAGTTCTATTTGTCGATGTCTATAAAACGTAATGGTCGAGAAGTAATGATGCCTCTAATAGCTTTTTGGTCAATATCGATAAAAAGAAGTGAATTGACCAGCTTTCTTGAAGAAAGGAACAAAGAAATTTATTAAATAACATTGCGGTAATATTACGAGTAACGAGGCAAAATGTAGATATTTTTGTCTTCAGTTATTTATTATTTACAATAAACGTTCAAGAAGACTAACAAACCTAATGCAAGTATTAACGTTTCAAATGTTAAAAGGTATTAACGTTTCAAAGTTTAAAAACCTTTTCTGCTTCTCTTCACATTTCATCCGTAAAAATTTTACGAGTCGTTAGGGAATAGATGTAGATAGTGTCTATTGACGACGAGATCCTTTCATAAAATTAATGTTTTTTTTTCTACAAATGTAAATAATCTTATTTATAGAAAAAATATAATATAAAATTATAATAGAATAATACGGTTGACCCTACAGGCCATCGCTGGTACTTCCTGCTAATTTTAAATGCAAAGCGCTTCAAATTCTACCTATCCTAGCCTATAGCTAGCTCAAAGGCCTAGAAATTATAATAATTTTGAAATACCACGTTTTTTTTCATAATTGAATATTCACAAACAAATCAACCGACTTTGACGATTTTGACAGCGTTAGATGCAGTTTTTTAAGCACGCATAGCTAATTTATTGCGTCACAAACGATCGAAAAGAAATTTAGAAATTATCTAAAAAAAATACTATTTTTGAAATTTTTCGTTAACGATTTCTTTTCAACGCATATACCGATTTTGATGCAATATTTGAGTGTAAGAACCGATGAGATTTTGTAATTGATCATAACATCTGGTGTAAATTTATTTTAAAAGCACATATTTTTTTTTTCTAAATATTATGTTTGAGATTTCTCAAAATCTACTGTTCCGAACCGGTTAAAATCGTATAGAAAATCAAAGTTTAGTAAAGTTCTTTCAAACACCGTTCAAATCGGTCAAGACATTCAAACGTTATGAGAGGGTTAGCACATACGCACGCACGCACACGCGCACACAGACATACACGTTCGCACACACATGCACACACACACGCGCAAATGCACACACGCATACACGCACACACCACGCGCGCGCGCACACATACACACACACACACGCGCGCACAACACACACACACTACACGCACACACGCACACCACGCACGCACATGCGCTAAGTTATATATATATATATATATATATATACCGATATAGCAACCAACGGATTAGTAGGCTGAAGCCATACAGCTCGAAGAACCGACAACCGATGGAGATCACTTGGTCAATGCGGGTTTCAGCTTCCGATAGACGGTTGTCATATTGAGCAACCCTATACTTCACCTCCCTTATCTCTTTACCGAAGGTAGCGTAAAGGTCCTTCATGAGGAGTATTGATCCTTCCTTATCACGTTTGAGCTGCTCTTCCACACAACGGACCTGTTCTAATCTCTGCAGAAACAAAACGTTTTGAATACCTTGATGTAGATAAAGACTTAGAAGATATTTTAAAACGTCTAGTATGATAAAGTTATTAAAAGAAAAATTTCCAAATATGCCTTCACCTCCAAAGCAGTAACAACACGTTTGGGCACTTTGCTTCGAGCAGCGTTCTACTATTCAAAGAAAAGAAGAGAGAAGTAGATAATTTTTTATCAAGTTTAAGAGATGCAGACGCAGTATCAATAAGAAATGCAAGAAAATATTATACGAAAACAAAACATCAAACTTGACCTCGATTATAGTAATACCAATTTTAGTATTATCGAATTAGCTCTGACCCAAATCCAAAAGCGCGATTTAATTTTAATAGAAACTTTGGAAGTTTTGGATTTGGTAAGGTAAGTTGTGGCTTGGAGTTTGTGTTCGTAGCTTGAAGAAAAATGAGAAGCAGTTATGGCCCGGAATCCGGTCTTAGAGGTTATCAGGAAGTATTCAGAACAAATTGGTAACAAAACTGCCAATGACATAATGTTTTAAATTTGCTTCACTTACATCAGCTGAAGTTGCAAAATTATCTTTCACATATTAATGGATTTGAGAATTAGAAAGGAATAGAATGAAGATTAGAAATTCAGAGAAAATAAATGTAATTTATTTAAATGCTATAAAAAGTACTGATAATGTTAAAAATTAAAATGATTAGTTGATATTATCTTTATTTATGTAAGAAATATTTTAGAAAATAAATTTTTAAAAATGAAATCAATTTTATTAAGACTTGTAACCTAGGAATATATCTATAGTAAAACCATTTTTGACAATCTGCGTAACATATGCAAGCAATAATTATTTAGGGAACTTTTTACTAACTTAAAACGAAAGTTTAGTAGTGTGTATCACACATTAATAATTGTGCAAATCTGAAGTGGATCACTACCAGAAAACTTATCTAAATGTATTAAAAAAATCGTTGCTGCTTAAAACAAAAATTATTTAGAAGTATTTTTCTAAATACTTTACAATATTACAAAGTATTAGTTGTATAAAGGCGATAAATTATTTTTATAAAAAAAGAATTTAAAAATTATTAAAAAAGTTTTAAAGTACAATGAGTTTTATTTTTGTCAGAAGAAAAACATTTGATTATAACAAATCTTATATTCTCATAATATATACTCTATAATTAATACAATGTTTAATGTCGTTCACCCTAAATTGCGCTACCTATGAGGCAATCTTTGGAGAAGACTATGAATGAATGAATAGTCAGTGCAATAGATTTTTAAATAGCAAGAAATTTTATAGCACTCGAAAAATAGGCCAACGTAAATTTAGTATATATTAGTTCCAGTTATAAGTAAATGCCTTATATTAGGATGAGAGCGAGGAATAGGGAGAAACAGAGAGAGAGTCCACGACGCTTGCTCTGTACTTCAGTGTACGTAAGCAGTATCATTTCGATCTCAGCTAGCAATGAAATTAATGGAAAGAATGAATGTTTAGAAAAATAATCACACAGTTGGGCACAGTCCTCTTTCATTAGTTAGACGGTTTGGTGCTAGAAGGAGTCCGCCGCGATACCAACATGCACGTTAGCGGACTTTACATGCCATCAAAGTATTTTTTAAATTTCTTAGTAATGCTGGTTTCACGGCAAAAGAAACACCCTAAGGTGACGAAAAACAAAGTTCTTCAAGACTTAAAATTGCAATTTAAGCAATTTTACTGAATAAGGCTGGATCGAACTAGGGTTACTTGAACACTTCTACATTCTTAGGCCCTGTTGTTAACAAGATGGGCCATTTGAAAGCATATGTATAAAAATTTATAGCTGATAATCTGTCAAATTTGTCTTGGAGCTAAGTTATGGTATAATAAGTACAAGTTAGGTTAAGCATTACCTACACTGAAACATGCGATTTTTCACAATTTTTACTTAGAAATACAATTATGTTTATAAGTTCATTTACCACTATAAGTGTATTTGTATATTGTATGTTATCTTATGTATGGTTTACTATGTTGTATTATATTATAAGAATGGTTCCAAGATGTAAATATCCAATCGGAAGACTTGTGAAGTATTTCAAAACAACAAGGTCGGGTCAGTCGAGTAAGGAAGATTCTCACTGCTTATATATCAATCATAAAAGTCAATATATAAATATATAAAGTCAAATATAAAAAGCAGGATCAGTATAAAATCACTAAAGAAAAGCTGTAGAAACGAAATAGTGAAACGATTAACGAAAGTTAAACCAATAATAACTAAGTGAAGGGAATATTAGGCATATCGGTCTGAGATCGATTACTTGAATTGTTGTTGTTGTTACTGTTATTTTTGGCATGTGGTTGTATTTTATTATTATCTTGTAGATATGTTGTGCAATTTTTTATCTTCCTAGTTAACAAATAAAATAATCGAAATTATATATTAAATGCTCAATTTAACCGAGAATTGATTATATTGCGCTCCTTTCAAATCGTATCGAAAATCGTCTTTTTGTTTAGTATGAATAATTTTGAAGTTTGAACTGTCAACTCAAGTTCCATAATGAAAAGTTATTTAATATGTAGGTAGCATTCAGAATCGAGAATTTCCCTGGTTTATCGACTCTTTATGACAATCAATTTATTGACATAAAAATTTTACTTTTTTCCTTACGCGAATAATATATTTTATTTCCAAATTAATATATCATTTAAATTAAATTGTAGAATTTTAAAGAAACCTTGGAAGCTTTTCTATGTTTTTTTGGTGTGCATAAATATATTTTATTTTTTTTTTCAAATTCTAGATTGTTAAATGAGCTAGTTTTTTGTATTTTAATTTAGAAAAGTGCAGCCAATTTTAAAGTATAAAACAATTTGTTAACTACAGGTCCAAAAAGCTTTTAACCTCTGAGCTACCACCACTCAAACCTTAAGCCTTACTTTATATTTCTAGTGTCAATGCTATGAATATAATCGTTTTGGAATAAAAAAGCGAAGGGTGTCTTTTTCTGTATTTACACAGATACTTGTGGCGGGCTATTAAGGACATCTTGCTCCCGAATATTTGGGTAAGTGTAATACAGGTGGCTTAGTACAAATCTGCTAACAAACGTGAGCTTATCAGAGAGCTGGAGGATCGGGATCGAGTTAGTCTCAGTTTCTCACAAGCTACGTAATAACAGCAACATAAAGCTACAGTGTTTCGTACGGTGAAAACAACGAATTCCATTTTAGTTCTCGGAGCAATTAAGAATCCTGATTCTGATTTTTAATTGAGAATAAGCTTTATATTTTACAACAACTAAATTACATGATATACATAGTTCATAAGTACAGCTACATATACCTATATAAGACTTTTCTGCACACTGCAGTTATTGCAGTCCGATTCTGTTTTTCGGCCGACTTTCTAAAGATCCCTGATGTCCTTTCTGACTAGCAACAACATCTATGACTACATCGAGTAGCAAGGACACTAATACCGGTTATTAAGTCCAACCGATTCTTGGGTTTTTTATTTTCCATTTTATTATTCTTTATATACATTTTTCAGTAACAAATCAAATAATTTGACTAGCACTAATCTGTTTCTTATAAAAAGAGTTTGAGCAACAAAATCGGTTACTTATCAACTTATATATTGTGCTACAAATTCTCGCGCAATTTTCGTAGGTTCTTGCTATCTTTTTAATGCTAGCTGATATTCTTGCTAATGTGTACGTTACAGAAATATAAGTAACATATATGTAACTTTGAAATCAACCTATACCGGTTACTACTGAAAAACAGTCGCCATGCATAAGCTTTCACGATATTTTACAGCATCACTAACAAAAACTTAAAATTTTACTCCGCAACAGTGTAACGGTACTTATACGCGTTGAGTGTAGAGAACCGGAGATCCTTTTACTGGAAACAAGGCATTCCATTTTAGTCCTAACGCGTTTTCATTCTGATTCGTAATCAAGGATAGATGTAGATGTCTATGGGCCGCAGCAACCACTTACCATCAGGTGTACTGTGTGCTCGTTTGTTATCCTATCCTATAAAAAATATCCATTGCATGTCATTAATACTGCTTTAACAAACGTGTTAGAAGTTATTCTTTTCAAAAGGCTAGCTGAATTTTTAAAGCTGTGCCCACCTTTCATTTAAATGTGATTCCCAGCTCCAATAAGTATCAACAGTTAAGCACAAGAATTTTTTAAATGCACCCCCCTGTATTATTTCTGACTCATGTTCTATATTTAATGGTAACGATTTTTGAAATTTGGAATAAAACTGTATAACACGAGTTTTTGTCAAATTAATACTAAATTGGTTACGGTTTAACCATTACACAATATTCCCGAGTGTAATGCTAATATTTGATTGATATAATTGATCTGATGAGTATGGTGCAGTCATCTGCGTTTATTATTATTGGATTTTGAATATGTTTTGGAAGGTCCTTTATAAACAACAACAAAAGAAGGGGCATAATACAGTGCCCTGTGGAACACCGTGGCTTATTACTCTATGTTTCGATCTGTTAATTGTCAATATTTTTGTATTATAACAAAAGATATTTAGTTCTGTGGCTTGTTTCCTATGCAAAATGTATGAATTAAACCAATGAAGAGCCTTTCCTCGAATGTCACACATCTCCATTTTATCTAATAGTATTTTATGATTAACACAGTCAAAAGCGATTGACATATCAGTAAATATCGCCGAAATGTTAATTCTTCTGTCTAATAACTCGTGTATAGTTTTCGTAGGATTATATATGGCTAGATTTGTAGATTTATTTTTATGAAAACCTTTTTGCTCATTAAAAATAATATTATATTTATCCAAAAAATTAATAACCCTTTTATACACAACTTTTTCAAATAATTTTGCGAAAATTGGGATTAGTGCAACTGGTGTGTAGTTTTTCATGTTGTATATTTCAACTGTTTTGTACAATGGTTTAATTATAGTATTCTTTTGTTTTGCGGGAATTCTCCAGTAACAAAAGATAAGTTTATTGCATATGTGAGAAAGGCTGTTATGTATACTGCACTTCTTTCATTATTTTGGTTAAAATTTCATCGGGTCCAACAGATGCTGTGTTTTTTTATTAACTTGATGTCATTAAATACTTCATGATATTAAGCTGGTTATGTAAATTCATAATACTGAATCATAAATAAAATGTTTCAGTTCTATGATCTACGTAATCGTGTATATTATAAGAATATGATCCTTTCGTGTTTGGCAGAGAGTCTATAAAATGGTTGTTAAAGTAAGTAGCCATTGGTTTTTTATATTTTATTTTTTTTAACATTGACCACAATCTTTAGTATAGTTCTTTGTACAACATTATGACCAAGTAGCCTTAGCCTTGTTACTAGCATTTTCTATTAATAGTTGATTTTTAAAGGAAAATGCTTTTGTTATCGCTCACTTTTTACAATCCTTCAGCGTCGAAAAATATTTTAAATTTGATTGCCTCGTGTCCCGGGATTTTAGTCTTGAAAATCTTATGGTAACTATTTTATTTATAAAAGGTCCCGAAAGATTTCTATATTCCATAGAATATAGGGGGCAGTCCCTATATTCTATGCTACATATGCTTTTCTATTCAAATCCTACATATTATTCAATATGGGCGAAGGTTGGGATATTGGTTAAGTCGTTCCAAGTTTTTCTCGGATTAAATATATCATTGATTATTACGGGCATTGCTCTCTATTTATTCATGAATTTTCATCAGAGTCGGTATAACTATTCTGAAGGTTTGTCCGAAAAATAGTTAAAAAATGTTATTTTTATGTTAATTTCATGCAAATAACTCTTAATAGAACAGAGTTATTTCAATAGTACAGACAGACTTAAATTTTATTTATATTGTTAGGTTCCATAATTAATGCCTGGTATCGACTAGCAGAACTAGGAGAGTCAAGATCCTTCTAAAGATTTTTCATTCCATTCAATCCATTCCATGCCAGAACTTTCTACACCTAGTGAGTCGGAACCGGTATGTTCTCGAACATTCTAGAAGTTTCAGTAAAAGAGGCTCTATATAGGGCTGATATAGACCGCGACCCGGGTCAGTATTGAATTGGCGATGCAAGCGAATACTTCGAAGCGATACAACTGCTCATCAAAGTGACCAGTAGTACAATTGTGTTTTATTATTAGTGTTTTAAGTTGTAATTGGTGTTCTGTAATTAAAGTGTCAATTTTGTTAATTCAATCGGCAATTCTATTGTCACGAACCCCAGGCTCGTAAAAATTTGTATAGATGGCGAATATTTCTTAATTTTTTTTTATTTTATTACTTATTAGAGTCGGAAAATAAAGCCGACTCAAATACAGAAAAATAATCCATATTTGCAATATAATATAACTTTCATTTTCGGAAATTTAGCTTTTGCAATAGCCGGTAAACTTTTTGACGTGAACTTAAAAATAATTGGAATCCAAATTTGAATTATACAAAAATAGTAAAATAAGTAAATAAAATAATTCTTAAAACTTCCGATCAATCACCAATTAAGTTTTTTTAAAGGTAAATATTATTACTATCGTGTAGTGCTGGTGTTGGAATATCGTCCCGAAAGTGTCGTAAGAAACGATAGGGGAGAAAAAGAAGGTGATGGGCAACAGCTTTTTACTGAAAACAACTGAAAATAATAAAAAAAACGTTTGCCAAGCTTGTTAACAATGGCAAAATCCCCCCATGAGGTAATCTATGAGGGAAGCCTAGGTCCAGCAATAGACTTTTATATGTTGTAATGGATGGATTGATGCTAATATATGTGTCATCTAAATCTAGTCTTTAAAAAATGCGTTTCATAAATTTTGGCAAAATCCCCCCCATGAGGTAATCTATGAGGGAAGCCTAGGTCCAGCAATAGACTTTTATATGTTGTAATGGATGGATTGATGCTAATATATGTGTCATCTAATTCTAGTCTTTAAAAAATGCGTTTCATAAATTTTGGCAAAATCCCCCCATGAGGTAATCTATGAGGGAAGCCTAGGTCCAGCAATAGACTTTTATATGTTGTAATGGATGGATTGATGCTAATATATGTGTCATCTAAATCTAGTCTTTAAAAATGCGTTTCATAAATTTTGGCAAAATCCCCCCATGAGGTAATCTATGAGGGAATCCTAGGTCCAGCAGTAGACTTTTATATGTTGTAATGGATGGATTGATGCTAATATATGTGTCATCTAAATCTAGTCTTTAAAAAATGCGTTTCATAAATTTTAGCAAAATCCCCCCATGAGGTAATCTATAAGGGAAGCCTAGGTCCAGCAATAGACTTTTATATGTTGTAATGGATGGATTGATGCTAATATATATGTCATCTAAATCTAGTCTTTAAAAAATGCGTTTCATAAATTTTGGTAAAATCCCCCCATAAGGTAATCTATGAGGGAAGCCTAGGTCCAGCAGTAGACTTTTATATGTTGTAATGGATGGATTGATGCTAATATATGTGTCATCTAAATCTAGTCTTTAAAAAATGCGTTTCATAAATATTGGCAAAATCCCCCCATGAGGTAATCTATGAGGGAAGCCTAGGTCCAGCAATAGACTTTTATATGTTGTAATGGATGGATTGATGCTAATATATGTGTCATCTAAATCTAGTCTTTAAAAAATGCGTTTCATAAATTTTGGCAAAATCCCGCCATGAGGTAATCTATGAGGGAAGCCTAGGTCCAGCAATAGACTTTTATATGTTGTAATGGATGGATTGATGCTAATATATGTGTCATCTAAATCTAGTCTTTAAAAAATGCGTTTCATAAATTTTGGCAAAATCCCCCCATCAGGTAATCTATGAGGGAAGCCTAAGTCTAGCAGTAGACTTTTATATGTTGTAATGGATGGATTGATGCTAATATATGTGTCATCTAAATCTAGTCTTTAAAAAATGCGTTTCATAAATATTGGCAAAATCCCCCCATGAGGTAATCTATGAGGGAAGCCTAGGTCCAGCAATAGACTTTTATATGTTGTAATGGATGGATTGATGCTAATATATGTGTCATCTAAATCTAGTCTTTAAAAAATGCGTTTCATAAATTTGTTAAATTGGCTAAATCTCCACAGTCCACGGGAGCGTAGCCATCCATTTGTACCAGTTCCAAAGATTCATGATTGGTAACAATTTACATAATATGAAATTCAAGTCGGGGACTCTGCCCCCGAGCCTCTACAGCAAACTTATGTCATATTCCTTTTACGTAAAAATTTTTCATTGAAGAATAATTTTAAAGAAGATGGAGTGTCAATCCGTGTCATTCCATATTTTTTTCTTTGTTGTAAACATTATCTCCACACTAGGAATTTCTCCTATATCGTGGGGGCAGTTTACATACATAAGCTCTACAAGGACAAACTTCTTGACCTAAAATAATTATTTCTAAGCCATATAAATACTTGTTCCTTGTAACATTTGAACCCGCGGCCCTTAGGGCTGTAACTTAATGCTAAGCCACTGCACTTCGGAGCTGTCAAAATAAATTTACTAGTAGTTCTTCTTGAAATTTTTCCCATTTAATTTTAATTTTTATAATGTTACTATTCTAAGGAGTAATATTTGCCATAGTTGCCATACTTGGCAGGCGGGTTGGCAACCAGAATCAACAGTTGGTTCTTTTTCTAGGGGTTTTGGAAAGACTCTACTGCCCATTTCCTGGTTTGTTTCCCTCAATCACCTCTTACGAAATCGGGTAGTGGATACATTTACACTGCCACTACACGGCTTAGTAATAATAATATTGATACATAACTTCACTTTCATTCACTTCTAACTTTGTTTTAGAACAAAAACTTTGAAGATGCCATGGAGTGCAGCGGCGGCAGTGAGGTGACGAATCCGTACACAATGGAACCATTCGAAACCTCTACAATTTGCAACGGATAAAACTGGGAAGTGGAGAGAGAACAGATTAACAAGGACACTATGGAGATGAATGGGACGGAACCACGTGGCGAGGAAGTGGCAATTGCGTTAGCGTTGAACGTGGCCGTCACCGTCATCTCCTCTATTGGACTGCTGCTCAACGCTTACATATTGTTCATTATTGTTATAACTAAACAGGTGAGATTTGTTACACTTGTTATTCTCGTATATTTTATAAAATATATTTTAAAGGTACTTTTGCGGTACTTTCGACAAAACTTGAAAGAAAGTCAAAAATAAAATATTTAATGTACTTTATAAAGTTGCCAAACTTTAATTCTACGATTTATGAGAGGCCTTATTGTTTTTACTCTTGAAATGGACTTCAGGTTCGTATATTAGATTAGATCAGAAATAGTCGTAGATACATTATTTCGATGTTAAGATTCATATATCAATAATAATGGTACCTAATTCTGAGAGAAAAAATGTGTGTATATATATATATATATATATATATATATATATATATATATATATAAATTACTCTAAAATTTAAACACATTTATGTTATTGGTAAAAGTGATTCTCTTAAACCTAGATAAATATCAAAAAGTGGAATAATCTTTATTATTCGTTTTAATCATTAAATAATCAGATCAAAAACCTAATTATTAAAACCAAGAAAGATTATTTTTACTTTAATGGAAGGATATTCATTACTATATAGATTTTTACTATATAGAAAAAAACGAGGAATTTCATACTGGACTCGAATTTTTCGTACAGTGTCGAACTGTGATTTATTTGCTTTTTAAAAGTAGGATATTCTTCATTTTTTCTTTGAATTTATATGGGTGGCCCCATATAAATCCCCCTTCCCCAAAAAAACATCTTTAAGAGTGGAAAAATATATAGATCCTAAACATTTTACTGTAACTATTTAAACGACAATTCAGTTGTTATCTTGAACTTGTGACATTCCTAGTTCAAAGTAAAATATTCTTTTTAACATATTTTTTTTCTTAGACACCACTACTTTTAATAATATTAATACGTTTTAGTACGCTTTAAATATAAATAGTGCAGAGAAATAATTATAAAAAATGTATAACCTTGTCCAGTATTTCTGAAAGTCTGAAACAATAGAATATAGGAATTCAGTTATGATTTCATTTTTGTACGAAGAAACCACTCAGAATCTCTATATATTGTGGTGCTGAGATTAGTGGTGACGGCATTAGTGCACGAAATTGGGGGAGAGCGGGAGGTGCTCTTCAATCCGGGTAAGACACATCATTGTATTTAATTAATCGGATGGTTGCGAATTAAATTTTTATTTATTTATTTATTTATTTACACTTTATTGCACCATAAAAAGATTACAAAGGGCGGACTTAAGATGGCTTCTCTCAGACCGGATCTCTATATTTGATCGATAACTTTGATTTGACGCAAATTAAAACAATTTCTTTGAGTAGGAATTATTCATAACAAAGCGATGGATAACCATATCAGTAAATGTTATAGTATATTCATGCTGATGTGTGGCAGCGTAAGAAATACTCTACGCCTTCCCATTGGTGTCGAAATTGACGACAGAAAGATACTGAAACTGTGGAGCATCATCTTCCTGGTAGCAACTCAAAATAACAAGCTGTCAACTCGGCTGCCAAGCGTGGCGACTATGTTCCCAAAATTTTTCCCTCTAAGGTAATCTATAGATGATACCTAGGGTAGACTTAGACAAGTTAATATAATCAAGTTAGAATTACTGTTATAAATAAATTTTATGACCACTATAATCGTAAATAATCTAATTTCCGTTTGAAATTGGACTGTGCGATACAAAGCGTGACTGTATATGCAGCGTTGAATAAACTAACAGTACACAAAGGTTGAACCGTCCGGTTGCATTCACGGTTACATAAAATGGGCTAATGCGTTTTCAGTGTACGGAAGCTATTTCTGGGATAGTATCTGTTTTGAGAAATAAATTTGTTAAAAGCAAACATACAAATCTCAACCGACTCAATATTTTAACTGTATTTCTGGAATTGCATTTCGTGTTCAATTTTAGTTTTTTATGTAGATTTCTATGGGCCAATTATAATCAGGTATGTTGTGTGCTCGTTTGTTACCCTCATTCTACAAAACGATATAAATATTCCATTAAATTTTAATTTGAGGTTAATAATATAAAATAATATAAAGCCGTGGTAGCTCAGTGGTTAACGCTCGCTGTAAATATAACAGAACGCGAGTAACCCGGGTTCGATCCCCGCCGGCACCAATGAAATTGTTAATTGCAATTTTAAGTGCTGATTTACCACGTGCTCGGCGGTGAAGGAAAACATTGTGAGGAAACCTGCAAGTCTGAGGAATAAGAAAAAAAATATTTCGAAGACATGTGAAGTTCGTTAACACGCATTTGGGCAGCGCGGCGGACACTTCCTTGCCCTAAACCCTCTCAGAAATGAGGGGAGGCCTGAGCCCAGCAGTGGGACGTATATAGGCTGTAACTTTACTTTACTTTTTTTAATAATATAAAATATAGCTAAAGTTGTACACAATTATTATCGCCACACCAATGAAATTTTAAACCTATGTAATCCTATAATGATCTCTTAAATTTACGCGAACACTACACATTGAATAAAACTAAATTTACGGATTCTATCGCGTTTATTTAACTGATTTTACTTATTTTTAATACCCGTCGTTTTGCGTAAATCGGACCAAAAATTAATATTCAAAAACTGAAGGTAGCCGGGCTAACAATGACATTGGGACGTCAAACATCTCTGTCCCCCCCGTGACCATGGATGCTGTAAAGCACCCGCAACGTCGGGAATTAAAAATAAGTAAAAGCAGTTAAATAAACGCGATAGAATCCGTAAATTTAGTTTTATTCCTATGTAATCCTATTAAACGTGCAATCATTAAAATATTTTCCAACAACCTATAGAGATATTATTTAGTGAAGTAGACCATTTTCATCTGTGCTTTCTGGGTCCAATTAGGGGAAATGTAAGCCCAGAAATAGAATTAAATATAATGAAATATTTTTATTGTTTTAACGTATAATATTGAAATTTTGTGTGTCACGTTTTTAAAGCCGTTTTACTGACCGGAAAAAAACGGAACCACGCTCGCTTTTCTATGAAAATTCTACACAAGTAATTTTGTGTGGGAATTGTCACACTAGACTCCACAAGCACCTGTTTACAAGTATGATACATGCTGCAATTATCGCCCTCCTATTAAAAGCACGAAATTTTGTCTTCTTTATAAAACTGAAGTGCTAATTGAACTTACACACCTCAGTTCACCTCATGCAATGCATAGACACCTACAGCCAAATTTAAAGCAAAGAAGGCTGCAAATGCGTTGTCACCTCTGAAAGTTGAGAGGTAATGCCTCAGTGACTGTAATTATGCCTTTTAGACTGGAACGCTTGTACTGCTGTGTTACATTGCTATTTAGCCGCAGAAATAGGTAAGAAGGTACCTACCCCGAGGGACCCTGAGCCCATAAAAAGGAGTCCTATCACCCAGTAACATATAATAAAAGTAAAACTGAAGGCTGATGAGTAGATCCACTATTACGGGTATCCAGTATTACGGGTATTATTTAGATCTTAAGCTAGAAAAATAAATACTGTAATCATCTAATCTAATTAAACCAAAACGGGAATGAAAAATGTGACTCACCGTCAGTGCGTACATTTATATGAACCATTTCGAGCCACTTTTGAATCTCTCATTAAGGGGAAATATAACCTCAAATGGCTTAGCAAGATCCTCCGTTATGCCGAAAGTATTGCAGCATTAATTTTGAAATGAATATATAGTAAAGTTGAGGATTAATGTTAAGGTTTATGTTAGACGAAAACACGATTCCGTAAAATTTTCTCGATAGAAAAAAAATCCAAAGTTACCTCCAAACTGAACAATAAACCGCTGCTATTCATAAAATACTTTAAATAAGATCATGAAACTTTGCATACTAACTGAACTAACCATAAAGCAGTGCTTATGTTATTTACTTTTTTTTAAATATCATTATTTTCACTGTAAAAAAGAAATTACCTAAACTATCGGCGCGTAAGCTTGGTTCCTGTCGCTCAGTTAGTATTGCTCCGGCTTTTGAAGGGAGAAGTTGTGTCGCTTACGATCAGAAAACACATTACGCAACAGGAAGACGTAAAATTAAAATGGGAAATAACCGTTATAAAAATAAGAAGCGACTGGGTTGGCGTTAAGAAACAGGCATATATATGATAAACATAATGAAATAAGTATCTAACGACCTATCTACTTAGAGTATTAGTGATTACAAACATGTCGGTACATAGCATACGACGCGCGGGGGAAGTGGGGGCGAAATTAGAATTTGAGCTGACTTACTCTCACCTCTTAATCAAAGAATATTAGACCTACACATTTATTTATGATTGATATTAGAGATGATTAACGCAGGGTGGATGAAATGGCGACAGGTCACAGGCACAACGTGCGATCCCCGAATGCAAATAAGGCTGAAGGGGAAAATTTACAAATCGACCATCCGACCTGTCGTCATGTATGGAAGTGAATGCTGGGCCGTCAAGAAGAAGGATGAAAATAGATTGCATGCGAATGAAATGAGAATGTTACGATGGATGTGTGGTGTGACAAGGATGGATAAGATAAGGAATGAGTATATAAGAGGAAGCCTGAAAGTAGCGCCAGTGGTAGAAAAGGTGAGAGGAAGCAGATTGGCATGGTTTGGGCATGTGATGCGGAGGGATGAAAGTCATGTCACAAAACGAGTGTTGAATATGAATGTGGAGGGACACACGGGCAGAGGAAGGCCGAATAAAAGATGGATCGATTGTGTGAAGAGTGATATGAGAATGAAAGGAGTAAGTATGGAAATGACGGCTGATAGAGAGGAATGGAACAAGAAGATTTACTGCGCCGACCCCAGATAATGGGAAATGGTTTAGAGAATGTGATTAGACCTACACATTTGTAAAATTTCATACCCAATAGGTATCCAAAATTTTATGACGACAAGTGGTAAAATTAAAAGTATTTTTCAACCGACTTCAATATATATAAAACGAGAACATCGTCAATGTAGTCAAAGCCTTATTAAGAATAACTCAAAAACTATACTCAAAAAATACAAATCTTGATCAAATTTATAGAGGACAATATAAAAAGCACCAGCTTTCAAATAAAAAAAGAATCATCAAAATAAAAAATAAAAAGTTTTGGGGTAACATATAAAAAATACTGTCGAATTGAGAACCTCCTCCTTTTTTTAGGTTGGTTGAAAACTGTTATAATTCTTGTATTATTAAGGTATTTAAAGTGCTATTTTAATCGCTCTCTGATTCACTCATTACAAACCTGGGCCATTTCAAGTATATTTTGTTAGCATTGTTCGTAAATGTTTATCAAAAGGGTACAGTGTGTCGTCGGAAGAAGTAAGTTTATAGTTTCTCATTTAATTTTAATAATATTTTAAAGATTTTTGTTTGCTTGCAGTCGGCTACAGCATCATCTGTGTTGTTACTACATCTGGGAGCTGTTGGTGCTTTGGCAAGTGGTGCAGCTTTATGCGGTGGTGGTGGAGCGTGCGCATGTGGTGCTATTCTTCATGCACTTCATCCGCTGCAGTTATGGACTGTATGTGGTCTGCATGCAGATCGTGCTGCCGCAATTGCAGCGCCATTGCATTACGCCGCTATAGTTTCAGCTCGGAAGGTACGACGGTTTTAAGTTTGTTAAGGAGTAAATGCCCGCATGTATTACAAGAAAGCGCGTGCGTAACAAATATATGTCCCAGTATAGAAATACAATGTACGTAGTAAGGGACGCTTGAATTGATTGCTGTAGCACGCGACCTCAAGCCACACGCTCTGTAGAACACTTTCGCATCAAGTTCAAAAAGTACACATGATCCACAACCTACATTTACTTTCACATCCTTTATAAAGATTTATGATAAAAGAAAACCTGAAACTGTAGCTTAGCTTTTAATCTTCCTAGAGCTCTTTAAGCAATTAAACGGTTGTGATTAATACAGTGCTATGTTCGCCACAAAACATAGTGATCAATAGCTAAGTGAACAGGTTTTTATTACCAGTGATTAACTCCTATCGTTGTCCTTATGCTGTTTTTATTGTAAATCTGATTTAGCATTACGATTTACCGACATATTTTTATACAATTGCGTACTAACTGAGATGAGTATTATTTTGACACCCAGTTGTAAAATTCGTCACTTTGCGCAAGAATGTTTTCAATGATAAGGGTCATTAGCCTCTATCAGGTAATAAAATGTGTCATTGTCAAATAAAAATAGGTTACACTCATACTATTGATACAAACAACATGCATTATTATGTCAACGTATATAAAACCTTTTCTCCATTGGATATTGTTATCGTTATATAAGCGCGACTGTTCTAGTAATTTCCGGTTGAGAGTGAAATGACCTGGATTTCCTTAGACAGTTTCATATTCCTCTTATCGATATAAAATCATGTGCTACAATCGGGGAATTAATTATTTCTGAAACGTGAAAGTGAGGTCTAATTTGGAAAGCGACTACGAGCAATTGACGTACAACATCTACGATTATTAAGTACCTTACCAAAGAAAGTCAGCAATTTTTGATCAAATAATTATATATTTTCTGAGTATGTGGAAGAATGCATCAACTTCTCGTTATGATCGGCATTTTAATTCACCCCGCACGAACAGTTTTGCAATTTTACGTAAAAACTACATGTTTACCTTTGGATTTATATATTTACAATCATAGATTTACTTTAATGAAAAAATAAATAACATCTTAAAATATTAACCTAATGTTTATAAGATACTTTCAAGTAAAAATTAGGTTAATCATCTAATAATAAGGATAAACATTTTTATATCGAAATTTTATATCTTTCTTCTTTTTCTCTTAGGTCGTGATTTGCGTCGTAGGCGGATGGGTTGCTTCTGCAGCCCTTTTAGCACCATTGGCAGCTGCTCATCCACCATTAACCTACAGCATAGGTCTTGGGATTTGTACGCCTGATTGTGGAGCCGGACCATCAGCTCTAGTATTTTGTATAGTTTACTCCGTGTTAACGTTATTACTCCCAACAGCACTTGTTCTACTCTGCAGTTTAAAGATCCTTCGAATTGCTCGCTATCATCGACACAGAATTGCAGCTGCGATTTATGAGGTAACGCTTTCTGCACAAGTGACAGTGACTCATCAACGAAACCCTTTTTCCCCTCCACCTCCACCACGAAGACGTGCATTGTCTGCCGTATTACAACCTCTTGGTTCATTAGCTATATTATACTTTCCATACTACTGCGTTTTGATGTGGCCAGCCATTGCCGTACCCCCTCAACCACTAGCAGCTTTGTCAGCAACGCTGCTTGCAGCAGCTCCTCCTGTTAATGGCATTTTGTATGGTATTCGTAGTAGAGCTCTAAGAGATTCACTCCGGAATTACAGAAGGAAACAATTGACAAAAAGTGAAGTGACTCAAGAAATTCAAGCGCGCACGCCCAGTGCATGCGGCTCCAGAAGACCCTCACTATCGGCAGGCTCAGGGTCCATACGGCCACCGACTACTAGACGGTTGTCAGATGCAGCAGCAATGGGGTCAAGAGGTTCAGAAAGGCCAGCTCAACGAGCTACTTCATGTAATATGCTGCAGGGCTCACAAGAAGAAGACTACCCCCGACCTAGAGTATCCGCCATACCACTGATCCGTGCTCCTCCGCATGTTGTTTTAGGTCGCGCTTTGGGCCTTGAAGAAGGTATCAGTAGAGATCGACGTCGCCGTCAATCACCCCGTATAACCGTAACTCGAGCAATGTCTGACGAAAGTGATTCGCCAACGCGTCGACCGCTTTGTCGACAACAGTCACGCTCTAGTGGGGCCTTACTGGGAGCAATGTCTTGTTCTCGGGCACTCACGGAAAATATTCGACTTGACAATCCAGCTGATGAACAACTGTTGCTCTCTTGGCCTCAGAATGCTCATGTTAATAAGCATGAGGTTATATAAAACGGGTATATCTATATATTAGGCTTGCTATTTTAAATTATTATGCGTATAAAGACAATAAAAGCGCGTACGGTACGAAGTCGAGTGCAATTAGTTGTTTGAATGATATTTTTTAATGCTTTTTATCAAAGTTACTCGACATCTCTGACCAAACTGTGACCAAATATTAATGTATCCTATCTCTATTTTCTACTCTATCGTAGACGTAATAATTTATCTTACAGGGTTCCGCCATATCGTTAGCTTTACCTACTAAAGTATTACTTTAGAGCGTACTTCTAAATACTATCTGGAATATTCCATAGGATTAAGAACGATTTGATGAGATTATTAATTTTTATTTTTTTATTAATTTCGTAAAGTATAAATGTATTTATATGCATAAAATAATATAAAGAAATATAGGCCAATAGCGATTTTGTGGTTTGTTGGAATATATTGTACTTAACTAGTCATCAAGTATAGGGCTATAATTCTAAAGTAAAATTATAATAGGTAATAAATATTGCAACGCTTTCAAAATACTATCGCCGTCCAGAGAGTGGAAAATATTATGTTCTTATAACGTTTAAACCCACTGATACGAAAAAGAAGCAGGTTTGTTTTATAACAGTTGAAGAAAATATACCATTTAACACAACAAATTACTTCATTTGTCTATGTGAAGTAGATAATTATGATATAAAATTTGAAATATGTATTAAATAAAACAGATTTAAGGTCGAACTTGAATGGCCGAACTTCAAAGTATAAAATTGTAATAGCAAATTTGTGTATGAGATAAACATCAGAAATCTTGTTACAAATATAATATAATGAGTGAAGCCTTAAAGCTAATAACTAAGCTTAAGGTAAGGAGAAGAGTGTTAATTGGGCGAGTGCGGCATAAATTTTAAGCGACCGCCGACTATTATAAGAATACAAGACGTGCGTTTTTCATACGAGTGGTGAATGCTCGTTCCGCTTAATGCTCACACTACAAACCTAATTCCATGTATTACGTTTCATCTGTTTAGTTTATTAAAGTTATAAAGGATTTTTTTAATTTAGTTTTTCATAACTCGGAAACATTCCAATAACAGTGTTGTTTGATGAGAAGCTTTGTAGAAATTTGAACAATTTAGTACCTTGTAATGAAACAATAAGCGTAAATGTTAAATAAAAATTGCTTTATTAAATGAAATAAAATGTTGTAATTGAAAACTTTATTTAAAATAAGTATACTAATTTATGGTGTTACATAATAGTAAATGTCTAAGAAGATAACTGTGTGATATTCTATAATTTATGAGATGTTACTTAAATTATGTTTGTTCTACACTCTGCCCTCACAAATTATTTTCTTTAAAGATAAGATTATAATATTTTTTTGTAAAAAAATATTGTACCTGAATTTCTTTAATTATAGAAGATCACATTATAAAGAATTGTTAATCTAGTCAAAGAGCTGTTGTTTACAATATAATGTGTTAATTTGACTTAAATTTTAATAGACTTTAATAAAAGACGTGAAATTACATATTTATTTATTTCGAATAAGAGTATCTTCATGTTTTTTTTTTAATTGAAAAACAAACTAACTTACTGTACACATGGTGGTGAGTGCATATTGCAATCACGGCTGACTAATGCCGCATTTTTATATTTAAAAACCGGAACCTACCCAGGTGGACTTCTAGGCTAAAAGGGAATATCACCACCTAGAATTGTAAGAGAATTATGATTTTGTTATACCTTTTTCATGTATTATTTAATAAAACTAACAATGATGTTAGTAAATTGGGGAAATTGTTTGCTAGGATTGGCTTATAATATGAGTGCTTCTTTCGTAACTTCCTTTCTATGGGCTTGCCAAGCAATTTGATCAACAGTTTCCTAGCTGATCGGAGCATCTAGGTCTCAGTAGACGGTGCATGCTCTGATTACAAGCTTATTAACGCTGGTGTTCCACAAGGTTGCATGCAATCACCTAAGCTGTTTCTTCTGCATATCAATGACATGTTGCAAACTGGTAGCTTTCATTGCTATGCAGACGGCAGCACTGGTGATGCTGTATACACCGGCCGTGCCAATATTTCTCGGGAAAACTTCACCGAGTATTGGGACAAACTCGTGTCTGAAGTTGAGTCTTTGCTGAAAGTCTTGAATTGGTGGCGACTAAATCTAGTTCAGTTCAATCCCCAGAAGACACAAGTTTGCGCATTTAGCTGAAAAGAAGCCCTTCGTCGTATCTCCTCAGTTTCAAGGCACTCCCCTTGCTGCCTCAGCTAGTATCAGAATCCTCGGCGTCGACATGTCGATTAGTGTGCAGTTTCATGTTCACGATGAAAGCCTTGATGAGGGAGGCGATGAAGGCCAAATTTGCCTTTAAAAAGCTTGACATGCTCAGCAGAGTGAGACAGTATTTCATCCCTGCACATAGCTTGCAACTTTACAAAGCGCAAGTTCGGCCTCACATGGAGTACTGTTCTCATCTTTGGTCCGAAGCATGCCAGTGCCAGCTCCTTCTGCTTGACGATCAAGTCCCTTTTTATAAAGAGGGGGACGAGCATACGGCTCACCGTAAATCTTTACGTAAGTGATTACCGCCGCCCGTGAACAACCGCAACACCAGGGGAATTACAGGTTCGTTGCCAAAGGTGTATACTCTTTTCTTGAAGGACCCTAAGTCGTATCGTCCGAAAAATTCGCCGGTGGTAAACAAACTGACAGACAAGTGGTACGAGAAAGAAAACTCTTAGTAAAACGCACAAAGGTTGACCGCCAAGCATCTAGATAGTAAGGATAGTATCGTGAATTTTGAACGCGATGTGCGTTCGTGAAATTTGGCGGCTGGAATTAATCATGACAAACCCTCAGAACACTCCCCATGGTAGATGCGATAGAAACCGCTAAGGGATGCAACATCACTACGCAGCGCCAGTAAATTGAGCCGATCAGATTATATGGACTACGTTATATTCATAATTATCATAATTTCGTTCAAGGGGTTTCTCAACACCTTGCAAGTAAAAAATATATTTTTTCCCAAGAAAACTTTGTACCCTTGTGTTAACACACGTATTTTATTACTTCAATCCAAAAGTAATTGCACCAATTTTTATAAAAAATATAAAAAAAAATTCTCTCTGAAAAATTAATTTTAAAAATAAAAAGTGTCGCAGAATCCGTAACAACCTATTTCACCTCTTTAGCGATCGAATTTTCGAAACTACTTTCTCAGTGAATGCAAACGTAGTTATAATAGGAAGATTCTACGTCCAGCGATTTGTTTCATTTTTTTTCTCCACACAAATTTGGACAAATTATATCAGTAAAATTCAAGACAATTGCTCCGTAAACTAAAAAGTCTCGTACAATATGTAACACCCTAGTTTACCCTCTTAGGAGTTGAATTTTCCAAAATTACTTCTTAGTGGATCAAGTAGGAGTCAAATTTCTAGGTCTAGCGATTTAGCCCGTGCGTGGATTGATGAGTCAGTCACCCTTTATGTAAATAAATAGCTTGCTCGCTTATGTAGTATATAATTCTACCGGATAATGGTGATATATATGTATAGTCGGATCTATAAGGTTCAATATGTAATATTTGCTAAAATACTGCTTCTATTCAAAACCATGTATAGGTATTGTACACTGAACGTAAATTAATTAAGTTTATACGCTTGCTAACACATGAAGGTTCCGAGTAATTTGATTGGTTTATTTCCAAGTGACTTAATAATACATCGAATTAACACAGCATTACTTCTTTGTGTCATTTCCATGAATGAAAAGGGAATTTCATTTCTCACAGCTTTTCGACTATGTGGTGCTATCTTTCAAGACTTGACCACAAACTCCGAAAATTTTCTACTATCCCTTGTACCATCTTTGAAGGTTTTTATTTTATGTACACGCACATAAAAACTCTAGAAATTCTTACAATAATGGTGAAAACCGCGTCATATCCATCAAGTAGTTTTTATGTTTTAAGCAAGCACATATATACCCTGATAATATATAAGATAAATATGTTGTATACTATTTATTTACAAAAGGAAACAAAATTTTATTCATTCCATCCATTACAGCCAATAAATGTCGACTGCTCGAACATAGGCCTCCCTCATAGAATACCTCATAGAGCGTTATTTTTCCACAGTTGCCACGCTTGGCGAACGGGATAGGCGGGATATCTCTAGGAAATGGTCCGTCCATCTTGTACTGACTATTTCCTAGAGATTATCTATTCGTAAGCGAGTGCTGCGAGTTGTTTGAAATACTTCCAGCCGCAGTAGCAGCATGAACTTGGTATTAATAGAACAATACACAGGAGGTTCACTTATTCAATCACTCACTAAATAAATCTATATCTTTATTGTCCGTGACAATATCACAATACAATTATATTTCACATAAGGTACAAAGAAAAAGTATAAAAAAAAAAACAATTTATACATTCACATTACATAAAGCATTAATAAAATATTAAACGAGAAATTTCACTTTTTTACTAGAAATTTCTCATGGCCATAAACCCTAAATGTCGAACATAAGCTTTATTAATATAATTGTCATTACTAATTTCACATATCTTGACAATACAACCATTAAATTAAAGAATTAAAACTTTTAAGCACAATTAAAACTTTACTTTTCTTCTAAAAATCGATTATTATTTCGTTATTTTATGAATAAAATTAAATGCTTTATCATATTCTCCCCTTATATATACATTATTTATTTAAAACATTCATTGCATGCATTTTCATATTTTATAATATAAGATATTATTTTAACTAATATTCTTAAAAAACGTTTCGTTCTTGCGTTTTTTGGTTCTGCTAGACACTCGTGTGAGTTCACAAACTCATCTTACACGACCTTCAAAATCCGATAGGAGGCTACTGCCATCCTTTTTTTTGCGCCCGAAGCAAATATGGGCAACCCTCCGGAAAGCGGGGGAGGGAGGTGGGGAATGCTCATAGCATACCACGCAGCCGGCTGCGTGGTTATGTGGAGTCTTTTACCCACTAAACCCCACCTTTTAGGGACTGGCTTAACGGTCTAACTAGAGATCTCTAAGCCATATACGGATGCGACCCTCCTTGGCAGAAAGGAGGGCGCAAGCGGCGAAAAGCCGCGTGGAAGTGTGCCTAACTAAGGCAGATTAAGCGATGTGTTATGTAGGCTCGGCCTGAGCCGCCAGGGGGCAGTTCAGGTCAGCCGAAAGCTTGTTGGGAGGTCCGAGAGAGAGTTTCTCGGTCTGCGCACACTATAGCGAGTGTGGATAGGGGCTGCATAGGCAGCTGTCTCACGAAAGAGATGATTTGGGTGGGACTCTAAGGCTTTGAAAAATCTCTCAGAGAGTAATTTAAGGAACTGCTGGATTGTTGGGAGCTCTAAGTATCGGTGTAGGTCGGCATTACGGACATAATGGGGCGAGTTAGTGGCCCTACGACAGAATAGATTTTGAACTATTTGAAGTTCATTTATAACTTTGGGCTTAGCATGTGCGAAAATGGGGGCCGCGTAGGTCATTACAGGTCGTATGCAGACCTTATATAGGGTTTTCTTGTTGCGGAGGGACATTTTACTGTGTCTGCCCAACATGCTGTTGAGCCTACCCATGTAAAATCGTACGGTGCGAGTTACCTTCTTGATATGGGGCTCGAAATTGAGCCTTGCATCAAGGGTGACGCCTAAATATTTGGCTTTTGTTTGCCATGGGACAGGGGTTCCTAACATCCTGATTGGCGGAGTGGTGGTGAGACAGCGTCGTTTATATTCGAAGCAAACGGCGGAGCTCTTCTCCGGGTTTACGTCGATACGCTATTTTGAATAGTATATATAGCAGGGGCGTGGCAAGTACAGAGCCTTGAGGGACACCGGCTTTGATTTGACGAGTAAGAGGATAGCGTGCCTTCGTGTCTAAAGCGAAAGGTACGATCCTTCAGATAGGACGCTACAAGGCGGATGAGACGGTCAGGGAGGCCTAAGTCGTACAATTTGTAGATAAGGCCCTCGTGCCAGACTCTGTCGAATGCCTTGGCAATGTCGAAAAAGACCGCGATGGTTTTTTGACGACGAGGACAAAAACCGCTGAGGATATATTACACTATGCGGTGAACTTGCTGGGGGCACAAGTGTTTGGCTCGAAACCCGAATTGTTGAGGGATGACAAGAGGGTCGCCGTCTGTGGGAAACAAATGGCGCCTCATGCGCACGAGAATAACTCGTTCGAAAAGCTTGCCCATGGCCTTGAGAGGGCTGATGGGACGGTGATTGGAGGGGAGGTGGTGAAGTTTGCCTGGTTTGGGAATGCCAATGACAGTTGCCTCTTTCCAACAGGTGGGAAAGTAGCTGAATTCGAAGCAGGCGTTGAAGATTATGGCCAATAAGGCGATCACCTGCTCCGGAAAGTGTTTGAGGGCTTGGTTGGAGATGCCTTCCGCACCCGGTGCTTTTTTGGGCTTAAGTCCTTTGATGGTAGATGAAATCTCATCTTTGGACACAGTGATAGGGTCAGAGGCGGTGGGGGGCGAGTTCCGGCGACGGATCTCGTCCTCCACTAGTTTGATGTGTAGGGGGTCAGTGGGTTGTGAGCTGGGAGAGCATTGAGCGGCGACGCTGTCGGCGAAGCACTCAGCCTTTTCTTCGTCCTCGAAGGCAATAGAGCCGTCGGGACGAGACAGAGGGGGGTATGCGTGATAGCGTCTATCCGGAGGGCTCTCGCCATCTTGTAGTACGCTGTGTGGGAGGGTGAGATTTTCTCCATAAGATTGCCCCTTTCGAGGTCTCTGTAATCTTTGAGGCGGTAACGGAGTTTGCGTTGAAGGCGGTGGACCGCGAGTCTATACTCGGGAGTGGGATAGCGTGCAGCTCTACGGAGGGCAGCTTTTTTGGCTTTGAGCAGGTTACTAATATCTAGGGGAGGACTAGTTTTAGCAACCGGGACGACCTTCTCATTCTCTTTAAGAGAGGATGTTATAAGTGAGGTTTTCGACCGCGGTGTCTATTTTCCCCGTACTGTCGAGGACGTCGGAAAAAGGGTTATGGGAGGGTCCGGAGAATCTATAGCCGAGCCTAGAGACTTCTTGAAGCCCTTCCAGTTGTTGTAGCCTGTTTTGGAAGTGGGAGTTGGAGTTGGCTGATGGCCAAGAAGGAGGGATACAGGACGGTGGTCGGATACTAGATCATCGAGAGACTCGATTGCTCTAAGGTTAAGGGAGACTCCTTTAACTAAAGCAAAGTCTAGCACGTCAGGAGCGTAGTTAACGTTGTCGGGATAGTGGGTGACAGCGAGGGGGCTGTAGACAGTCAGGTCGAGAGACTGAGTGATATTGAGCAGCACCCTGCCACTACTAGTAGTAGTGCGGCAGTTCCATTCAGTATGCTTGGAGTTAAAATCTCCAAACATAATGACGGAGTCGCCTAATGCAAGGATGGCTTCGAAATCACTTTTAACGGGGAGGGTTCCACTAGGGATATAGCAAGAGGCTATAATGATAGACTGGTCATGGCTAATCTAGTGATAGTGGTTTTCATACTGCTAAACGTCGGAGTGGGGATGTGGGAGGAATGAAGGGACTTTTTGTAATAAATGGCAGTACCGCCGCCTTTGCGGTCGGGTCTGTGATTACGAAGAAGTGAATAATTTTTAATAGAGAGGCCTTTAGAGACCTTAGGGCTGAGGTGGGTCTCCTGAAGGAGGAGGAGGTCGGCTTCGCGATCTCGAAGAAATAGCCTAAGCTCTGGGAGGTTATTTCGCAAACCGCGGATATTGAACGAAACAAGCGACAAACCCTTTGGTTTGATACGACCGATACGATATTGCGGGAGCAGAGGGCTCCGGCATAGTGTTATTACAACGACCTTAGTAGGTCCATGTGCTCAGCAAGAGCAAGGAGACGGTCCTGAGGGGACTGAGCAGCGCGCAGTTTACGCGCAAGGATAGAGATTTCCCCTATATTGATCTTATTCATAGTGTTAGACACTAGGCTTAGATCATCTACTATAGGGTCTGCCTGTTTTTGTGGGTCGGCGGAGGGCCGCGGGATATTTGTTGCCTTTGGGAACCAAGGGTTTATTGGGAGCGGCGCAGGCTGGGAGAGCGGAAGGCTCATAGGGGGCCGAGGAGGGCCCTGAGGTGGCCGTTAGGGGGCCTAAGGGGGCCGATAGATGCCCTGTGTAGGCTGAGATGAGCCCTGAGGGGGCTGTGGTAAGGGCTGGCCCTGGCGGGGCATGCGGATTCCAAGAGCCGAGAAAGTTTGGTCATTGACCTGGGGTGGAGCTTTGTGGCTCAGAAGTGGGCGAGGAGCGCAAGGGCAGCCTCTAAAGTTGGCCGGGTGGCCTGTTTGTCCGCATAGGACACATGCGGGTGGGTATTCGGCGTTTTTGGGCTGAGGGCACTCTTTCGAGTGATGGGGTTCTAGGCACCTAACGCACCTGGGTGGGGCCGAGCGGTTGGGGCGCTGGGTAACCGCGCCGGTGTGGGGTGATGCATTTGGGGCATCGACCTTTACACGTGACAGGCCGCACACAGTGCGTACCTCGCGGAAGATGGCCTTCGCCTCCAGCACATTGGTGAGAACGAGGAGGGCGAGGTTAAATCTCTCGCCCCTGCTGCTGTGCACCTTGTGCACAGCCTCAATGGGGAAGCCTTGGGACTTAAGGTCTTCCAGATTGTCCGCGAGTTCATAAGGAACTCCGCGGAGGACCGCCTTGATTTTCCTTTCTTCGGCGAGAGCGTATGTATGATAGGACACACGCTCGGCCGTGAAGAGACGGGTTATATTCCGGAAGTTTTCTATAGACGCCGGCATGATTTTGATGACCTCGCCGACATTGGTGGCTTGGTCATATTTGAAACCCTTATCGTAGAGGGTTTCGGACAGCTGTGTAAATTTCTCCTTGTCTCTGAGTAAGACAGGGGGCGGGGCTTGGCTTTTAGCCAGTTTGGGAGCGCAGCGTGTTGCTGGCTTGGACGTAGTGTCTTTCGACTGAGAAGCGGCAGCGTTAGGGGCTGCGGAAGTAGGGGCAACGATGGGGGCTGCGAAGGTTGAGGCAGCGGCGGAGGGTGCGCGGGCGGCGGCGGCGGCCGCCGGGGCGGGGGGAGTGTGGGAAGTCGCGGCGCGCTTCGGGCCGCGCTTTGATTTCACTAGCGTAAATTGGGCTGAATCGGTGACTGTTCCTTCGGAGTCGGATGACTCCGTGGAGCCGGTGGAGCTGTGGGCCTGCCATCCTTCTCTAATATTTTTATTTATACTTGTCTGACATGTACAAAATTTCACTCTAGCATTAAAATTTCCTTATCTGTAATAATATTGATACGTTTTATCAGTGATTAAGACATTATGTAAAAAATAATAAAAATTTGCTTAAAACGAATAATAATGTTCTCTATTCAATAATTCGCTTTACATAGCCGATTAACAACTTCGCTGCCAGCTCCGCGAATTAGCGGAGTGCGGGGTGAGCGCGGGGTGCCGGCCCCGCTAACATGCGGAGTAGCGCCGCTTGGTTACTACGAATTAGTACGCGCCCGGCACTGCTACACTTACCAAATGTATTGGAATTTAAGCAAACTACTATTTTCTTTGTGTTTAAATACCATAGATAATTTTAAATAAACCATAATACTTAAAAGAAACTACTCAGCAAAATTGCGGACTTGGGTTAAAATGTCAATCTTAGTGCCAGGTCCGCAAATTCTCTGATTTTTTTTATTTAGCATTTTCTTACCAAAACCTTCTAAAAATAGTTAAATATTTCCAAAACTGTAACAATATTGAAACGTCCTTCATGCATAGACATTTGTACAAAAAAAAAACAACGGATTTTCCCATGACGTCACCATATTCCAGTTGGCAGCGAAGCTGTTAAGCCGATAAGTTAGAGCAAATCTGTATTTCTCTCAGAAATTTGTATTTTATAAAATTAACATAAAATTGACACTCATCATAAGAAACAATGAATGATGTAGTGAGATGCTTATCTCGCGTCCCCAATAGGTGTATGTATAATGAAGATTGAAAACACAAATAAATAATTATTTTTGCAGTGAAATCATGGAATCGTAACTACCGGGTGTAATAAAAAAAACCTTATTAAAGCGTTCTGCATCGTATAAATAAAATGGTGCCCTTTGAATGTTCTTTATATTTTATTGTAACGATCGGTATCGGTATCGTTGGTATCATGTCAAGGCTGTGCATGTTATTTAAATGAAGTAGAAATACGTACACTTTGTTTAATTATTTTTAACTTCCCGTTACGAAAATCTTATCGAAAAGCGGTTAAAGATATCTGAAAGAGCCTTGCTGAACTTAGATGTTTTTGAATTTAGCTCGAATCGGCATGGTAGATTCTGAGAAAACCCCAAAAGTGGAGATTTTTTTAATTTTCACAAAGTGGTTTCCTTGCAATTACTTCGATTCCCTAGTTTTGTTCAATTCTATAATATAATCAGCTTTTCTATTAAAAAACCAACGTCGATTGCTCTGAACAAAGAAATTATTAATGTGAAATGGTCTATGTTATGTTGGCAGCGGTTTTTAAATCTATTTATATTAAGTAATTTTGCGTATTTAGTATAAAAAATTTGAAAGTCTGGGTCGAAACCCTAGACCAATTTTTGATTTCGGCGACCAGTCTCAACAGAGATTAGGCCGTTAGCGTATAATAAGAGTATAGTACGAGTATACGGGTATGTGCGTAAGCAGGATGAGACGGAAAACCGACTCGACCGGTGAGATATCAGGCGCTGGACCAACAGTTTTACGTTCTTCACAAGATACGGGGGTAAAACACCGCCACTTTGCTGACTCAAATTTGCTATTGAGAATTTTTTGACAAAACAAACCTAATAACTCGTTTTCGGCTGACCTGACCGGATTAGAATCCAGGACCGTATAATCACGCTGCCTTTAGACCAACGTGACAATCAAAGATAGATATATACATAGAAGAAGGTATTATAATATGTATTCTTTTAAATGTTTGAATCATTATGAAAAATATCAAACTTTCAAGTTTTACAATTAGGGATGCAATTTCTTACCAAAGTAACCATTGAGATATAAACGAAAAAGTAAAACATTAATATGATCTTTATAAAAAGTTTTGGGAAAATTTTTAAACAGGTCGATATTAGTTCAATTGTTTATTAAATATATTAGTGTAGCGGTAAAAAATTGTTCACTGTATTTCTTGTATGTAATCGTGGAAGAACAAAAGTGTAATTTTACTGGTACCTACGTTAGATCAGGGGCAATAAATACGAACACCTTAAAAATACGTTCTTCCTTAAGGTGACCTGGAGAATATTTTTTTTTGTAATGAAGTTACAAATTAACTTACAGCCCTCTTACATGGTACGTGGTTACAACAGCCCGTGGATATCAGCAGCCAACTTCAAACAAAAAGGTAATGAATGCGTTGTCACCTCTGAGGACTTAAATGAAATACGACACAGCCTGTAATTATATTAGCCCTCTATGCTCTTCAGGTCGGAAAGTAACTATGTTGTACGGAACATTTTAATAAATTCATTTTTTGTTTTCTATACCGATTTAAAATACATTCAAATTCTAAATAAATATTACTATGAATATAAATATTACTAAAAATAATATTTATATTAAATGTCATTAAGAGTTACTTACGATAAAAAGTCATTGCCTCGTCATCTTTTTGTGAAGTCGTGGCAGTTTCTCTTGTTGCAGCAAAAAACTGAGCAATTTGGCATTTTCGTAGGACATTAATTCAGTCGCGCAACTAAATTTAGTCTAGTGAGCAGTGCGGTTGCAACTAGCATAGAATACTATAATACGTATATAATAGAACGAGGGGAGTGGGCGGAGCCCGTGTAGCCACCAACACGTCAATTCACACGTATAAATATCAACACAATCAATCGTTTCCAATTTTAGTGTCAAGCGTCGCTGCATGCAAATTATTAAAAAAATAGCAAATTGGGCAATAATTACGTGTCGAAAGAACAGCGAACAGTAAGTCGAAACTGTTTATATATGTATGTAACTACGCAACTGCTGGCATTGGAATTTTCTGTCAAGAGACTCCCAGTAGCAGCCTGGAGTTGTAAAGCCGCTGTTCCTGCGCCTAATCCCTCCCACGGTTGTCTGATATACATCCCGTTAAACTGTGAGACTGCAGAAATACGCCCTGGGCTAAATGAAAGCCAGTTATTTCGATATTACAGATAGAAACTTCAATTTTATTTATGTGTATGTATGTATGTATGTAGATGTTTAGGTTATGACAATGAATATTTGTTGTTACGTTATAATGCACATCTAAGCTTTACACTTTTGATTTCCACGGTTGATTTAAGTGATATCTTCGTATTACCTAGAAAAAGAGTGGATCTCATAAATAACTGTTCAATTGAATTAACCACACCCGCCCCAGTTACGTATCGCTAATTAATGCAGGGCCTTGTTGGTCAACCCATAAAGATAAATCTAATATTTCTTTATTAATTGGCTCCAATGCATAGCCATATACCAGTACGATGCTTCCTTTGAGATTATTATGAACTTCGTTTTCACTTCATGAATTCTTCTGATAAGAAATATACCATACCTTCGGCGTCCTGTGTGGTACGTGTTGGGAAGGCTGGTGCTTCTGGTTACTGGTTTTCCCTGACCCCATTTTTTCTGCGTAATAGACTCTGGAGAGGTAGGAAGTATTTTGGCGGCGCTGTCGTCGCGCCGCAAGCAAAACACAGCGAAGCCTATATCACGTTATCAAACTTCCGAATCATAAACAGTATACATATATAGAACATCTCCGAGCTATCACACGAAGTGTTCACCGTTCCCCGGGTAGAACACCTTGCCCGGCGGAAGGGGAAATTTTTTTCATACAGTAAGAGATCTCCCCCTTTCCTTCCACTTCTACAGTATGTTGCGTAGATTAAAACAAAGGCCATGGAGTATAACGCACCTCGTATTCTGGCGCGTCAAGCTGGCACGGAGGAGGATAGGAAAATAATTGGCTTTTCCTTAGAAGGTGAAATGGTGTCTGGCGCTATTGAGGGCGCCGATTTAAGCAAAAGCGTTCCCGTCGTCCTGCCGGTATGCGGGAAAGGTTATAGTCGGTGTGGATAGGCGTACCTCCTTCTTAAACCCTTGAGGCGGTTATGCGTAGTCGTTCCACGAGAAAAAAAAGGCTTTACCAACAACGAAAGAAAGGGAAACCGGCAAGCGTTTGGTTACCCGATGATGGAATAGAGATAAATAAATCACGTAAATCCTACGCATTTTATTCAAAATATATTCCGTAAAACACCAAGATTTTGCTTAGTTGCCCAGCCTCGAAAGCGGGTTGTCAACCGCAGCTTTTTATTTTTACCGACTTTAAAACGGAGGAGGTATTCAATTCAAATGTATGTTTTATTGTGTGTTACCTCAGAAATTTTTGTGGGTGAACCGATTTTGATGAACACATTTTTATTTGAAAGCTGGTCCCATATAAATTTGATCATGATCTGACTGGTAGTACTCAAGTTTTCCTTAAAAAATGCATACTTAATTGACTTCGAATACATTGATTCGGCTGTACAAATGTTTTAATTTTACCACGTGTTAATCGTTATTAGGAAAACGCTGCTGCCCATCTCCTGATTTGTTTCCCTCTTTCGCCTCTTACTACACCCACGGGATGATATGGGTAGCGAATATTCTTATCCCGCCACTACACGTCATATGTGTGTGATGAAATATTATAATATCGCTGTATCTTATAAATTAGTACAATTGCTTTTGGATTAATTAAAAAAAAAGTAATATGCATTTTTAATTTTTCGAAAATCTAACCATCAAGTGTTGTGTGTCAACCAGTTTTCTTGTCATCCAGTGCCGTGAGTCTTAATCACCCAATTACCTTTTTAGCTTTCTCTTGTAGTGTGTTTTAACCATGCTTAGAAAAGGCATAGATAATACCGGTTCATAAGAGAGGTTTAAAAGAAAAATTAATAGTTACCGTCCAATTTCTATTGTCAGTACGATTCTTATGAACTCATGACCCCGGAGCTGTCAAACACCTAAAAATTCGGGCATTAAAAAAGAGTAAAATTAATCGCGACAAAATCCGTAAAATTACTTAGTTTTAATCTACAGAGAGTATTATAAGGTATCATTATGCAAACCATCTACTCGCATTTGGAACTCATTCTTCCATAAGAAATAGCCAGTTGTGAGACAATGTCTGAGTAATACTGCATAATCAGCGGACATGTTGTTCTTTTCTATCTGCTTATAGTCACAATTGAGATGCAGTCAATACGCATGACTATAAGACTAAGGCATGTAAATAGTGACTAGATATCAAAACTGACCATAGTTTCATTTTGAAGAAGATGTAGATCCTATATCTTGCTTACAAAATATGAAATTTATTAATAACTCGTCCACGGACTCACTTATCCGTTATAATGTCATTTTTGGCACTAACTCAACATATTGTGCATACGAGTCATTTTTGTCCGTAAATATAGAATTTGTCAGTAATTTGCTCACCTACTATCTATCGGATCCTTAATAACAATGAAAAATCGTCTTGACAATACAAATATATTATTTGAAAACGACCTCAATCGTTCAAGGCGTTCAAAGTTCACAAAGATACTGGATCACTATCAGACGCATCAATGATTATATTCATAAAGATAGTCCCGAAATACACACTCACTCACGCCTGTTACCCAGAGGGGTAGGCAGAGACTACGGACTTCCATTTGGCACGATCCTGACATACCTCTTTCGCCTCCTTTACATCCATATATCTACGCATACATGCTCGTCGGTTAAGGGTACTTCTAACGTGGCCCATTTTCAAAATATCGCCAATTTGGTCTATAAACTTTTTCTAGGGCGTCCCTTCCCGACTCGGCCGTTCACATCTGCCATATAAATTTGCTTTGTCACTCTTTCCTCATTCATTTTTTCTATATGACCAAACCACTGAAGCATTCCTTTCTTAATCCTGGTCACAACATCATCTTGCATACCACATTTATCTCTTATCACGCAATTTCTCACCCTGTCATTCAGATTCAACCCTAGATATTCCTTAAAGACCGCATTTCTACAGCATTTATTCTACTTTCGTGCTTCTTTTGCCACACGCAGCTTTCACTACCATACATTTAAGTAGGGACCTAACAGCATTATGAATTACCATACGTGCCTTTTTTGACACATTCTAGTTCTTCATAATAGAGTGTAGTGCCCCATTCACTCCATTCCCTGCATTTACTCGTCGTTCTATATCCCTATCATATCTACCATCCCCGCTAAATACACATCCCAAATACACAAACTCATCCACTTGCTCAATTAACTCTCCTTCTATTCTTATTTCACATACTGTTTTGCTTTCTTCTCTTTCAAAAACCATCACTTTCGTCTTACTTGCGTTCACTTTCATTCCCATTTCTTTTAATTCCCAGTTCATTAATGTAACCATCATTAGCAACTCAGCCACCGATGACGCAAATATGACTTGATCATCGGCATACAAAAGGCATTTGACGGTTAACTCGCCCATTCTTAACCCACATTCTTCATCTTTCAAAGTTTGCAAACACCTGTCCATAAATAGGCGGCCAAGGGGAAGCTACACAGCCCTGTCTGACACCTTTTTGGATGCCAAACCAGTCCGAGTAGACTCCATTGATCCTGACACAAGCACTAGAGTCCCTATAAAGAGACCTTAATGCCTGTATCAAACCAGCGCTCATCACATATGAGTTCAGTGTTTGCCATAACACATTCCTGTCCACTCTGTCATAAGCCTTTTCCAAATCCATGAACGCACAAAAAAGTTTCTGGTTTTTTGGCCAAAAACTTCTGCCCGCATCATGCGCATGGAAAAGACTTGATTTGTACACCCCATTCCCTTTCTAAAACCCGCTTGCACATCCCAAATTTTTCCATCAGTTTCTTTCATAACTCTTTCAATTAACACCTTAGCATACAGTTTACCCACATTACTAAGCAAGCTGATACCACGGTAGTTTTTGCAGTCCTGCTGTGACCCTTTTCCTTTATATATTGGTACTATAACTGCTTTACACCAGTCATCCGGTACCCGTTTTAATTCCCAACATAAATTAAACATGGTGTACAGCAGGCCTGCCACCACTCCCTCTCCAGCCCTTAGCATCTCGAGTGATACTCTATCATATCCGGCAGCCTTACCTGCTTTCATGCTTTTCATTGCTTTCATTATTTCATCTACACTTATCTCCATACCCCTTTCCACTTCTTTCGGAATTTCTAGTTCATTTAATTCAGACGACTCTTCACTCATAAACATGCTTTCAAAGTATTCCTTCCATCTGTTTAAATTCGAATTCATCAAATTTTTATGTTAGCCTGGAAATTATCAGATATACTTCTATCATTCTTATCCGTTCTTTCTTTTTTTTTCCTTTCAACACTTATTCATACCAGAAGAATTACCAGCTTTGGTTGCTAGTAAATCTAACCATGCTTTCTTCTTTGATTCAACTTCCACCCGTACCTCATCTTCCCACCACAACGTATTACTTTTCCTTTCATTTGTTCTCTTACTTACACTTCGGTGGCGGCATCCACCAAACCTTTCTTAATATTATCCCATACAGTATTCAAGTCTAAATCATTCATACACAACTCATTCAAACATCTAATATTTTCTATCAGTCTACATTTACACTTCTCTTTCACATCTTCATCTTGTAACTTCTCTATTCCTATACGCTGTAACGCAGTGGTAGACACAGATGTCCGATGCCGCCAACGCTTGAAAAGACCATTAATTCTACATAAGACCAAGTAATGATACGTGGGCACCCTTGTATCTACGACTGCGCTCCTCATTCTTTCATCCACAATTACGAAATCTATTATGCTTCTATCATCACCTCTTTCCCATGTATACATGTGAATCTTCTTATGACGAAAAAAAGTATTCGTCACAAAAAGTTTCTTTTCCACACATACGGTGAGGAGGTCTTCACCATTCTCATTTATACTTTCATCACCAAACGTTCCCAATATCCTTTTATAACCAGACCTCTTCACCCCAACCCTTCCATTAAAGTCTCCTAACATAATAATATTTTCATTTCCATTTTTTTTTCATTTTTTTCAGTCCCGAAATATTATTTTAATATTGCTTTTCTTTTAAAAAAAATTTACGCTCCCATGATAAAAAAAGGACTAGTGTGGGGGACACTAGTAGTTTTTCTTCTGTATCTCGGAAGTGTTTTACATAGTATAATGTACTCGTAAATTGTACATGCATAAATGTCCAAACATCGTCCAAACATCACTTGCTCTCAGTTCCCAAAATTCATTCTATTATTAAAAATATTAGAGAAAATAAGTAACATAGTAAGCATTTTTGAAGTAAAATCATTAAATTTCATAAGGTGGGACTTGAGGGTTACGTACACTTTTTTGAACGGAAGTAACGCTTAGTGAAATCTATAACTGTTTTCGCAGCTTTCGCTTTATAAAGGCAGCAAGAATTAAAGCAATTCGTAAGAAAATTAGTGTTTATTATTATGTGTATATACAATTTTAATTTCATTTTTTACATTTTATTTAATAATTTATGTACATAAAATTATGATGTACAAAAATATTATCGTAATGTAAAAACTAAAACTAAAAATTTTAATTATCATACAGTCCTACTCCACATAACACAGTGCCAAAAATTAGATTATCAGATATTCTTATTTTTGAAGCGTTTAGTGGCAATATGAGAAATATCCACTACCCCATATCGTTACATGGTTGTCATAAGAGGTGACAGTTTCTTCCTAATAACAACTTAAAATAATAAAAAACTACGGTTGTCAACCCGTTTCCTAAGCGTGGCAACCACAGAAATCGTAATAGTAAGGCCTACTGTCCATGGCGGCGTAGCTTTGTAGACGCGTATTCGTCATTATACGCTTGGTGTACGCTTGCTTGCAGCTTACATACAATTACTCTGTCGACGGAGCGGCGACGTCTCGCTCGCGTTGCTGCATGCAGGCTTCATGGCGCCTGCCGTACCGCATGTCATACGCCGAGCGTACATCGAGTGAGAGCACGTGTTTATTTTCGTAAAAATGACGGCAACGACCGCGAAATTTGTTCAGATAGTAGAAAAATATCTATGTTTATACAACAATAATTTAGCTGAATTTTCTAGAAAAGATTTAACCGAAAAGGTTTGGAGTGAGGTGGCAAATGAAATACAATGGACGAGTGAGTATCGACTTTATTTGTTTTGTACTTAAATACTTAACATTTATTCAATAATGCAATTATTCCACTGCCATGGCAGAGCAACATTAGGCTGTAAAAAGTAATTTGTTAAATAATTACGTAAACCATTCGGTGTATTTACAAATGTCATGTTTGGTATCAAAATTGGTGCTCGATGAATATTGGAACTATTTGAATTATTTGCAGTCGTTGTGTATTTAACACCATCATATCTCCGTATGTAATTATGCAAAATACATGCTTACTGTACTATTGAAATTATTGTTGAGTATTTACGGCACGATATAGCTTTCAGTAGTACTTGAAATTTTTGTGTCAACATTCCAAAAACACATTCAAAACTTAATACTTTAGACTTAACCTATAATTGTAAATTATTTTCACATTATCCAGATTTCTAACTGAATATGGTCTCAATAAATTTTTTCTCAGAAGGAATGCATTATCTCCCACAAAGTAGTAAGCAAAACGATTGCCAGTGGCATAATTTGGCAATGGTGTTAATTCAGTTGGGATCCTTAAACCTTCCCTTTCCAACCAGTGCCCAAGCGCTGATACTTGGAACACGCCCCCGTCACTGTTCCGTCCCGCAAATCCACATTCAATGCTCGTAAAATATCCATCTGCATCATAGCATCCAAGCAAAATAATAGAATGATATCCCTTATTTGTGTTGTGAACCTGTATTAGGGAATTTCTGTATCCTGATGTGCTTACCGTCAATAGAACCCAAGCAATTGGGTAGATTCCAAAGCTCATAATACTTTTTCGCAATTTCTTTCCATTCATCAGTAGTTGGTACAGGTATGTACGTATCTTTCAATGCATTCCGTATTATTTTAGCCGTTTCAGATATTAAGCGTGACACTGTACACTCTCCTCGGGCAAAGTAAAGGCCTATTGCTCGAAACGAACAGCCTGTAGCTAAATACCTGAAAATAAATTATATTTTGTTTATTTTATTATCAGTTTATTGTGCACAAAATACAGCAGAGCTATTTTATCAGTTATCAATGAAAGCGATTGTCACTACATCTAGATTACGTACTACGAATTGTCAAAACGTCGTCTTGGTACTAGTTATCGTCGGTTACCAATTAGAATGATGAAACGTAACATCTAAACATTTCATAGTCCGTAATTTAGGTGTAGTGAGTATCGTTTTTGTTTTTGATTGAGTTTAATAGCCCTGCACTTCAATCTTTTAAATATATATTTGTGAATAGAAAATCCTCAAGTTAGTACCTAAGTATTTAGATGTAATGAAAATCTGTTTCAGTAAACGATTGTAAGGAAAAATGGAAAAATATTAGAAACGGTTTTATTCGAAGTTTAAAACCGAAGGCCAGTGGTTCGGCTACCAGCAGAAAAAAAAACTATTTGCACGATGGGGTGCAGTTTATATTACCATACGTAAAACCAGTCATTCACATTGACGAAAATGGAAATTTACCAAATCCTGAATTATCGCCTCTCAATCAGGAGCCTGCGTCCACCGAAGAGCGGGACGTTGATTCTAACGGGAATATTACGGAAGAAACTAATTCAGAAACTCTTTCCCATGTTGAAAAGCCGTCGTAGTCGTTCCAAAAACAAAAAAAAACCGAATTAAACCTGTTAATAACGAAGCTGATAAGGCTTTTGTGGACTGGCTAAAAACCAAAAAACCTAATGAAGATGATCCACGAAAAATGTTCCTTCTGAGCTTGCTACCCGAGATACAAAGTCTTTCAGAGAACAAATGAGCGCCTTTAGAATAAAAGTGTTGATTCTTCTAGAAGAAATTAAAAAAACCATCGTCTTCAGTAATCCAGTCACAGCTGCACCAATATAGAGACTATTCTCCGATTTCCTCCGTTATTTCCCATACTCCACTGGTCCCATCCACATCTTCTCCAATAAATTATTCCACCGACTCACAAGTTTTCTCTGGGTATTCACAACCACAAGCTTTAACACTGACCCCTATTAATTATTCCCAAAATATTAACGATTTGGAAGATTTTGCAATAGAATAAACACGATTTACATGTCCATTTTTCAACTGTGATTTTGCATGATAATTAAATAAAAATATTTTAATTAAAATTGTTTTACTTACCGCAATGTTATTAATATCCTTTCATCTGGGCTGACACATTCTCGTATATTGGTGTTTTGTTTTTGTAACAGAGGGGCTACGATTTGCAGAAAATTCTGATAAGTAGTTTTACTCATTCTATAGAATGAGTGAAATACACTATCATCTTCTAATAATTCTCTTGCCACAACAAACAATCTACAGTTGATATTTTTTTCTATATATGGATGCACCCAATATAATCGACGTTTTCGGCGTCGAATGTAGTAATAAGCCAAAATAACATCTTCTTCGTTCGACGACATTCTCACAAATGATTGTAAACGTACGCTAGCAATACGCCTCGTGGACAGAGTTGAGGACGCTGGGCTGCACAAGCTGCACGGCGTATTTTGAAGCGTCTATGAAGCTATGTCTCCGTGGACAGTAATACTAAGACAATAGCAGTCGCACAGACGCGTAATCTTGTCGCCGCTATGATTTGTTGACGTACATCATTCACCATTTTGTGGTTTATTTACGAGGGGAACGTCGTACGTGACTTTACTTTATTATAATGATGAACTGCAGCATAATCGGTTGTAAAAATTTAACTAATAAAGGCGTAACATTTCATCTATAAAATTCATAAGATATTTACATTTGTAAACTTTAATTTATTTCTTCTCAATTACCATTGCTGCTTTTGTTTTGCCTTAATACGTGACGAAAGCGACGTTGACAACACTCGCCAGGCAATGTAATGTAAAACATTAGATATTGTGCGTTGCGTGTTTATATTACGGGTGCAGGCATCGATCGCTTAATGCGTATGTGTTATGATGTGGTGAAATTGGTTTTGGAAGTAATCGAGCGCTAATTTATTTCTATTGTCTTATAATTACTATTTCTGTGGTGGCAACTGTGACAAAATCCCTCCTATGAGGCAATCTACACTGGAAGCCTATGTTTGGAATTGGATTTTAGGTTATGATGATATTATTATTTTACTATAATTACAGTGTCTATAAAATATCACGGATGGTTGATTATTCGAGTTATACGTCAGGTTCATTTTCACTTCAGTTTACTAATCCATTGCGCTATGACCGTAGCTCTAGTTCTACTGCGGATATCCTCATTAGCAAATTTATTATGAAGGGAAACTCCGAGCATAGCCCTATCCATAATGCTGAGTGATTTTAGGCTTAGGACTGGTTCTTCTGCTGCGGCTGTTGGGTGGCTCTACCATGTAAAGTATAATATGTTTTTGTAATTTGTTGGAAGAATCATAACCTTCCTTAAATATTTTATATTAAACGTCGCTGATGCGGGCAAAGCAATTGTAGCAGCAGATAGTGAAGCACTAGAGAAACAATAACCCTTCATACATTACAGTATTAGTTTGTGTAAGCAATTTTAGCACATAACAGTCGTATATTTAACTAATAGTCATGTGCCAGTATCGAAATCCTCGGCGTCGACATATCGAGCGACGTGCAGTTTCGTGGTCACTTGGAAGAGAATGTCAAATTGGCCTCTAAAAAGCTTGGCGTGCTCAGCAGAGCGGGACAGTATTTCATGCTGGCACACCACCTGCAACATTACAAGGCGCAGGTTCTGCCTCATATGGAATACTGTTCCTATCTCTGGGCTGGGGCTCCCTAGTGGTAGCTCCTTCCACTTGACTGCATACAACGCAGAGCGGCTCGAATCGTCGATGACCGAGTGCTTTCCGATCGGCTCGATTTACAGGCGCTCCAAAGAGATTTTGCATCTCTTTGCATTTTCTTTCGCATCTACCACGGGGAGTGCTCTGAGGAAGTTCGAATTAATACCAGCCGCCAAAGAATCATGCTCACTTTCCATACATTAGTTGATTTGTCACTTGATTCCTTCAGCAGGTCGCGTCTTCCTACAACTACTGTCGTATAAAAACAATTATTGTTTATAATAGTATAATAACTTCTTTTAATCTTTTCATTTAGAGGCCAGGGAAAACTGCTATTAAGTAAATAAAATTTTGAGGTTATAAGGTTGTCAGATAAGGTCTATAACAGGTATACAAAAAGTACTCTGTGGTCTATACACTTATTTTTCTTTCCACACCATAGTATAAAACCACCAAAAATCGTGTGTAATCATAAATTAATAACTTATAAAAAAGAAATTGGTTATTTTGAACATTCATAAATCACATGACGAATGAGCAAGTTTTTCGTAGTCTGAAACGGAACATGTAAAACATGTTTTTAATATATTTTGGCATGGCTTCTAGGCCTTTGAGCCATTGTAAAATACGTTCCGTCTCTAAAAGTCTATTGAGAATGATAAACAAATTGACATTACTTTTTTCCCTGGCTTTATTTGAAAATTTAATAATGCGATACGAAATAGGAAAAAAATATGCAATTTTATAGCATATTTTACATTACTTGACGCGTTAGAAAATTTTCAGGTTTCCACCTCTCAGATTCTCACCATCTGGATGCTTGGTGTCCACCAGTGTACGTTTCGCTAGGAGTTTTCATCCGCGTACGACTTCTCTGTGGAATAGTTGACAACCGGCGATTTTTCCGGACCGATATGACCTAGGGACTTCGAAAAAAGAGTTTACTTCTTTCTAAAAGGCTGGCAAAGCACCTGCAATTCCCCTGGTGTTGCAGTTGTTCATGGGCGGCGTTAGTCTCTTCACATCAGGTGAACCGTATGTTCGATTGCCCCCTCTCCTATAAAAAAGGAGAATTTTTTTCTTTGACGATTTATTTGTTGCACTTAGAGCTTGCTGATTTTTCAATATTCTTTAACCTCTCAGGTCCCGACAGTGTATTGAACCAACTTAGTCAGACCTATGGTCAAGCCAAAGAGTATAGTAGGTCAAGCCAAGACAATTTTTTCAATGAAGTTAAATATAACTTAGAGCCATTATTATGTTATTTCTTAACCAAAAATAAAATAAATATCAACAAGTAAAATATCGAATTATTTGTATGAAGGTCAAGTTAAGGGTTGGGTTTGAAACCAAGTTGCCTGAATTTGAGGATTCTGTCACGGGGGGGGGGGGTCAAGTGGTCTATCTGAATCACTCTCTTGCATATTTTGCTGCCGGAGTAGAGTAGAAGTATTTTTAATTATTATTTATAAATATTGGTAAATCACTAACTAAACTTGAAATGGAACGTACATTTCACTAAATTCTAACTTTTTGACGTTGTATCTGTCGAAGTCATCTTAAAACGCGTAAAATGAATCGCTAGGCCTGCTATTTTGTTGACAGTGACAAATATACTTTACGTCATTCTTTAGTTTCTGAGCTTACGTAAACGTGATCCCTAACGCTTTTATCTGCCTCCACCTGTTTTTCGACGACTTCAATACCCTCTGGATTTTTTTATAAATGGTTGTAGCTATAAATAATGTTAATAATTTAAAGTAATTATAAAAGTTAATATTTTGGTGTTTTATTGAGTGTAAGAGCGAGCGAAGCTAGGTCGTGATTTAGAGCATCCCGACCCGGACAGGTTAGGTTAGAAGCTTAGAAGTGGATGGCGGGGTCGAGTGAACGAGCGAAGCGAGAGAATAGACCCCGCCATCCCCTTTGTGGTTATTTCTTAATAAAACACTCAAAAGTAGGAGCCCTGCGGGGTTCCATCCATCGGGCTTCCCTCGACTGAGCTACGTTGGGTGGCGTGGAGCTTCTCTCCTCCGACTTTCGCCCCCCATAAATCAGGTTTATAGTTAAAAACATTACGAAAATATAACTTCAAAATTAAAAAAAACTAAGCACGTCCGGCTGGGGAGGGGGAATGGGGTGCGACATTACAACTATACTACTCTCTCTCTCGCAAAGGTTCAGCACACGTACTCCTGAGATGTCAGTGGTCCTGACCAAGGTTCGAGCAACTTTTTATGGAAGGTGCGTTACCAGGGAACGTGTACAGCATCAAGAAGATTGTTCTTCCGCCGAGATCGGAAACGATTGTTCCGGTTAGTCTACCTCGAAACGCTGGGCAAGCTCACCGTTGTGTACTTGTGGAAAGGGTAAACAATGACCTTCCATGGAAAGTAGCTCGAACCTTGGTCAGGACCACTGACATCTCAGGAGTACGTGTGCTGAACCTTTGCGACCGGGAACAGATTATAGAAAAAGGCACACTGGTTGGTACTTGTGAGGAAGTGGATTGGTTACGTCAGTGCCAATATATATCGAGTGGGACCCCCAGCAAGGATTCAGAAACGAGAGTGACCACACTTTTGGAAGACTGTCGCAGTGTCCTGTCCCCGAACGAATTGGTGTCAGAAGTGGGATAAAATCATGCCGATTTTACCTAAGGAGGAAACGGAGGGTGTCCGTACCCGAAGTCAACGCCAGCAGGAGACGGACCAAAGAAGATTTGGTGGTGCAACGCCGCAGACGTCGGAGGGCCAGCCACTGGCTGAAGGCCCGTCGGTAGCTCCTACATCTGCAGCACCTGACTTAGGTGCTCTGATGGTGATGCTGCAGGAGCAGGCTCGCCGACAGGAGGAGCAGGCCCACCGATTGGAAGAGCAGCTGCGGGGCGGACAGGAGGAACAGGCCCGCCGACAGGAGGAACAGGCCCGTCGTTTAGAAGAGCAACTCCAACGCGATAAGGAAGAGCAGATGCTCCTCATGAAGGACCTTCACGCTATCTTCGGAAAAGAGATACGGGAGGTGAAGGATAAGGTTGCTCAACATGACAACCGCCTGTCGGAGGCCGAAACCCGAATCGACCAAGTAAACAATCGGGTTGACAACGTAATGGCTGACGTGAAGAAAACGCTGGACGACCTCAAACTTGGGGATGGAACAACAGCTCCCGTAGTAGCTACAACACCTTCGCTACGTGAATTCAAAGTACCGCCGTTCGACGGGACCTCTTCCTGGTCGTCCTACAAAATCCAGTTCGAGGCCGTCATGGAGGCAAACGGCTGGAATAAAAGCCAGGCCATGACTGCACTCACCTTAGGCCTGCGCGACCAAGCCTTAACTGTGTTGGAAGCTCTCGGTAAGAAAGTAACCTACGAGCAGCTCCTTGAGGCATTGGAGGCGAGATATGGCGACGCTCACCTGGAACACGTCTTTCGTGCGGAGCTAAAAGATCGTGTGCAGCGCATCAACGAAAACCTGCAGCAGTGGGCTCTAGAAGCGGAAGTGTTGATTTGGGCGAAACAAGCGAAGCTTCGGAGTGGAATTAAGTGAATTAGTGTGTTTAAATTATTAGTGTTTTAACTTTAATTGTGTAAAGTAAATTAAAGTGTTAATTTAGGTAATTTTATCGGCAATTTTTATTGTCACGAACCTCAAGCTCGTAACACTACTATAGTACGGTGGCGGCGCGAAGGAACAACCTTATATGGAAAATAGTTGGTAATTTCATTTTTATAAAATATTTTTGTTATCTGCCATCAAACAACATTCGAAATTTTATAAAGAAAAGAAATACATAATATAATTATATCGATATACTCAGTAGGAGCCTCTAATTAATAAAAAAAAATCAATCATAGGTACTCTTATGTAGTCTATTACGTATATTATATTTTACCAACGCTATTTATTTTTGAAAACAAATTCGCCATAATATTCACTAATATATCTAAATTATAACATAAAACGTAGTTTTCGCACATTGGAACTTTTGGAGTATGAAAATTTGTAGGCAAAAGCGAAAACTAGTCATTTGAAGTAAATTCTTCGTATTTAAAAAAGCATAACTTGGTAACGAGAACAATTGTAATAAAATTTTAGAATTTAGGTTGCATAATTATTATTTAAAACATTTAAAAAATTTGTTCTTAGCATTCTTATCTTTGGTTCTGAGAAATGTAATGGACTCTGTGGTTATTAGGGTTCCTTTCTAAATATTACAAAACTCTTTGTATAGTCTACAAATTTATAGCGGTAAATTCATATGTGGATCGGCAGGACTTGACAGATTTAAACATCCTCCATTAAATAAATTATAACCTGACTGAATAAAATATAAACAATTGAACTATTGTTTGTTAGTTTATTTTTTATCTAATAATGGAAGTCATTAATTATTAAAAAATATCTTATTAAACATTAAATGTAATAATGAGTAGGTTTACTTTTTGTGATTAGCTTTGCAAAATGCTTTCACCTCTTTTTTTAAAGTATATGAAGCTTTTGTTCAATAATTATTTTTGGTTAAAGCTTTTTCTATTGTTTAATATACCGATTCAAATAATATACTATTTTAATATCTGATACTGACTCATGTACGTTGAAATTAAAAGAGGCAAAGTTATTTCTTGTTAAAAAACGAGAAATATGACTATGAAAGCTTCGGACACTGCATATCAATGTTGACAGTGATTTAATGAAATCTAACGAGATAATTTTAATCGTAGTTACTTCTTATTACACACGCACAAGGTAATTAGTAACTACATCGTATAACTTTAATTTGCTACTTTTAATATGTTGGGTGGCAAATTTTTTCTCTTTTAAGTTGAATTAGATTTATATAAACAAGTCATCATCATCATCATCACAGCCCTACACAAGTCCACTGCTGAACATAGGCCTCCCCCAAGTAATGCCACAAAGCACGGTCCTGAGCCACCTGCATCCATCGACTTCCTGCATATCTTACCAGGTCGTCACTCCATCTAGTGGGGGGTCGCCCTACACTACGCCTACCGGTACGAGGCTGCCACTCGAGAACCTTTCTTCCCCATCGGTTATGGGTTCTTCGAGCTATATGGCCGGCCCATTGCAACTTCAGCTTACTAATCCGTTGGGCTATGTCGGTCACTCTGGTTTTATTGCGGATATCCTCATTTCTGAGTCTATCACGCAGAGAAACTCCGAGCATAGCCCTCTCCATAGCTCGCTGAGCGACCTTGAGCGTCCTCATACGGCCAGCAGTGAAGGACCACGTCTCTGATCCGTAAGTCATCACTGGCAACACGCACTGGTTGTACACTTTAGTTTTCAGAGATTGAGGTATACCTGACGAGAAGATGTGTCGTAATTTCCCGAACGCTGCCCAGCCGAGTTGAATCCGTCGATTGACCTCTCGGTCGAAGTTGGACTTACCTAGTCGGACTATTTGTCCCAGGTAAACGTACTCGTCAACAACTTCGAGCATAGTGCTCCCAACAACTACCGGCATAGGTGTGACATGGACATTAAACATGATCTTTGTTTTGTCCATGTTCATCTTAAGACCTATCCGTTGGGAGGCACTATTGAGGTCATTGAGCATAGTGCTTAAGTCCTCCAGCGATTCTGCCATAAGGACTATATCGTCGGCGAATCGAAGGTGAGTGATGTACTCGCCATTGATGTTAATACCGTATTCTTTCCAGTCCAGTAGCTTGGAAACGTCTTTCAATGCAGCGGTGAAGAGTTTCGGGAATATAACGTCACCCTGTCTTACACCTCTTTGCAGTTGGATAAGCTTCGAGCTCTGGTTCTGTACTCGGATAGCCATCGTAGCCCTACTGTACAAACACTTCAGCACTTCGATATACCGACAGTCAACTTGGCACCGCTGAAGGGACTGCAGCACCGCCCAAATTTCGACGGAATCAAAGGCTTTCTCATAGTCCACATACGCCAGGCAAAGTGGCAAATTGTACTCTTCAGTCTTCTGTACAATCTGCCGCAGGGTATGTCAGGGTTGGAATCACACCGCCTAGGACAGGCGTCCTAGAGGCCTCTTGCCCACGCGCGCCGCTAGTTGAACCGCACTACGCCAGGGGCAGTCGCGCTCCAGGAGTAACCGCCTCACCTCGTGTGAGATATAGTTGCGCACCGCTCTCTTTCATCGCACCACCGACCAGGACCGCATCTCTGGGGCCCCAGGAGATCCGCCAGAAGTAGCACCGCAGCGTCCAAGCCGCATCGAAGTAACACCCCGGTAAGTGCGCTTCCTTATTTTCGTCCCCTGCTTGAATATTTGTGTTTTATTAGTCCATTCGCCCCAATTTCTATTTCTCCTATTGTGATCAAGCAGGGTTCCTTCATAAACCTTGGCAAGCAATAGGTTTTCTTGGAAGAGCGAGTGCATTATTAATAAATCTTATTATTTACTAAGTCGTAATCAGTTCACGCCTGAAAGCGAGCCATGGCCACAGTAGAAAAGCGTTGTCATATACTCACACAAGAGAACAAGAGAAGCAAAAGCTATAAGATATTCTTATTAAATGAAATACTATTTTATGAGCTGTGAAAACGAAACTTCTGGAGGAATTTTAAGAATATATAATTAAATTATGTCACAGTTTGTTGTAGTCAAGTAATCAATTTGTTTTACCTCGTTTTTATTAATTTTGAGCTTATTTTAATATGATGAGCCGGAAACTTTATTTAAGCTTCTTATATATAGTTCAAATCCAGATGACATTGCAAGAACATGACGAAAAAAATTAAAAAATTTTACTTGTTTATATTTGCCGTGTAGTGGCGGTTCAGAATATCCACTACCCCATATCTTCCCGTGGGTGTCGTAAAAGGCGACAGAGGGAAACAGGCAGGAGATGGGCAGCAGCATCTTCCTGATAATAGCAACTGTACGACAAAAAATTGCGGTTGCCAACCCGCTCGCCAAGCGTGGCAACTATGGCAATATACCCCCCCATGAACAATTACACAAATAGACGGCCCCCAGTCCCCGGCGGCCCCGCTATTCCTGGCTACGGTAGCGACCATGGTAACGGCGAGGCAGGGGGTGCTAAGAATCTCCGGTGGAGGTTCGGTTGCCACCTACGACGACTCGACCTGGCAACATTTAACGCACGCACACTGAGGACTGACGAGAAGATCGTGGAGCTGGAAGAAGAGATAGACAAGTTGCGCTGGAGTATTATAGGATTATCCGAGGTCCGAAGGAGGGGGAGGACACGGTGATTCTCGAATCCGGCAACTTGTTGTATCACCGGGAGGGCGACCATCTGTCCCAAGGAGGTGTCGGATTTATCGTCCACAAGTCTCTCGTCAACAACGTTGTAAAGATTGGGAGTGTGTCGACGAGGGTCGCGTACCTGATACTCAGAATCACCAAACGGTAATCGCTGAAGGTCGTACAGGTTTACGCACCAACCTCGGCACATTCCGATGAGGAGGTGGAGGAAATGTATGAGGATATTTCCAAAGCCATGCATTCCTCCAAAACCTACTACACGGTGTTGATGGGAGATTTCAACGCAAAACTAGGCACAAGAGAAAACTGTGAGCTGAAGTTAGGGAAATTTGGAGTAGGGCAATGGAACCGAAGGGGCCAGCAGCTGGCCGACTTTATGGAGAAAGAGGGACTCTTTATGACGAACTCTTTCTTCCAGAAGCGGCCCCACAGGAAGTGGACCTGGTCGAGCCCCGACGGTTCGACAAAAAATGAGATTGACTTCATTATGACGACCAGACGCCAACTGTTCAGTGATGTCTCAGTGATCGCAAGGGTGAAAACTGGCAGCGATCACCGAATGGTGAGATGCACACTGAACCTAAACGTTAAGTTGGAGAGGTCTCGTCTAATGAAGTCAACGCTCCGTCCCCCTCGTGCTCTAATTCAAAATCCCGAAAACTTTCAGCTCGAGTTACACAACCGCTTTCAGTGCCTACAAGATTGCAATGCAGTGTAAGATATGAATGACAAGCTCGTGGAAACTGTCCACGCGGTCGGAGCTAAGTTCTGCAAGACCCGCCGCAGAAAACACAAAAACTCTCCGATCACACTCTTAATCTCATGGCTGTTAGACGGGAGATGAGGCTGCAATCGTCAACAGATTTGACAGCATACAGGCAACTGAACAGCCAGATCTCCAAATGCATGCGGCGAGACTTACACAACTTTAATACTGCTCGTATTAAAGAAGCGATCGAGTGGAACTAGGGCTCCAAAGTCTTTGCCAGAGATCTGTCTGCCCGTAAGAGCCAACTGTCAAGGCTGAAGACTGAGTGTGGCAGCATCGTTTCCGGGACACCTGCGATTTTGAGTGAGATTGAGAGGTTTTATGGGCAGCTGTACACATCATCGTTGGAGCCACACGCAAGTGTGAGTAACGATCCAAGAGCAAGTCTTATCCGACACTATTCCGATGATATCCCGGACGTCAGTCTAACCGAGATTAGAATGGCTCTCCAGCACCTTAAAAACGGCAGGGCCCCAGGCGAGGATGGAATTACAGCGGAGCTTCTGAAAGCGGGTGGAACACCGGTACTTGAAGTCCTTCAGAAGCTCTTCAATTCCGTTCTCCATGGTGGCACTACTCCAGAGGCGTGGAGCAGAAGCGCGGTGGTCTTGTTCTTTAAGAAAGGCGACAACGCTCTCTTGAAGAACTACAGACCGATTTCCCTTCTGAGCCGCGTCTACGTGCTGTTTTCGAGAGTCATTACGAATCGTCTCGCACGCAGACTCGACGACTTCCAGCCACCAGAACAAGCCGGTTTCCGAAAAGGCTTCAGTACCATAGACCACAAAAATTATTACAAATTTATTATACCAATTGGTTGCGCGAAAAACCATTCGTATTTTTATTTTTATTCGAAGGTAGGCTTGCCAAGCATTCCTTTCCTTCACCTATCCTTTCCGTACACACCGGGGTGGTGAGGTGAGAGGGGAAAGAAGATAATTCTAGAATGTCGCGTGATTTGCAACCAATGAGAAGCGCGCCCCTCCGAGACGCATTGATAGGAGGGCCGAAGTAATATAAGCTAGCACACGGCCCTCGTGCGCTCTTCCCTTTGCGCCGCTGGTTGGAATCACAATTTACGGTTTAATAAACCGTAAATGAAGGAAATTGTACACAAATAGTAATAAATAATAAGAGTATTATTGAATATATTGTATTCAAATCGTATTATTTTAAAACATGTAGTTTTTCAAGCAAAATTTTCCTTTGCATTTGACGTGGCAATAAATAGGTATTATGCACGGTATTTCGTACTGTGCACTACACACATTTTTACGTATGTGCCAGCACGACAAAGAAGAGACGTTAACACAGCACATCCGCATAAGATAGCAGTGTGCAACATAAAGCTTAAAAAGTCTGACCAAGTGCGAGTCAGGCGTTGCTCTATTAGAGTTCCGTATATATTATGATTAATAAAGTTTCTTTAAAAGTAGGCTTTTAATTATATTTTGCTTTTTCCTGTCTAAGCACTTAGGTGGTCCACTTTAAATATAATCGTGTTTGGGTAATGGCTTACAGACTACTTTGACTGCCTCGTTGGTCTAGTGGTTGTAGTAGTGCGACTGCTGATCATGAGGTCCTGGGTTCGAATACCGGGTCAGGCCAAAAATCAATTATTGAGTTTTTCTGTCGAGAAATTCTTAGTAGCTGCCCGAAGTCAGGAAGTTGGTGGTGTCTCAGCCCCATGCCTCGGAAAGCACGTAAAGCCGTTGATCCTGCGCCTGATCTCTCTCCCGGTCGTGTCAATTTACCGTCCCATCGGATTACGAGAGTGAGGGTATAGAGAGTGCACCTGTGCTTGCGCATACACTTGGGCACTATAATCCCGTCCTGCGCCGATAGCTAGTCTCCGTTGAGCCAGGCCGCCGTGGCCGAAATTCGGTCTGGAGGACTTTACAGACTACATATTATAAAGTCATTTTGAATTTAAGAATAACTATGTTTTTGAGATAGTAAAAACGGTTTAAAAGTAACAACTTGGACGGCCCCATTGTTTATTTTTCAAAGATAAAAACCAATATAAAATATATTTTGTTCTCTTCTCCTCTGCCCCTCTAAGAATAGTTTTATTGAATTTTTATTCCATTTCCAAAAATCAACTCCTGCAATTTGGAACCTAAAATAAAAATTTACAGTAAACAAACCGGTGACAGAAAACTTCAGTTTATGACTGACCTGAAATATGACCCGGATGTAGATATAGAACGCAGGGCGTTGTCGGTTAGGACAAACAAGATCGTTCGCAGGGTCGCTCCATGACGGGACATGGAGTGACCCAGGCAAAGTAGCTCTTTTCAGAGAATAATGCACCTACTTCTACACGAGCAGTTTCTGTGTCTGCGAGCATAGTATAATGGGCTAGTGGGATTTTGCAGCGTATAAGGTCGGTCCGCCTAGCCGCGTGTAGACTGCTCATAAAAATGTGATGTTTAAGAAAGATAAGTTAATGCGCAAGTGGCTATTATTCAGAAACATTAAAGTATTATTAGACATGCTAGCGCTACATTTTCTTTGGCATTCATGTTTGCCAATTCACACAAACTAATTTCCTTTATGTCGTAGTTATCACAACCTAAATTTTGTCATTTGTAATTTGTGTTTTGAAAAAAAAACGAGTGTAAATAATGTTTAAAACCATAAATATAATATTTATTAGCTGAGTAGAAGGATAAAACAAAATATGACAATTAAAAGGGTTACTACGCCTTATACGGTCTAATCGTACATTTCTGTTGGCGTTAACATTTTACGTGAAACAATCGCTATAGTTCGACAATTATAAAAATTGAGTTAGTTCACGTAATCACCGTAACCGCGATTGACGCGAGCTCATTAACATAACATTGACATTTAACATTTCTTAATATATTTTAATCTTATTTTTTTAGTTCCCTATTAAATTGTTTTTGTATAAAACTTTAATTATTATTAAACATACGTCCAATACCCGAACACGCCTTATGGATCTAAACGTAGGTTAACAAATAGTAAATAATTTAACGCTTTGCTATTATTAAAACTTCCGAAATTGTCAATTACATAGATACAAGTCACAGACATGGTTAAATTTTAAAATAACAAGGTTAACGCGATAAACAAGCACACAGTCCACCTGATGCTAAGTGGATGCTCTGACCCATAGACATCTGCATCTATCCTTCATTCAGAATCAAAACGTAAATGTGTTGCCACCCCTGAGAACTGTTTTTTATAGAAGAGGGGGCAAACGAGCATGCGGCTCACCTGATGTTAAGTGACTACCGCCGCCCATGATCAAGCGCAACACCAGGGGAATTGCAGGTGCGTTGCCGGCCCTTTAGAAAGGAGTAAGCTCTTTTCTTGAAGGTCAACTATTCCACAGAGAGGTCGTACGCGGAAGAAAACTCCTTTTGACACGTACAGTGGTGGACCGCCAAGCATCGAGATGGTGTGGATGGTATCGGGACGTTTTCCGTGTAGTGCGTTCATGAAATTTGGCGGCTGGGATTAATCTTAACAATTCCTCAGAGCACTTCCCTTGGTAGATGCGAAAGAAAATGCAAAGAGATGCAACATCACTATGCAGCGCCAGTAAATTCGTGCTCTATCCCATTTTCCTATCACGACCAAAGTGAATAACCGACGTGATATGAACACGCAACCAACATACTTCAGAAAATTCAAGCTTCATCATCGTCATAGAATATGATTCGGAATTTTGATAGCGTGATTTAGGTTTCCGTGTGTTCCGCTTGCGGCGCGATGACAGCGCCACAGTATGTTAAAAGTGACAAAGTATTAAGTTTATTAGTAATATCTAAATTAAATAATGGATAAAAGAAATAGATACACAAAAGAGAGTTTTGTGTATGTTAAAAGGAAATTTGGAATCGTTGAGTCGAGGGGTTTAAGAAAGCTTCTTTATTTGATGCAGCTACATCGGCTTTGAAGAGGGATTCATTTAACTGCATTTATGTACAAATAGGTGCCTTATATACTCAGCAAGTTGCTTAATACTAAATTGCTTCTTTGGTAAGCCAGACACGGATCCTAGATTTATACCGGCCATGGTAGAGAGACAATATAGATGGTATATACATTTATGTGTAAAAATGTAGTAATTACTTGTACCGGAAGCAAATAAAAAATTTGAATAATAATATATTGTACTATATAAGTTTGCATAATAATATAGTGTGTAATTATGTTTCAGACCATACCTTGATGTTTTAGACCATACCTTGTGATAAAATAAGATGCTTCTATTACGGTTAGACAGCTGTGTTGTTAACTCTGCAGAAAGGAATATTATTTTTTATTTATATAAAAATATAACACCTTTTCTTCCTACATAAAACCAGTGACTTTTACATAGTCGAATACTGTTTAAGTTAATCAATAATATATCATCATCATCATTACAGATCTTCAAGTCCACTACTGAACATAGGCCTCCCCCAAGTAATGCCAAAAAGCACGGTCCTGAGCCACCTGCATCCATCGACTTCCTGCCTACCAGGTCGTCACTCCATCTAGTGGGGGTTCGTCCTACACTACGCCTACTGGTACGAGGCTGCCATTCGAAAATCTTTTTTCCCTATCGATTTTCGGTTCTTCGAGCTATATGGCCGGCCCATTGCCACTTCAGCTTACTAATCCATTGGGCTATGTCGGTCACTCTGATTCCACTGCGGATATTCTCATTTCTGAGTTTATCACATAGAAAAACCCCGAGCATAGCCCTCTCAGCTCGCTAAGCAACCTTGAGCGTCCTCATATGGCCAGCAGTGAAGGAACACGTCTCAATTTCATAGGTCATCACTGGCAACACGCACTGATTGTGCAATCTAGTTTTCAGAGAAGACGTGACGAGATTTCCCGAACGCTGCCTAGCCGAGTTGAATCTGTCGATTGACCTTTCAGTCGAAGTTGGACTTACTTAGTCGGACTATTTGTCCCAGGTAAACGTACTCGTCAACAACTTCGAGCATAGTGCTCCAACAACTACCGCCATAGGTGTGACATGGACATTAAACATGATCTTAGCTTTGTCCATGGTCATCTTAAGACCTATCCGTTGGGAGAGACCATTGAGGTCATTGAGCACAGTGCTTTGGTCCTTCAGCGATTCTGTAATAAGGACTATATAGTCGGCAAATCGAAGGTAAGTGATGTACTCGCCATTGATGTCAATACCGTATCCTTTCCAGTTCAGTAGCTTGAAAACGTCTTCCAATGCAGCGGTGAAGAGTTTCGGGGATATATCGTCACCCTGCCTTACACCTATCTGTAGTTGGATAGGTTTTGAACTCTGGTTCTGTACTTGGATAGCCATCGTAGCCCTACTGTACAAACACTTCAGCACTTCGACATACCGACAGTCAACTTGACACCGCTGAAGGGGCTGTAGCACCGCCCAAATTTCGACGGAATCAAAGGCTTTCTCATAGTCCACATACCCCAGCCAAAGTTGCTGATTGTACTCTTCGGTCTTCTGTACAATCTGCCGCAGGGTATGTATGTGGTCTATGGTACTGAAACTGGCTTTTTCGGGAGGCTGGAAGTCGTCGAGTCTGCGTGAGGACGAGTGGTAATAACTCTCGAAAATAGCACGTAGACGCGGCTCAGAAAGGAAATCGTTCTGGAGTTCTTCAAGAGGGCATTGTCGCCTTTCTTGAAGAACAAGACCACCACACTTCTGCTTCATGCCCCCGGAGTAGTGCCACCATGGAGGACGGAATTGAAGAGCTTCTAAAGGACTTTAAGTACCGGTGTTCCAGCCCCTTTCAGAAGCTCCGCTGTAATTGCAATAATTACTGCATCTGTATTTGATGAAATAGAACTGGTTAATGGCTGATTAATGGTAAATGTATAATTTATAATAATTTCATACAGGCCTCTGCCTGTGTGAAATACAGGCCTCTGCCTGTATGAAACACAAGCCTCCGCCTGTATGAAATACAGGCCTCTGCCCGTATGTCACCACTAGAGGCGAAACACGTGTCGTATTATTGTCGATGGTGTGTCGTTCCTAGAATAGTGGTGTTGGGAGTAGTGGTGCTGGGATTAGTGGTGACGGGATTAATGCACGCAATTGAGGGAGTGCTCTTCAAACTAGGAAAGACACATCATTTTATTTAATTGAGCGGATGGTTGCAAAGTTACTATTAATATTTTTATTAGACATCTTGAATTTTGACGGAATATTGAAGCGGTCAAATTTAGACGCTTGGCGTTTGAGAGGTTAATTGTATTTATTAATATCGATCCGCTCAGCGATTACTTTAGTTAAAGCATTTTGAAATAGGTTTGTACCTTTAATAAAATAAGTAGTATGTGGCAATATGAAATAATAATATTAAATAATTATTTATTTGAGTATTTTCAATGTTCTTTTTCATGTTTGTAGTATTTTGAAATCTATAAACTGCTTTTTACATATATTACAAACCACTTTCTTAACGACATAATTTTTTTTTTTCAAAATAAAGCCATACTGACGGTTTTTGTTTTGTTGTTTCATTGTTATCATTCATACTTTAAACAAACAAGTATATTTCAATCACCTTTTATGTTATGCACTACTTATAAGAAGTAACAAATAAATAATCAGCAATGATAGTACAACCACGATATTATAAATCAAGCTACGTTCACATTTGTTTACATCATGCCAGATGCACACTTGAATTTGGATGCAACCTGTGATGTCGCCCGCGGTGAATTATACTAAATTACAAGTAAATTAGTGTAGTGACATCTATCTAGCGCTACCTGAATCTATACGGTGCGCCGAGTTGACTCGGTAAAAATTATTTTCACTCGATTACCGAGTTGGACAAATTCACTCGATTCACTTGAGTGGAAGAAAACCGGTTTCGAGCCGTATTACTATTGTAAGAATAAAGCCTGTGGTTATATTTTTTTGATGGTAGCATAATTAAAAATTGTATAATTGTTTGTTTACAAGACAATAAATACCGTCTCATCGATGCAAAAGTGTTTAAGAGAATATAAATATTTAATGATTTCTTATATTTACGCGAACACTACACATTGAAATAATACTAGTTTGGTAGTTAATAATACGTATTCTGGAAATCTGCAGTCTGTGAACACGTACTGGATCGTCCCCGTCACTACATCAGATTTGATAGACCGGAGATCCTCGCTAAAGAACACCGATTCCTTCCAAGGATGATTCGCGAGGCTATTGAAATCAAAAAACATCCTAATTTCAATAGAGAAGATGGCTGGGTGCTACCATCTGCTTGGGATCCTATAATAAATAAAATTAAATCCCAACCCAAGCATACAACTGCAAGACTTCAAGATACCATAAATTCATACTGCATAGATCGGAACAAAAGTTAAAATTTTAATCTATGGTAACCGCGGTTAACTATGACATATGGACGTTGAACATCTCAGTCCTGCCCGTGACCATGAGTGCTGTAAAGCGTTCGAAACGTCGGGTATTTAAAAAGTTAAAAAAGTTAAATATACGCGATAAATTCCGTAAAAACTAGTATTATTTCGAAATATAAATATTATCATGCAAGTTGGCCAAATATTAATATTCCTCATTACGTATGTATTTCTTTTTTAATTTTTAGGGTAATACAAAAGCTTACTTTTCCATCATTCATCATTCAATAGGGTACTATTTTAACTTATAATCCCGGTGAAAATTACCAGAAAATCGCTTTTTGTTTGTTTTTAGGTTATTGTTAGATACACATTTTAATATGTAGTAAATTTTTCAGTACTCCATTTAAATGCAGTAAAACTAATAACAGTATTGTAATCTATAGGTTATTAGGAATAAATCGACATGTATTTCATTAAAAATTCTTAGAATTTGTGGTGGGTGTCTCCTTTCTGGCTTCACATGCAGGTTCACAAACAACTTGAGTATCCGGTCATCAAAATTAATTTTATCATTAAAGTAGTTTCTACTTTTCAACCAGTTTTGTTTTTTTTATCTAAAAACGAAGTTTGAAACTTACTTTTTTAGTTTAGATATCAGAGGTTTACTTTTTACATTAAACGTAGCGAATTGCTTTAGTAAAGTTAGAAAAATACAATTGAAACTTTATTTTTTCGTTGTTTTTTTTTAAGTTACGCATGGCCACGTCTAAAGACGCTACTACTGAGTCCAAGTCACTTCTTCTAGCAGAAAAAAATTAAAAAAAATCTGGATATATAATTATTATTGTACTTGAGTCGTTGATAGTTATCCAAAGCTACTTCTGACTTTATCGCAAAAAAGTAATTATACCATAAAGATGTAGCTTAGGACGAGTGTATTCCTCTGTATTTGCTTTTAAACTTGTAAATTAAGGCAATTTATGTGTAACATGTTCCAAGCACGATTTTTTGTGAAAACATATCATTAATAAATTCGCAAGGTTATCGACAGATTAAACAGATTAGATAATTGAGATAATTTCTCGAAAGCTTACGAAAATCCTGTTAATGTTTATCAACATTATTTTGATGATTCAGTGACGCACTGGCTTAGTAATAAGTTGCAGAGCTAAGGATCTCGGGTTTGAATCACGCACAGAACAAGTATTTGTATGGCCAACAAATAATTATATCAAGTGTGAATTATTGTCCTTGTGAAATGTATGTATGTGAACTGCTCTTATGACACAGGAGGAAATCCTAGTATAGAGGGAACGTTTTTTGTTAAAATAGAAGAAAATCATATGAAATTTAAGCTATTTAGTTATATACACATGGCATACCCTATCTATACGGAAGTGAATGTGAAATTCATATACACATAACGTTATGTCTATAAATCCCGAGGTGTAGGTGTAAATATCGAAGACATGCATTAATGAAATAATTGACATATTAACTCATCTTGTAAATTTGTCATTTTCATTAGGAAGCTTACCAGAAACATTAAAGTTCTGCGTTGTAAAGCCTATACACAAAAATTCAAACAGGAACGCCGCTAGCAGTTATCCCCAATTACTTTGGTACCTACACTTTCAAAAGTATTTGAAAAGTGTATGTATAAAAGGCTCCTAGAATTTTACAATAAATGTAACATTATAAATAAAAATCAATATGGCTTCCAAAAACATAAATCGACTCACTTAGCTATTCATCATCTTATCAATACATTTTTTACCAATATTAATGATAATTATTTGACTACAGGACTGTTTTACTTAACTAAGGCATTTGACTTCATATCATACGATTTATTATTAAATAAATGGGAAAAAATAGGAATAAGGGGTATTACGTTGCAGTGGATTGCTGCGTATTTAACAAAAAGTACTCAATGTCACGATACCAAAATTAATCAATAAAGAAGTTAGAGCATATAATTTCAACTAACTTAAAAATAATAATGGGGTTCCACAAGGCAGTATCTTAGGACCCATATTGTATATCAATGACATATCTGATGCGACAACTTTATTCTTTTTTTTTACGTTAGCCCTACACTAAGATTTTCTTTTGTATCGTAGGGTCAGTTTACAAACATAAATTGCACAAAGACAAACATCCAGACCCGGAACAACTATTTGTAGGCCATACAAATACTTGTTCCGTGCGGGATTCGAACCCGCGACCCCCAGCACAGCCACTCATTGCTAAGCCACTACGCCACGGAGTCGTCAACTCGTGAATGTTCACAAAAAAAAAATAAAAATGCAATATATAATCACGAATTGGACGTAAATTATACAATTAAATTATTATACTGTATAATTAAATTATACAAATAAGATAATTCAATGGCTATAAGCTCACAATATAAAAATTTACTTGGCAAAATCAAATTTTACTCAGTTCAATAAGTCAAAACATAACCAATACAATTTCGAGCTAAATATTACAAAAATCGATGAAGTTGAAAAACCTAATTTTAGGTGTTATTATAGAGCAGAATCTGAATTGGAAAACACATATCGATGATGTTTGTAATAAAATAAACAAATATTCATACGCGCTCAATATCATCATAAGTATATATTTAATATACTAACGTAAATAATTTTCCTCTTTTTTCTTTTATTCGCAATCTTTATTAATACGATTACATCCCAAATATCTTCTCTCTACCACTTGTATGCAGATGACCTTCAAATATTCAAATATACAAACAACCATCGAAGATCTTCCCAAAGCTGTTGAATGGTGAATCAACAAGGATCTGGCTTTTATTCTCGACTGGACACAATCTTATGGGTTGACGGTTAACCCTTCAAAATCGCAAGCTATAAATATTGGGAGTTCAACAACTATTTCCAAAATTAAAAAATGTCAACATCAACCCGTTGTATTTAATAGTACCTTAATCCATGTAATGAACTAGTTAAAAATTTAGGTATCTTTTTTATTCCAGTCTTTCTTGGATACCCCAAATTAATGCAGTGAGCCAAAAAAATTTTGCGGCTACTTTTTACCCTTTTCCACCAAAATTACGCTTGCACAATCTTTGCTACTCCCTATCCTCGACTATGCTGACATTTGTTACGTTGATATCACCGAGGAGCAACTTAATAAACTTGAGCGACTCTAAAATCAATGAATACGGTTCATATTTGGGCTTCGTAAATATGACCATGTCTCGGAATACCGCACTAACTCAAGTGACTCCCAATCCGTCTCCGTCGGAATACTCATATACTTTCTGCGCTCTACTATGTCTTATTTAATATATCAAGTCCTCCCTATCTAAAAGAACGTTTTAAATTTCTTAGCTCTTGTCACGATTTTTCCTTACAGTCCAAAGAAAACCTTTCGCTCCAATGTCCTGTACACTCCTCGACATTTTATGATAAATCTTTTGCTGTTCTTGGAGTAAGACTCTGGAACTCCTTACCCCAGTCCATTAAAAGTGCTCAATCTTTAAATGTGTTCAAGAAACAAATTAAGGAACACTATTTGTCTCTTTAACTCCTCTCTGTTGCTTATCTTAGTTATGGTCACTAATATACCTTAAGTATGTTGTCATTTTATAGTATATAAGTTGTAGTTTTTTGTCTAATTTAGTGCACCCTACCCGTAACCTTATTTTTATTTTTATTAATTTCCTCTTCTGGGTTGTCTGGAAGAGATTGCTATATAGCAATGAGACCGCCTTTTGTTTTTCCCTCATTGTTTGTTCATTATTTACTATATGTATGTTTTATTGGTGTACAATAAAGAATATTGTATTGTATTGTAAATTAATAAATAATACATAAATAAATAAAAGCCCAACCAGATGGAGCAGGGAAAGGGAAAGAAACCGGCGGACGATGTGGGCGGGATCGAGGAGCACCGCCTTTGCATTTGAGCCTGAAGCAGTCTGTTATGGAGTCCCAGCCGCCTCAAATGACCCGATAGGCTGACTGGTATTAGCCCGTTTTGAGAAACAACTACAGGAATAATTTCAGTCAGCAGACCACCCCATATTTTGTTTGTTTATATGTTTCGGCTTTCATGAGGTTCTCGTCATACGGAATGGTAATGTCAACGAAAAATATCTATGACTGTGCCCGGTCTATCAGCACAATATCAGGCTTATTCGCCCGAATACTCATGTCTGTTATGATGGCCCGGTCCCAGTAGAGCCTTAGCGCGGTCATTTTCGAGCACCTCTTCCGGCAAGTACTTGTAATACGGCAATTTTCGGTTCATGAGACCATATTTCAGAGCGAGCTCCTGGTATAGAGTTCTAGCTACTAGGTTGTGCCTGTGCAAGTACTCAGAGTTAGAAAGCGCCGAACAACCTGAGATGACATGCCTAAGTGACTCACCGGGATGGTGACAAGCTCGACAGACGTCGACGTTGCCATCCTTTAGAATGTATCTACGATAGTTGTTGGTCTTAATAACCTGATCCTGTGTTGCACAGACAAAACCCTCGATTTCCCCGAAGAGGTCACCGAAACGTAGCCAGTTGAGGGAGGCGACTGTTTCTATGAAGGGCTCATGTAGAGCCCTGTAGTATCTCCCGTGGAGCTCCTTCTCCTTCCACACGGTCTCCCGGTCGGAAATGATATGTTTTGCTGGGTCCTGCCATTGCTCTTTAGCTAAGGATAGAGAGGTAAGCCCTTTATAACTAGAAATGACGTCATTATAGAATAGATCATTCGATCTCGCCAGGAAGTAACGACGGAGGCTGCACACTTCGCGATTATGCATAGTGAGCGCACTCAGAAAGCCACGCCCACCATGCTTTCGCGGCAACTACAGCCTCATTACATTGGTAGTGCGGACTTTTCTATCCAAGGCGTTAAGTTCAGTCTAAGTTCACCTGAGTATGCCAAAGGTATACATGAGGACAGGTATGACCCAACCGTTATATGCGTGTGTCTTATTGCTCAATAGATCTTAGTGCTGCAATAAGTATTTTTTTCTTTCTTTCTGTCTTATTCACACCGGACAAAAGGCTGCTAAGCACTTTGTTCAAGCGTGCATAAAACACGTCGCAAACTAACTGTTTCATACCAGCCTTATCCATACCGACTTTCTATGACATACCCAGGTATCGGTATGATTCATCCTCGGAATGGGTCCTTAAGTTGACGGGCATAGATAAGTCTATGCCCTCAGAGTTAGCAACCCTTCCCCTTTCAACATGGAGGACCGCACACTTATCCGTCCCCAGCTCCATTCCAATAGAATTACTAAATTCACAAGTGATGTTTAGCAATTCCATAAGACGGGAGCAACTGCAGGCGAATAACTTAAGGTCATCCACATAGAAAGGGTGGGTCACTTTGGACCTCCTTTCCGTAGCTGAAATCTCCTCCCGCAGCCCTCCAGTAAAGAACTGAGAGGATTCAAAGAGAAGCAGAACCCGATTGGACTCAAACAATCGCCCCGGAAGATACCCCTTCTTATCCTTAAGCAGCTTTCCGCAGCCGCATAATTATTGTTATCATTATTAGGCAGACTGCAACAAGCAATGAAAGACTCGGACTGAAATATTTTAAGCCATAAAATATGACACAATAATGTGAATTTTTCTTCAAAATCTTTAGTTTTAAATAAGTAAATTTGTCAATAGCGATATGAAAACCTTGACAATATAATGACCTTACGATATTATAACCTTTTTTGCCGAAATTTTAGTTACTTAGTAATAATATATATTCTTTGCCTTAGATTCCGGTTTTGCTCGGATAATAATTACCGAGTATATTTTAGCAGCCACTTAACACTCTTGAAATTTGACTGCAAAATATGGCTAATACTTCCATCCTAATCTACTACTGGTGTATTTGGTTACTGGTGTAATTTTATATCACATTCATTCGTTCATTCATTATAGCCCATTTTGTAGTCTACTGCCGCTATATATCTACTTCTATCGCTATATATCTATACATACATACATAGATACATAAAGATCCGTATATTCTATGAATGTAATGGAAGTTTGCAATTCACTTTTTAAGACGATGTCTGAATAATCTGAAATTTTGCACATTACTTTTTTACTAGATCTAGCTCATGATCAATGCTTCTTGCTTAAGTTTTTCTTAAAAGTCTTAAATTATTTACCTAAAATTCAACTGTGATGGTAATCTCAATCCTAATTTAAAACCTTTTTATCGTGATTTTATGGGCACTAATTAAATACACCGTTAGAAACTATATGGATTATTTAAAAGTCAGACTCTCTCAATAAATTAAATGGAATACTACGTATTTATTGGAAGACGAAAAACGTAAAAGCGTTCTCATATTCTTATGGGCTCTTCAAAAATGATTAGATTTTTATCGTCAGTAAAATTTTTATGGGCTGATCATAAAATAAAATGGTCATTTATCTCCCTCTGGCATTTTAAAATATCGGTAAGTTCACCCATGACCCAATTAGGTTATGTTATTACGTATGCTGTAAGAATAACCATGATAGGGATTATTGTGATTATGTGGCTCGGCAGACTGTATTCTCACCAGTCTTGAGCTATTTTTTAATCACGAACATCGTGTTTAATCACGAACTAGCTTTTGCCCGCGGCTTCGCTGGCGTGAAGTTTGGAAATAATATTTACACTACAACTAACAACATTTAATGTCATCATTACAACGAAATGTGATATAAAAGTAAGAATTAATAAAATATATTAAAATTTTAAATCTATCATTCTGTAGGTACCTAGTTGTAGTAGTACTTGATTTTTTAAACAAAGGTTAAGCGAGTGCATAGTCAATACTCAATATCGCAATATAATATTGACTAAGTATGTACATCCTCCAGACTGAATTTCGGTCACGGCGGCCTGCCTCAACGGAGGCTAGCCATCGGCGCAGGACGGGATTATAGTACCCGAGTGTATGCGCAAGCACAGGTGCACTCTCTATTCCCTCACTCTCATAATCCGATGGGACGGTAAACCGACACGACCGAAGGGAGATCACGCGCAGGACCAACGGCTATACGTGCTTTCAGAGGCACGGGGTGAGATACCGCCAACTTCCAGACTTCGGGCTACTGACAATTTCTTGACAGAAAAACTCAATAATTGATTTTTGGCCCGACCCGGGATTTGGACCCAGGACCTCATGATCAGCAGTCGCACTACTACAACCACTAGACCAACAAGGCAGTCGTACGATTGTACATAAATTTTATTGGATTCCATTAAACACTTTAAACACAAAATTAAACTTTAGGTTACACAAATTAATGCACCCTTTTGGGAGGAGTAACAATGAAATAAAATGAAATGAAATGTATAAACATTTTTTTAAAATTGAAATTTATTAACAGTTGTAAATGAAAAAAAGTGACTTTCAATAAGTATTGTTATAATCTACATTGAATAAAAAAGTTTCTGTTTCTGTTTCTGTAACACACACTACATTATAGTTACAATTATTTTTAAGCTCTGAAGCTTGCGTTAGTTAAAACTGTGTCACAGGCCTCAGACTTCCCCATAACAATAAATTTATTAATTAATAAAAAGTAACAATAAATTATTATTTAATTTATTATTGTAGTTTAAAGTAATTTATAACTATAAAATATAAAGTTTTAATAAACTGAAATAATATCAAATTCACACATGGCATTTCATGTAAAAGTAAAGTTACAGCCTGTATACGTCCCACTGCTAAGCACAGGCCTCCCCTCATTTCTGAGAGGGTTTTAGGGCAAGCAAGTATCCGCCGCGCTGCCCCAATGCGTGTTGGCGAACTTCACATGTCTTTGAAATTTTTTTTTTCTTATTCCTCAGACATGCAGGTTTCCTCAAGATGTTTTCCTTCACCGCTGAGCACGTGGTAAAACAGCAGTTAAAATTGCAATTAACAATTTTATTGGTGCCGTCGGAGATCGAACCCGGGTTACCCGCGTTCTGTTATATTTACAGCAAGCATTAACCATCTGAGCTACCACGGTTCTTTAGTGGTGATATTAGAGAATCTGCATTTCATGTACTTAGATATTATTATGTAGTCCACTTCTACCTCAACACTCATTCACTGCGTTGGTGCGCTGTCACCTCTGAAAACTAACTGCAAATATATCATGCTGCAAATACGTTATAATAATAATTATTAAACTAATTATATTTCACTTTTGCCAAAAAAGCAAAAAAAAAATACAATAAATTTCGTCCCAATGGAAACATTTTCTTGGATATTAACCAATAACAATAGTGAATGATTCTTGGTGCCAGCGGAATTAAGAAATACTCGGCTCGAAATATCCACGGTATATAAGATCACGAACGACTTTGTTTGACTAAAATTATGATTATATTTTTCGTGTATTTATTTATTGCAGCCTATTGTAATTATAATATATGATTGCCAAATAGGGGATATTCGTCACCATAATGCCGGGATTTGCAAGTAGGTTATCAACCGCAGTTATTTCTAGTTTTTGTTAATAACTTGCTGCTATTCATCTTCTGTTTTATTTCCCATAGTCACGTCTTACATCACTAACGGTATGGTATGTGGCGCATTGAGCGTACCAGATTTTCTAATATCACCACTAAACGATATTGTCCACGAGTATAACCCTTGTATTAAAAATTCTGTATACACTTGGTTTGACATAACGCTTTCTTATATTTACGCGATCACAACACAATGACTAAAACTACTTTTATGGATTTTATCGCGTTTAATTTAAATTATTTTTAATTCACGGCGTTTCGGGTGCTTTCCAGCACCCATGGTCCCGGGGGGCTGAGGAGACTGACGTCCCGATGTCAAAGTTAACCCGGAGTAAATTCAGCTTTTTAATTATTGTTTACGGTCTTATCTACGCAAAATTAACTAACTGTGTCTTGAAGTCTTGCAGTGATAGGGTTTAGTTTTAATTTTATTAATTACAGGGTCCCAAGCAGGTGGTAGTACCCAGCCTCCGTCTCTATTGAAGTTAGGATATTTTTTAATTTCAATAGTCTCACGTATCATTCTTGGTAGGAATCGATGTTCTTTCGCGAGGATTTATGGTCTATTAAATCTGATGTAATAGTTGGGGCCGCTTAGGATATGATCACAAACTGCGGACTTCCCGGAACGTTGATGCTTCAGGTCAGCCATATGCTCTTTGACGCGGGTTCTAATTGATATTTTTGTTTGCCCTATGTATGAGAGACCACACTCACAATCAAGCTTGTTCACTCCTGTATTTGTAGAGGAATATGACACATGACAGATGGTCAGAACTGACTAATCTACGGTGGCTTGTAGAAGATGTAGCCAACATACTAGAGCACCTCCATTATAACTACATTAGATATGTATACGGGCTTCAAAAGTACGATAATGTCTCTGTTTATCTATATTTATATATAGTTTTAGAATTCTGCTTATTCTTTTTTCCATATTATATACCACGGCTTCTCCTTTATGTCTTAAGGAAAGATTTAATTTTTTTTTAATTATGACAGAGTTCCACGGTCCTCATCTTATCATACGAGTAAAATTAGTGTGTAATTCTGCAGTCTGCACCTGCCACAACAGCTCACCACGCTATGAATTGATTGGTAGAAAATATCTACAAGCATCATTAAGTCCACCAATTGTTACCTTAGTTGTAGGGTATTATAATAAGGAACAAACAAAAAAAAACAAATAAAATTAACAAAACAAAATATTCATTCAAAGATTAGAAGCAGATTAAGTATTATTTTATTTAAACGTAAGCTTCCGATGAATATTTTTTAATATAAACGGTATTGAACATAAACGTTGAATTTAACTAAGATGCTTTTTGAGTAATCACTAAAAAATAAATTATTTGGCTAATTTCTTATTCATGGAGAATACACTTCCATGCTTCAACAGTAATGAAAGAAATATTTCTTATTAAATCTCGATAACTGCCCGATAAATGCTCCGGCTTTGCGTTTATGGAGAACAGCGATCTAATAAAATCTTCTTGGAGTACCTACTTCAACATAATATTTTTTTTCCTAACATTCCTACCAAAAATGAGTTAAATAATTACACTAATCCATCTATCATCCATTTACAAATCCAATCTCAAATATTCTAACGAGTAAATTAAATAATTTCTTGAGGAGGCCTACGTTCAGCAGTGGACTGCTGAAAAGTTGTAATGATGATAATGATATTTAATTATAGTCAAAGAAAAACTACTAAGGTTGGAAGTCGTACACGTGTAAGCAAACAAATTGGTGTACTCAGAAACATAACTTAATTGTGCATGCATTAAGGAGACAGACATTTTAGTGAGTAATTTAATATTATATTTGGCTGCCTATCGCCAGAGCTAACGACAAAGTTCTTTTAGATGTTGAATAAATTTGTAACCTCGTAAGTTATACTTCAGCTTCAATAACTTTTTTTATTCAAAGAAGATAAAGATTATTTTATTTTAAAGCAAAAACTCAAATAATAAATTATAGCCTATTAAATGATTTATCATAATGTTGAAGGCTGGATTTAGCATTTGATATTTGACACAATATGGCATGTAATGTATATTAGAAACTTTTATAATATAGGTTTAATGTAAGGTACAGGCTCGCCTTTCGTTTTTGGTAGATTTCTTATATAATCTAAATATTGTTTATGCCAGTAGCCAGTGCCATGCAGTTTTCTTCACGGCATTTAATTATTTCGTGAAGAAGATGACAGATCGACATTCACAAATCGATTGCTTGTACGCCCTCCAAAAAAGTATTTTTGGAGGGTATTTAAGCGTTATTATTCGAGTACGAATAATAACGCTAAAATCATAATGTGATGAATAAAGAATATAAAGCAATAAACATAGATATAATAAATATACTTTACGTGTTAGAGCCATGCTGCAACCATATTTTTTCAGCAACAAGAATGGGTCGGGTTTTTTCGTCGCACATACTGCTAAGTCTGACGACAAAAGTCTTGAACAAGTGCGATCTGCCCGTATCCACTTATGATGCCGAAACGTGGATACCGATTATACAGCTACTCCACAAGCTCAAAGCTGCTCAACGACGTTATGAAAAGAGCTATGCTCGGAGTTTCTCTGGTAGATAAAATTTGAATGACTAAATCCGCCGGATTACCAAGATTACTGACATAGCCTTCCGTGTTTGTAAACTGAAGTGGCAATGGGCTGGTCGTGTCTGTTATGGAGACCGTGTAGGTAAACGTAGTGTGGGATGCCCCCTGACCAGAAGGAGCAACAATTCTCGCAAGGTGGTTGTAGCCAAAGATCGGGCTATGTGGTGCGCCTTGGGGGAGGCCTATGTCCAGCAGTGGACTACCGCAGGCTGATGATGATGATGATGAAAATGGTTCAGCTTGATCGAGTAAAGACTACACTCTAACAGAATATCAGTGGTTTTCGTATGAGGAGTGTAGACGTTTTACAGGAAACAAAACATTCTGGCTTAGTCCTCAGGGATTTTATATAGAATAAGGATGACAAACGAGCACGCAGTCCACCTGATGGTAAGTGGATGATGTGGCCAATCGACATCTACATTTTTCCTCAATTAAGAATCAAAACGCAGATGCGTTGTCACTCCTGAGGACTAAGATGCCTCGTTTCCGCACCATACGAAATACAGCAGTATTAAGCTGCTATTTTACGCTGGTATTCTGTGAGAGCGTGGTGGTTCCCCGTTCGCATACGTGCAACAACTATAATATATATGTAGTGTGGCTCTACCTCGTATAAAACGATAACGCATCTGCATTTTGATTCGTAATCTAGAATATATTTAGACGTCTATGCGCCACAGTGTCCTCTTACCATCAGGTGAACTGTGTATTTGTTTATCGACTTTATTCTATAAAAAATACTTAAATTATCGATTTCTATTAAAAATACTTATCGATTTCGATATACGAATTATGCAACAGATTTCACAGTAATCAACAATAATAAGCACATAATTAGAAATTTTCGTCACTATATATTCAGTATATTTATCATAGGTTTTTTCATTACGCACTGAATATAAATATAATTATAAAAAAGGACAAAAGAAGTATAAGGTATTTTAAGACCATTTAAGTGTATCTTTTTACAGAAGAGGGGGCAAGCGAGCATGCGGCCTCACCTGATTGTAAGTGACTACCGCCTAAATCCTATCGGTCTGGAAAAATCACCGGTTGTAAACGATTCCACAGAGATTTAAGTTAACGTTTATATTAGAACTTCTACATATGTACGTTATTGCAATAGTCAATTCTTATCTAGCACATACCCCTCTGTGAAGGATAAAACTGTGAGGGTACTTATAACCTATCCAAGAAAACTAAACAAAAAGTATACGGAAATATGAAATATGACTTTTTCCTGTACAAGAGTTTAAAAATGATTCAAAAATGAGTTTAGAAACCTGTGCTTTATAAAGCTACAAGCGGTGAGCACACTACGCATTTGTATTTGATTTTTTTTTTTTGGTATTTTTGATGCCAGTTTAGCCTTCCATTTCAAGTATCGGCGGAGTTGTACATCTCTCACGAAATGTTGACACCAACTATTCCGGTGCAGCAAGAGGAGTGAAATTGAGAACATACAATAAATAGGTTCTTTTTATGTGGCAAACATGCACTCTCTTTTTTTTTGGGGGACTACACTGGACTAGATTTAGTCGCCCCTGATGCTAGACTTTGTTTAACAAAAACTCGTCTTCTGACTTGAGTTTGATCGGGCACTCGACAACGTGTCCCCGAGAATTTTCAGTATGTAAAGAATCCCCAGTGCATAACAATGAAGTTTACTGGTATGCAACATATCATTGATATGCAGAAGGCGAGAGCACGCAGCTTTTTAAAAACCAGCATCAACAGACTTGGAGTCGGAGCACGCACCGTCGATTACGACCTTAATACTCCGATCTGCAAGAAAACTGGTGGCTCATTTGCAAATAAGAGGAATTCCGTACTGTGGAAAGAAATTTTAGTCCGTTGGATTTGTAATTTGTTGTCAAATATTTAAAATGTGTTTTGTCTAGGGTAGGTGATACACACGACACATTTAAATATTATAGAGTCAAATTATTTAAAAAAAGAATAGCATTTGTAAGGAAGGAAACGCAATTTATTCACTTTTTATCTCTACTTTGTCTGAAATTTTGTCGTAGTTTCCGACGAATCAGTCGACGATTTTTAAATATAGCTACGATATCATGCCAGATGGCGAATGGGATAAAACAAAAACTTGTTCTATTTTTAATTTCATTCGAAGAGCATATTAAGAAAATATGCATTATTCAATTTCCTTAGTTATATTTCTAGATGTTGTTGTTGTGATGTTCTTTTTTTTTATAGGATAGGGTGACAAACGAGCACACAGTCCACCTGATGGTAAGTGGTTGCTGTGGCCCATAGACATCTACATCTATCCTCGATTACGAATCAAAATGCAGATGCGTTGTCACCCGTGAGGACTAAGATGGAATGCCTCGTTTCCAGTAAAAAGGGTCTCCGGTTCTCTACACTCACCATACGAAATACAGCAGCATTAAGCTACTATTTCACGCTGGTATTCTGTGAGAGCGTGGTCCTTCCCCGGTCGAGCCGACCCATTCGTGCTACAACTATACTACTAATATAACTGCAGCGTGGCTCTACCACGTAAAATATATGTTCTATGCTTTTTCGCTTCACCAACCCATATCATCACCGTAAAATCACCGTGGGTTTCGTAACAGGCAATATAGGGAAACTGAGATAGGAAATACGCAGCAACATAATTATGATAAATATTAAATACTCATGTTAATTACAAACTGCGGTTACTAAACCGCCTGCCTCTATGTATCTCATGTATTCTATGGGGAAATCCTTTGTTCAACAGAAAATATTTTTTCTTAGGCTGCAATGAAAGATTAAAAAATGTATTTTTTTACGTTAGCCTTGTTATATACTATTGCATATTTATTAAATGGGGTTGTCATTACAGACACGTAACACCCTTCTTCAATCGCTGATACTATCACTGACACCACTTAACCCAAAATTGACACAGCCGTCCTAAGCGTACATAAAACTGGTGCAACCCGTTGACTTATAAATATATTACTAGCGTAGTGCACACTGCTCACTGGACTAAGTTTAGTTGCGCGACTGAATCGACGTCCTACAAAAATTCCATATTGTTTAATTTTTTCCTGAAAAACATGAATAAAAAGAAGGTGGCCTTACCTTTTATATGATAGTAATTCTGAATGACAGTACGTATTACTAGTAATTTCTTTTAATTATTAAAAATTACAATAATAAAGTTTTCATAGTAACGGTCGTGTTGTTTCTAATTCGTTTACCAACACATGTCGCTCGCCCCTTAGAGTAATTAGAGGCTCGCCCTCATGCAATAATATGCTATTCGTTCGAGCGACTGATATGAGTCTGTATCCGAGTTATCGCTGTCACCAAGCGATGGTCTTGATGCACTGATCTCTATATATACAAGTACGTGGTACATATAGAGGTCAGTGTCTTGATATATCGGTTTGCTAAAAGTTATCGATAAAATGGCAAAGGCATATGGTCTATACAGCCGTGTCTCTCTTGCATATAATCATTTTTGAGGTTATGTTTTCTCGTTTATTTAGTATGTACAGTGAGCTTCATTAATAATAATAATAATGTCCTCCTAACCGAATTCCGGCCACGGCGGCCTCCTTCAACGGAGGCTAGCCATCGGCGCAGGACAAGATAAAGCGCCCAAGTGTATGCGCAAGCACAGGTGCACTCTCTATTCCCTCACTCTCGCAACCCGATGGGACGGTAAACCGACACGACCGGGAGAGAGATCAGGCGCAGGACCAACGGCTTTACGTGCTTTCCGAGGCACGGGGATGAGACACCGCCAACTTCCTTTACTGAGCTTTATTATAGTATAACTTAATATTAAACTTGCATAAAATTAAATATAGCACCTACAATACTTAATATTATTATTGCATTATATTAAAATTTATAACTGTGAACCTCGACCATATTATTTTTTGAAATGAAAACTTCTTTAGCATCATTGTGATTTGAAAGTCTATGAAACAAAAAAGCGACAGTAAAAAGAGAGACACATAAATTCATAAGATTTAACGTGGGAGAAAATGAGATGGGTAGCATTATAGATCAATGTCGCGAGTAAAAAGTCGTAAACGCCGCCGAAACGGCGTCGCTTACTCGTTTTGTTGAACGAGGTACGAAGGTATCGTGTGCCTATGGAATAAACAAGTAGTGAAGAACGGCCAAACGTCAACTTGGTAATAGGTTGTTATAAATCTTTTTGTAATTAGTAAGTATAAAGTATATCGAAAAGAGTTTCATTCCAAGGGAAATTAATCTACTCGTAAAAATTAGTGGCTGTCCTGTAATTTTAAAAGAACATTAACAATTTCGAAGACTTCTTTAGATATTTTCAACATGGTATGATTAAAATATGTCATTTTATTAAAATAATAGAGTCCAAGTAATACTAATTTGAATTAAAAAAAAAAACATCAAAGCCGGTAGTATGTATTTTCGTGCGTTTCCCATCTGTATGGTTCACTTTTCGTAATCTATGATTTTCATATAAAAATGGCAGCCACGTGGCAGTGGCAATAAACGGTAAAAAAATAACAAATACAATTAAACATATTAAAAATAATAATAATAAAAAACGAAAAAAAAAATAATAAATAATGGAAAAGTCCGGGACTCGACGGACTGCATCACTACTGGCTGAAGGGGTTCATGGTGTGTCACGCTGTGCTCGCCCGTCAGTTTCAAGAGGCTCTCAACCAGAAGTCGCTCCCTAGCCTCTTCACTACTGGGATCACTCATTTGGTTCCTAAAGACCAGGTTACCAAAGACCCGAGCAAATACCGCCCCATTACGTGTCTACCCACCATATATAAGACACTGACATCCATTTTGAGCGCGAGAATCACTCGTCACTTGCAGCTAAATCAGATGATGTCACGCGCTCAAAATGGATGTCGGGGCGGTGGTCGTGGAACTAAGGAACCACTCCTCATTGACGCGGTCATTGGCAAAGTGGTGAAACGCAACCGTCGGAACTTCTCCGCCGCCTGGATAGACTACAGAAAGGCATTCGACTCGGTGCCCCATACATGGCTAAAGAGAGTCCTCGAGCTGTACAAGATAGACTGTACAGTGAGAGACTTCCTCGAGCAGTGTATGCGGCAATGGAGTACGATCCTTTGTCATCTGGGCGAGCGGATGATGGCTGCGGAGAACCACATAAGGATAAGAAGGGGTATCTTCCAGGGCGATTGTCTGAGTCCAATCTGGTTCTGCCTCTCCCTGAACCCTCTCAGTACCTTACTGGAGGGCTCCGGGAGAGGATTTCAGCTACGGAAGGGAGGAACAAAAGTGACCCACCTTTTCTATATGGATGACCTTAAGTTATTCGCCTCCAGTCGCTCCCATCTTATGGAATTGCTAAACATCACTTGTGAATTTAGCAATTCTATTAGAATGGAGCTGGGGACGGATAAGTGTGCGGTCCTCCATGTTGAGAGGGGAAGGGTTGCTAACTCTGAGGGCATAGATTTATCTATGCCCGTCAACTTAAGGACCCTTTCCGAGGCTGAAACATACCGATACCTGGGTATGTCACAGAACATCGGTATCGATGAGGCTGGTATGAAACAGTCAGTTTGCGACGTGTTTTATGCACGCTTGACCAAAGTGCTTAATAGCCTTTTGTCCGGTGTGAATAAGATACACGCATATAACGGTTGGGTCATACCTGTCCTTATGTATACCTTTGGCATACTCAGGTGGACTCAGACTGAACTTAACGCCCTGGATAGAAAAGTCCGCACTACCATGACGTCCCATAGGATGCAACATCCGAGATCGTCGGTAATGAGGCTGTACTTGCCGCGAAAGCATGGTGGGCGTGGCTTTCTGAGCGCGCTCACTATGCATAATCGTGAAGTGTGCAGCCTCCGTGATTACTTCCTGGCGAGATCGGATGATCCATTCTATAATGACGTCATTTCTAGTGATAAAGGGCTTACCCCTCTATCCTTGGCCAACGAGCAATGGCAGGACCCAGCAGTGCTTAGCATTTCCGACCGGGAGACCGTATGGAAGGAGAAGGAGCTCCACGGGAGGTACTACAGGGCTCTACATGAGCCCTTCGTAGATACAGTCGCTTCCCTCAACTGGCTACGTTTCGGTGACCTCTTCGGGGAAACCGAGGGTTTTGTCTGTGCAATACAGGATCAGGTTATTAAGACCAACAACTATCGGAGATACATCCTAAAGGATGGCACCGTCGACGTCTGTCGAGCTTGTCGCCATCCCGGGGAGTCACTTAGGCATGTCATCTCCGGTTGTTCGGCGCTTTCTAACTCTGAGTACTTGCACAGGCACAACCTAGTAGCCAGAATTCTACACCAGGAGCTCGCTCTGAAATACGGTCTCGTGGACCGGAAATTGCCGTATTACAAGTACTTGCCGGAAGCCGTGCTCGAAAATGACCGCGCCAGGCTCTACTGGGACCGGGCCATCATCACAGACAGGACTATTCTTGCAAATAAGCCTGATATTGTGCTGATGGACCGGGCACAGTCAAGGATATTTTTGGTCGACATTACCATTCCGTATGACGAGAACCTCGTGAAAGCCGAAACAGATAAGCGAACAAAATATCTGGACCTGGCTCACGAGGTGACCGACATGTGGGGTGGTTGGCCGACCGAAATTATTCCTGTAGTCGTCTCTGCGAATGGGCTAATCGCAGTCAGCCTCTCGGGTCATCTGAGGCGACTGGGACTCCGTGACGGACCGCTCCTGGCTCAAATGCAGAAGGCAGTGGTCCTCGATACCGCCCGCATCGTCCGTCGGTTTCTTTCCCTTTCCCCCCTAACCCTCGGCCGTTTGGTCTCCCCCTGCCGAGGGCTTCCATCTGGTTGGATCTTTATTTATTTGTGTATTTTTTTATTTATTTTATTTTATTGATATTTATGTATATTTATCTTTTCATTTTAATTTATAATTATATATTTATAGAACCCAACCAGATGAGAAAACTATATTGATACCCCCACACAATAATAATAATAAATTCATTATTTCATTAATTCGGAATGAAGTAGGTGGTGCTATTATAATTTTACTCAAAAGGAAATATAATATATATGTGTCTAATGTATATATTAAAAGGATTGTTACATTTATTTAATATAAAATTAAATTTTCTTATATTTTATGCCGAATTTGTAGTTTCAATTATAATACTAAATAAATCATTTGCCGTAAAGTATTTGTATTTTATATTTCATTTAATTTGAAGGTTTCACTTCTGTCGCGTGTAAACTGCACGCATGTTTTTTATTTGTTTATTGCAGATTTCCTGAAGATCAGAGTTTAAGATAGATAATGAAGTACTTTTGTAATAACAGGCTTACCAGGCTTCTCAAAATAAACAGTGTCATTTGCTCAGATCATTTCCAGACCTCTGGAAATGTCATATTAATATTGTGGTAAGTAAACTATGTTCTATGGATGTTTACGATCTCAAGGCCAACAAACCGCTACAGATGCAAATGCGTCGTCAACCCTGAGGACTAAGATATAGTATAGTGTAGTGGATGGTTAGTCATAGTTGTGAAATGAAGCTCGGTTTTCCACTTCAAAAAATATACAAGGTAAATCAAATTTTTCTAGAGCCATCAATTATTATTTAATATGAGTACCAGATGACAGAAGATGATCTTACGATGCCGTTAGTGCCACTCCCTCTATTCCTGATTCATTGACAATTTCCTTTTAATATTTTACTGAAGATAATATTATGTTTGGTTAAAATGAATAGATAAATATGTATCAAACAGTAATTTCTACTATATTATAATTGAGATTGAGTAAGCTGCATAGGAAGATAATAACAGCTTAAAAGATCCTATTTATTTATCAAGCTCAGTCTAAGGAAACATCTGAAGTTTATAATTTGATTCTCACCATTGCACTTAAGCCAAAAGAAAGAAAAATGCAACAGATATATTTTCAGAAAGAAAAAAAATAAGCTAAAATCATTTTCAAAAAATAACGTTGAAAGTTTAAAGAAAATCAGAATCTGGATGAAAAATCTTTGATAGACAAAAAATGGATGGTTTTTGAAAAAGTTTCCGTTGAAGAAACAGATCGTATTAAGTGTGAACTGAAGAAATAATGGAAAAGTGGGAAGCTTTTACGAGCTAAGTATTAACCTCAACCGCGATATTTTGCTTTTACTCTCTATACTGGTTCAAGAATTTTTCAACGCCAAGAATTTCTCGTCACCAGGTCTCACCTCACGGAATGTACAACTTTAACTTACACGTTTGTATAGTATACTGAAGAGATCATTACTTTCATTTAATTGGTTATTGAAAAAAGGACATTTAGTAAAATGAAGGATTAATATAACAAAGCCAATATATAATGATGTAGATACATACATATTTTAGATTAAAAACATATAAATATTACATTTATATAATATAATGTGTACAATATTATAGTTGAGAATGTAAGAAATTTTCAGTGGATTCGTATGTTAAAGATTTGATTTGAGCCAGTTTTTGTGTGTTTTTCTTCACATTTGTGTTTACGTAGGAGATAAATAGCTTGTTTATTTTGTTGTTAACATTCGTAGAACAATTCGTTGTCCTTTCTACTTTTAATAATGCTGAGATTGGGATTGTAATTCAGTTCGGAAGGCTTTGTGGTTATTATTTGCCGGTTTTTGGTTTTTTTTTTTGTTTTTTTGTGTGTTCACTTTTTTTGTTAATTGATAGGTAATATAGTATCGGCTCGCGGCGCTGCGAGGAGATGTTGCATGTCTTTGCGTATTTTATCGCATTTATCACGGGGAGTGTTCTGAGGAATTGTTCGGATTAATTCCAGCCGCCAAATTTCATGAACGCACTACGCAGCAAACCTCCCGATACCATCCACACCATCTGGGTGCTTGGCGGTCCACCACTATACGTTTCACTAGGAGTTCTTACGCTTACGACCTCTCTGTGTAATAGTTTACTATCGGCGATTTTTCCTGACCGATACGACCTTCAAGAAAAGAGCTTACTCCTTTCTAAAGGGCTGGCACCGTACCTGCTATTTCCCTGGTGTTGCTGATGTTCATGGGCGGCTGTAGTCACTTAACATCAGGTGAACCGTATGCTCGTTTGCCCCCTCTTCTATAAAAAATAGTAGCAATAAAAGTCCTTTCTTCATTATAATATTCACATTTTCATCGATAATGCGTATCGACAGCTATTACAGCCGCGGCTGCATGCAACTTATCAATATTATTGCGTCACTTCATTACACTGTATGACACAGAATGTATTTATTAGTGTGTGAAATTATAAATGTATTATTTCATTGTTATGTGTGAGTTTTCTAGTGACAGACGATTATTCTTGTGTGGCAGTCTGAGAAAGTGTGCGTGGCGTAGATTTCCCCACAAATAATAACAAACAGTTTGGTATCGGAAAACAACGCTATGGCTTCTCCTTTCCTAAGTTGCTCTATAAGTTCGAGTTAAAGATAAAAATTCAACGGACATAATATTTAGAAAATGTGTAATATTTTCTCATAATGTTTTGTTGGAAGGGATTCAATGTTATATTGAATAAAACTATTTATACGGATATTCCAGCCAGAAAATAAAATTATTATTGACGAATTATTCGTCCGAAATAATTATCGGGTGCTTTTTAACACCCATGATGACCGGAGGGGGGGGGGAGTAAGATCTTTGACGTCCCGATGTCTTAGTTAGCCCAGTTACCTTCAGTTTTTAAATATTAATTTTTGGTCCGATCTTCGCAGATCAAGCTTAGAGTATATAATTTATGTATGTAGTGTATATGTAGTGGTATACTTAGGTTTAGTTTTAATTATATTATTATTTACAAGGTTTAGTAGGAAATCATTATTCGATATTAGTCATTGTTATGATGTCGCTCAATTTACATTGAATTAGAATGATTTCGTTGTATAGAACATTAGTTAATGTAAGCAAACGTACGTAATAATGCGGAATACCATGTCAAACGAATATCGTATTCTGGATGTGGATACGATGTCGGGACAGGGACTTCATCCCGCGGAATGTTAGTCTGTTAGTGTTAATCCGCGCAGCTTTTATATTTAATGAAATTCAATAAATAAAACATTTAATTTGTACATATTTAACAAACAATGAAACCAATTTTATTGAAAAGTAATATATTTGGAAGTAGTAAAACTCAAAACAAAATTATTATAGAGTTCGGCTACTTATTATTTAACTGCAGAGGACATTAAATACCTATATATACAATGACTATTATAAATTTGTAAGCTTTCCAAATGCTTGTTACTATGGACGGCTTACTGTAGCTGGTCTATAACGTGTCTATTTGTTGCAATTATAATAAATTAATAGTGATTGAAGCAAAGCGTAATTATCACATTAATTTGTATGTAAATTGGATTTTATATTATATATAAAGGTATTATAATTTATAGTATTAACGTAATACCTACTATACAGCAATTTAGCATCAAATTAAAAATAATTATAAAGTATTTCATAAATTTATTTCTAAATTTATTAATATGAATGCTTATCAATTAGGAATAATTGGATATAAATAATTAACAATAAAGCGGCGTAGAATCCATCACCGAAACAGTCGACGGTAGATGTCTCTATATATCTATCTTGCTTACGCCAGACATAAATTATCTAGATCGGTGACAGGCACCTGCGTTAAAGAATCTTACCAAACTGTGACGGGAGAGACCGATTAAAAGTAACAATTAATACAACGTTGTGCTAAGCAATTGAGCAGCACATTTTATTGGATTTTACGAGATTTGTCATTAACAGAGCCAGTCTTCAAATGATACTGAATCCCGCGAGTTTACGGAATCAAAGTTTTCCGGAACGCAATCCCTCGAAATTGAAGCAACACTGAACTTTTGTGAAAATTTTGGTTATAAGATTGTTTGAGATGGTTTTCGCTAAGCTCGGTTTAAATTAAAAATCATTTTATCCTCCTGGAAGCAGGAACACTTTCAATATTATGAGTAAATATAATTCCGTTTTTCGTCAAAAGATATCGATAGAGAGAGAGAGAGAGATAGAGAGATAAAAAATATCACAAGTGGATCTATATTTTAAAGCAACTAAAACAGGGGCACTTACATTTTATATTTTTATATATTATAAATAAAATTATAGTGTTGGTTAAAAAAATTGAAATAACTGGCCTTTATTAATAGGGTTGCTTATACAACGGCACATTAATACATCTAATTCAAGTGAAACCGGATCATGTAGCTAGTTATATTAAATATCTTTATATATCAAAATTCCGAAGTGAGTGTATTCTTAATTCTTCTCATCCTAAAAGCGTGACCGATATTGTTGAAACATTTATGGGGTCAACTATATGGTTTTTAGCCAGAGTTGGATTTAGTGGGTGGTGCTGTCGTCGAGATCCAGCAATCACCCGTAACAAGCCAAACAAAAAGTTAGTTATCGTGTAATTTCTGAGCACACAATATATTTAACTTGTCGAGACGATGGTTCATAAATAAGGTAGGATAGGTGTCGATGTAGTCAAATTATCAAATTCTGTACTTATGGATCAAAATGTTTCATATTCAACATATTTGTTGATTAAGTACAAAAAATACAGAATCAAGATCTGATAGGTGTTACTGCTGTCAACTTATTATAAAATTAAAATTCAATGCACCGCCTGCTGAAAAAAGGCAGCACAACGTCTTCCGGGCAAGGTAGTTTAATTTGAATATTTATCGAGTCCCAAATATCATAAAAACAAGGGTCTGGGTTGGGCTTTTTGCACGGTTTAGAGCCTCGCTACAGCTATATTATGGTTGCAGCACGAATGGGTCGGCTCGACCGGGGAAGGACCACGCTCTCACAGAATACTAGCGCATAATAGTAGCTTAAAGCTGCTGTGTTTTGTGTGGTTAATGTAGAGCAGTATTTCTCAAAGTGGGCGATAACGCCCCCTTGTATGTGTTGGAGTCCTAGAGGGGGGCGTTAAAGGGCCCAGAAAAAATAGCGAGCGTTAGCTTGATTTAGGGGCGAAATTAAAACCTACCATTATTATTCAATATAGAATAATTAATTTATATTTCTGTCCTGTATGATGGTATATAAACTAGAAATCCGTAACTAAGATTTCATAGAATTGCCCGTACGCCGTACGCAATCAAGTTACTACAAGGTTTTTACCGTACGTTAGCGTTAAATTTTAAGTAATAACGTTGTTCCGACACCAGGAAATTTTCCTGTATCAGTAATCTGAAAACGAAATCTACAATCCACCTGTTAAGTGTGGCAAAAACCATAAATCCCTCGTCGTACGTCAGTGTTAAAGGTCTGTGTCTAGCAGTTTGCCACCGTCATTACACAAGCATTCATTAAATTTCTGCATGCCTTACCAGGTTGTCACTCCATCTAGTAAAGAACCACTTTAGATTAATAGTAATAATTGAGTTTTTCGTATTATTAATTAAACAAGGTTACTGTCAATCATGTGATTGCGAATGATTTTTAAGGTTGTAAATTATCCCTAGGAATGAGGTAATTAGGAAAGATTTTTATAATTAAAATCGATATATGTACTGTTCCGTAGTTGCCTATTAGATTCGAAAGTGAAACATAGGCGTTCCCGTAGATGGCCTCATAGAGAGGACACTTGCCATAGTTGCCACAATTGGCAAGCGGGTTTGCAGCCGCAGTTTTTTTATATTTAGTCGTTATTAGGAAGACGCTGCTGCCCATTTCCTGATTTGTTTCCCTCTGTCGCCTCTTACGAAACCGTAGTGGATATTTTTACACCGCCACTACACGGTGAATACAATATATATATTTTTTTATATATATATATATATATATATATATATATATTTTTTATATATATATATATATAATCGGAATCTCGGAAACGGCTCCAACGATTTTCGTAAAATTTTGTGTGCAGGGATTTTCGAGGGAATAAATCGATCTAGCTAGGATTTATTTTTAGAAAATGTCTTTTTGTCCGTGTTTTTAGGCAATGAAAAACTGCTACAATATGGTTAGAATAAGAAGGTTAATTTTTTTTCAAATTCCATTCTTTTTTGAGAAAATCTATTTTTTCGAGCCCTTTTTTTTAGTATTTTTTAAAAACACGAAAATTATTCTTTTTTTTTTTTTTTTTTTCATTTTTTGTTTCAAAACAACGAGCTAAAAATACCGAGCAAAGCTCGGTCAACCGGGTACTATATATATGTATATATATATATATACGTATATATATATATATATATATATATATATATATATATATATATATATATATATATATATATATTGATATATTTATTATTGGTGTTTTTTCGTGTTAGAAAATATTTTCAAACCAACAGTAAAAGAAAGAATAAAAAAGGTTTCAATAACCATTTTTTATAATCTAAAATTTTCTATATATTTCTTAAACCTACCCCTATTAGTGAGGGCGTTCCCTTACTAATAGCTTCCAGTGCATAAGATTTCAGTGCGAATTTTTGGCTGATTACAGATCTTTGTTGATAGTTAAAATGAAATAAATATATTAAAAATTGTTGCTGATTTTCTTTATTCAAAGTCCGATGTTGCACACCCTTTGACTTTGCAATATTTCTGACTTTATTGAAATGAAAGAGCGATATATTTCCTTATTTATTTCATTATAATATTGAACGATAACAGGAATAAACTCGTTAAAGGTATATTTTTAGATATGAACTAAAATCAATACTTTTGAAACAGGCGTACGATAATACTTGAAGACGGATAAAAGTGTTTCGATACGATCGATTGACCTCTAAAACATGTTCTAACAGTCCGATGTCTATAAAATGTAAAGACTGCGAAGTAATGATCCTAATAGCTTTTCGTTGCTGTTCAATTCATTGAGTCGGAATCACAATAAAAATGAGCAAATTGTAGATATTTTTAGAGGCTTTGTTAAAAACAAAATTCCTCGCATTAGACATTTTCTTGTATCGCTTAAATTGATAAAGTGACTATCTGGTAAGACAAGCAGGAAGTTGATGGCTGCAGGTGGCTTAGGTCTGTGTTTTTGGTCTTGAGTTATTAAGTTTATAATATATTACATATTAAGCTATAAACGGTAATTGGGAGAAAATATTTATATATATTAATAATAATAGTTTTACATTCAAATTGATTATGTACAAAGATCTTATCCCGAAACAATTACTATCCAAATTCTTATCTTATCTTTAAATAAATAATGAATTTAAATAAAAAAGTTAGGGGTAGTGTAACATTATTTTAGGGCCTTACAACTATTTGTACCGTGCAGAAATTGAATGTGCGATCCCCTGTATCGCAACCAGACCCTTAGCCGTCTTTTGAGATATATGAACTCAATCAATGCTTATGTTAAGTGATCAAGTTAGAATTATACGATACAATACTAGCTCATAGTCATTTATTGTATTCACACAAGTTTTTAATACGTCTTTAAAATTTCAGATTATTCAGATGTCTAAAAGTAGGTGAAAACTGAATTAAAAAAATTCATTACATTCATACATACATAGATACATAAAGGTCAAGCTTATATTAAGCCTGTACAGGTCAGGCTATAAATAACATCTTAAAAGTTTGATTCGTTTGTTTCAAGTAGATTTATATTGATTAATAATAATTTTGTAAATATAATTAGTATGTATGTATTTTATTAGTGTTTAATATTATTATAGTGTCTATCGTTACCAGTAAAAGGGACCTCCGGTTTTCTGCTGTTCACCATAAGGAACACAGCATAATTCTGCTGCATACTCTGGTTTCTATTAGACCGTCGTCCTTCCGCTACAGCGATAACTTATATGCAGCATGGCTCTATCACGTTTGAATATTATTTTTAACATATTTTGCTTTAATGAAATACTGTTACCGTTACAGCCTACTAAAGTCCACTGCTGAACACAGGCCTCCCCCATAGGCTGCCTCATAGGTGAGATATTTGCCACAGTTGCCACGCTTGACAAGCGGAATGGCAACCGCAGTTTTTTATTTTAGTCTTTAATAGTGAGATGCTGCTGCCCATGTTCTGATTAGTTTTCCTCCGTCGCCTCGTACGATACCCCCGGTGATATGGGGTAGCGGATATTCTTACACGGCCACTAAACGGCACGCTATTGATGTAAACCAAATGAAAATCCCCGCACTAGTATCTGAGATAAGCGCAGTCATATATAACGACAAATTCTAACAACGGTCTTCCTTTTTAACCGAATTCAAACAAAGAAGGATATTTACAACTGACAGTACGTTTTTTCTTGTATAGATGTTACGCGATATCTGCATCAAAATATGAACCGAATTAGATGTTTTTTTTTAAATTAAGTATGTTATAAATACTTCACTGGTAATGGTGGTTAATATAGCACATAGCGCCATATTATAGCGCGCTATCTCTTCATAACACATAGCGCGTGTTATGTAAGTAGTCGCCATGGCGCTATTGCGCTATGGCGCTTTGGCGCTATCAAGTATTAATATCTAGCGGCAATTAGTTCTAGCAGCAGCGCTGTTGGGAGAGGACGTGTGACGCAAATTTGATCTCGTAGCGCGCTATTCATCGCGCGCGACCTAATTTAATGTTAGACGTTGTTTACTTGTAGTGTATACTGTATATTTATGAATGATCAAAGGACACAGTTGTGATAAAAGAAGTCTAACTAATGTTTTAAAATGTAAATAAAATATAGATAAAAAAGTGTTATGTACACTTTTGTGTATGTAAATAATTGATTTTTATAAATACAATAAATAAACTTTTAAATACACCTTTATTTGATTTATAATTTATATTAAGGTTAAAATAACGTTTACATCAATTATGATAAAAAATTATTTCGATTCTAAAAATAAAATTAATTCTATTTTAAATTTTAAAGACGTATTAAAAACATGTGTGAATACAATAAATGACTATGAGCTAGTATTGTATCGTATAATTCTAACTTGATCACTTAACATAAGCATTAATTGAGTTCATATATCTCAAAAGACGGCTAAGGATATGGTTGCGATACAGGGGATCGCACATTCAATTTCTGCACGGTACAAATAGTTGTAAGGCCCTAAAATAATGTTACACCACCCCTAACTTTTTTATTTAAATTCATTATTTATTTAAAGATAAGATAAGAATTTGGATAGTAATTGTTTCGGGATAAGATCTTTGTACATAACTTAAAAATATTTTTAGGATTATAGAAATTAGTAAGCCTGAAAAGTATGAAAACGCGTGCATTGGTTTTTCTTTACCGCTTTATTTTATTTTAGTCTAAAATGCGACTTATTACGAAATAATGTTCTTATATAGCACGCGATCTATCCAATGAACGACATGGAATGTAACGTTCTAAGAGATATAACGTGCTGTAAAACTTAACGCGCTTACCGGCCTTCTACACGCTTTCTTGTAAATAGCGCACTATAACATAGCGTATTTAATAGCGCGCTAGAAATTTATAGTTTATAGTCTGTAGCATGCTATTGATTTATAGTCGTTTTGAACAACTTTATTTAATGGTAATTCCATATAAATATAGAGAAATAATTCTACCCGTAACGGTTTTCAAATAGGGGACGAAGTTTTTAATATAACCTTTGAAAGGGTAAAACAATAACTTTAAATATGAAGTAAAATCTGAGCTCTTATAAATAAAGTAACACGATTTCACATTCTGAAGTCGGAGCTTTAATTTTCTATATATTTACATCTTAGCGGACAGGTTTTAAATAAAACAAATAAATATTCCAAATGGTTTTCTTTAAATGGATATTCCACACAATGTTACTAAAGACGCGTCGTTGTTTGGGATTTAATATTGCCAAGTATCGTTAACAAAAAACTTCAAACATGCTTATTGGACTAAAGAATGTGTTAATACATTTCATTGCTCGCTACATTTCATAGCAGGGTAAAATACAGTGATATTTTATATAATTAGAGTGACAAAAATGTCAACTATCCAACTTAATTTTAAAAGGTTACTGCTGCCCATAGACACCTGCACACAAAGTCTTAAAATATCCATTGATGAAATATCACTCGTGAGCACTAAGACTGGAATACCTTCAAACCGGAACGTGTCAGTGGCTCAGTGCTATAGTTCAGTCGTTCAGAGAATGCGTTCCTGACACCTATCAGTTAGTCACGACTAGTGATGGGCACAACATAACACTGAGTTCGTTACCGTTCCTCCAAAATGAACCGCCGCGTTATTTTTAAGATTATTTTCGTTTTAAATTGGCGGAATCATTTAAAATTTATATTTTAGTAATTTAAGTGGAAACAAAAAAAAGTAATGTTAATATAATAAAATTGTTTTATTTATTCTTTGTTACAAAGTTACAATCTGTATTTCTATGCAATAAAGTACATTGAATTGAATGTGCGTACAGAATATTAATCAGACTCCGATTCGCTTGAGGAGGTGGTGTCTTCATCATCATCTTCGCCTACATGTATAATTATATTATTATCAATAACAGAATCAATCCTGATATCTCGGTCAAATTTTGGTTTTAGCCCTCAGGACTTGTGGGGGGGGTTCTTCTCGTAATTTTTTTTTCACGATTCTGATTCTCGGTCAGTTCCACAATCAGGTTTTTAGTCTTCTCAACAACCTTTGCTCAGTCATCTCTTGTGACTTCCCCACAGGCTTCTTTTAATAGGGTTATCATCTTTTTCGTGCTGAATGGCGGGGAAGTATTGTGGCGGGCGGCGTAACCTTTTATTTGAGCCCAGATTAGCTCAATCGCGTTGTATTGGCAATGATACGGTGAAATTCTTAGAACGCGATGACCGTACTCCAGAGCCAGTTCATCGATTTCCTATCACACATTTGCCGCTTTATTTTCTTTAACTAATTTAATTAGCTCTGGTTTTAGCATCTGCATATTTGCGTCAATGCCTTTTGCTTGTAACCAAGCCACTATTTCTTCTTTTTTGTTAGCTTGGGTAGGTGGTTTCTATATTTGAACCGAGTGATAGGAGGCATTATCCATGAATATTACAGAAGGCTCTGGTAGGCTGGGCAAAAGCACGTTCTGGAACCACTCTTTAAATGTAGTGGCGTTCATTTCCTCGTGGTAGTCCTTTGTGGTTTTTGATTGAAATGCCAGTAACGCGTTCTCCACAAAGCCGTATTTTGCAGAACCTGCGTGGCATATTATCAGACGGGCCCCCCTTACCCATTGGTACTTTCGACGTCGACGCTTGTGTATCATCCGTCCAAGAACGGGAAACCGTGTGATTGGCGTTTAGCCATGTCTCGTCAATGAACACGACATTATCCCAGTTATCAATATTTTTTGCTTCTCTCAAAAAACTTATCCGTTTTAAAATTATGTTGTATCGTTCTAATAAAAAATTTTTTTGTCTGTTTTTTATACGAAAAACCAATATCTTTTAAGATTTTGGTTAAAGCAGTTTCACACCCGCTAAACAGTCCAGCTTCTCTTAACGATGCCAAAAGCTTCTTCCTGTTGAGATATTCATTTCTGGAATAGTAATCATATATATGATTTCTGATTGCATCGGCGTCAAAGGTGTCGATATCTGTCACGGGTTTAGTTCTACGTTTCTTCTTCGGAGTACGTAAAACATTATCTTCCATGCCAGCCGAACTTTTCTTTATTAATATTTGTTATCGTTCGTTTGCTAACTCCAAGCGCCTGAGAGACGCGTTCTTGTACTTGTTCGACAGGTAACAGGGGTCCGCCATTTTGTCGCTCCCGCTCAAAGTAATCTTGCAGCTTGATGATTAACTCACGGGCTCCACTTTTCAATGTTTGTCCACGTTTAGGCATTATTATGAACCAAAAGTAAAAAGAACGCAATACAAAACACAATCGAAGTCCGATTTAGCGCCGATGTCAGTTTGAAAAGCAGAAACAGTCCATTAAACGAAAGCCGGGTAATCAAATAAAAACAGATCGAAAACACTTGAAGAACATAGACCTATGCGCACGAAACGACAACAGACGACTATTTTAGCGTCACAAAATGGCGGCCCATAACGCCATTTGGGGTTACCATTTTCAACCTAAATATAAAAATGCTACTTTCTTTCGCGCGTTCGTAGTTTTATTTTTATATTTAATAAAAGTTATCTTATAGTCCATTATTTTCAAATTTAAAAAGAAAAACAAAATGTATTATTTTCTAAAGTATAACTGTATAAGAACAGATTACGATACTGTTATTGCCTGTTATTGTTAGCACAGCACTACAAATATAAAGCGCTGACATAACCTTGTAATAGCGCAGTATAGATTTAAAAAATATGGTTTACCAAGTTATTTGACACTCAGTTTAGAACAAAATTATAACATTCATTGATTATTGATATAATAAGGTTGTTTTAATGCTCATCAATTGTTAAAACGGTAAAGAACCAGCAAAAATATTTTTATCGTAACTGCAACGCCATTACAAAGTTACGTCGTCAGTTCAATCGCGACGCGTCAGGAACGCATTCTCTGAGCGGCCGAACTATAGATACGGGCAAGAGAGTGGTACCTGCCTGGACAGCCACCAATGCAGAATAGGAGTCCTGCCATCAAGTAAAAAATAAAATATAAATTTTATATACTTCCATCTTATTTTTTCGCGGGACTTCCTACAACGGCAGGATTTTAGGAAAGACAGGATTTCTCACAAATTATACATGTGAACTTTAAGTTTCACTTTTCATATTTTATTAAATAAATAAGTGACGGTGGAAATGGAAAAAATAAACAATTACAGGACTAAGATGGAATGACTCCATCTTAATCTTCGGGGTGAGAACACGTCAATATTCTACATTGTTTTAAATTGACTGAGTGAGTCCATGGACTGCAGTGCCCATGAGATGGCATCGATTCCATATTTTGGAGAACAGGAAGGTAATAGTGATACGCTTGTAGCCCATACAACTACCACCTTTTTAGGAATTGGGTGCACTACAGCTGCTTTGCCTGCTCTGCCTGGAATGACGCCTAAAGCGTAAAAGAACCGCAAACGTAACAGAAAAATGATTCATAAGAACCGGTGCCAACTCTGGAGTATACGTCTTTAGCACATTGGGGGATTCCATTACGTTGAGTGGCGTAGTGCTTCCCTCCCCCAACTCTCTCCCATAGCGCAGTCGAGGGAAGCCTGGTCGACAGAACCCCGCTTCGCGGGGCTCTCTTCTGAGTGGTTTATAAAAAAATTACCACGAAGAATATGGCGGGGTCTATTCGCTCGCTTCACTCGCTCACTCGAC